>CM046881.1:190834548-191434548 GCA_025667525.1 Glebionis coronaria
GGGTGAATTGCTACCTTCCAGTTGGGAGGTGGTGATCCATCCTTAGGTGGGACAGGTGGAGCCGGTGTTGTCACGGTATGACACTCGGATGTTGGTACGACTGTGTTGTAAATAGTAACGATTCCCCCCTCAACGGGGAATTTGATCATTCCGTGTGTCGTAGAGGGTACTGCCCGGATAGCCAAAATGCCTGGTCTGCCTATGATCCCATTATACGGGGAGTGTGAGCGTATCACCATGAAGTTCATCCACGTCGTAGTGGAATGTTCCTCATTCCCAATGGTGACAAGCAAACGCAATTGCCCTATCGGCCAGATAGTGTCTCCACTAAAGCCAGTAAGCGGCGACGTGGCCGGTACTAATTGGCTTCTTATTTCTGGGCATAACTGCACAAAACAGTGTTCATACAGTACCTCTGCTGACGATCCTCCATCCACATACATGCGACGAACGTTGTGTGTTCCAATGCTTATCTCAATAGTGAGAGGCGCATCAATCACATCGCTTGCTGTGATGGGAGGGAATGAGATTTCCCTGCCGCGTGAAAATTTTTGGCCAATTTTCTGTCTCGTGCGGCGTTGTCTGGATTGGATCATGTATATGGTCGAAGGCTTGTCCTTTTGGGGATCCTTCTTATCATACTTCTTGTTGTTGTCTTTTCCATCCTTTCAATCCTTAACTAGGTGCTTGAGTTTGCCTGATTTGATCAGCGACTCAATATGCTTCTTGAGCTGGATACACTCCTCCGTGGCGTGGCCTTTGTCATTATGGAACTCGCAGAAACGATTTCCTTGCCGACGTTCCGGGGGGTGGTCATTGGGGGAGGCCTCGGAAAGTTCGCCCCTTCCGTCAGCAAGATCTCCCGGTAGGACATCTTTAGGGGGTGAACTTATCGTCCGACCGTCCTCCTTTGCTTTGGCTCTTATAGTCTGAGCCCTTGTTATTGTTCTGATTACCTTGACCGCCCGACTGCCTCCGGGACTGATCATTTGACCGGTACCCATTTCCTCGTGATGGGTAGGCCGCGGCAACAGCTGTTTCTCCTTCTATGAAATTTCTGACCCTTTCCATGAGGTCATCATATCTCTCTGGACGCTTGTCATTGAGGCGCCTGATCAATTCTCTGTCTGTTATAGCGTGCATGTAGTCAGAGATCTTCAGGAGCTCCGGCATGGTTCTCGTGCGCGTGCACTCATCATTGAAACGTTCAGTGAAGGCTTCTGTGGACTCCCCCGGCCGTTGCTTGACAGTTGCCAATGAGACTGGATCCCTATTATACTTCTTCCTTTGAGTATAATTATTCTCAAAGGCAGTGCGTAGTTCCGTGAAACTATCAATGCTCCGTGGAGGGAGTGCCTCAAACCAGTCGCGGGCATTTCCGATCAAGGTCGAATTGAACATTTGGCACCATATAGCCATGGGCCATCGCTCAATTTTAGCCTGTGTATCAAATATTTTAAGGTGATCGACCGGATCACCGGACCCATCATAAGTCTTGATACACGCCGGCATGCGACGCTTGGTGTCCTCAGAATAGTTCCTTATGCGGAGGGTGAACGGGTCTTCCCTGGGATCCGCCCATGGCCGGGTAAGCCTAGGGTCATCCCATGGTTCACACCATGGGCGCGAAAGATCCTCCGTATCCGTATCTCGATAGTAAGGACCACCATAATACCCATCATTGTTTGGTGGTGGTGGAGGGGTGCGCCTAGGTCGGCGACGCTTAGGCGGATGGTCATCTGAGTCCTCTCCGGACGGGTCCAGGGACGGCGGTGGTGCCCCATCCTTTGCATAAGGACCACTTTTTTGGGATGAACCAGGAGCCTTTTTCCCAGTATTCATCCTGTCCCACACACTCGGGCGACGTGTGGTTCTGGCCAGCTCTCGATCTGGTCGCTCGGGTGAGCCATCCGACCTTTCTCCTTCTCGAGACTGCGTTAATTCCTGTATAAGGCGGTCTCCTATGCGCTCAAACACATTCCGGGGTTGAGGGGTTTCCTCAAAGGTACCCTGCTCCTGAGGCCGAGCTCTCCTTTTCCTCTGATTTTGGGAGGAGGTGGTTGGTCCGGTGTCACCAAAGTTGAGTCTGGCTTGGAGGTTCCTCCCCAGACTCAGCCTTGATGCGATCCCTGGGACGATCCTTTCGAAGTTCTGCGTGAGAACTCGAGTAAGATCCTCCTCACTGAGTGGTAGGACTTCCACTTCTTCCTCTGTCGAGGGTCTGCGCGGTTCTTTGTTAGGAGGGTTTGGCGCACTCCCCGGATCAGGGTTGTCCAGGGTTGAAGTAGGCGGGGGTGTCATCGAGATCGTGCTCGTCACCCCCACGGGCTGAAAACCGCTACGGTTACCTGGCCCGCCTGCGAGGCGGCTAGGTGACTGGTTGGGGATGAGAATCCCTTCCCCTTGGGACTTCTGGTTCCCGGGATTCACGTTCCTGGGGTTAGCTTGCGGATGCCCCTTCGTCATTGGAAATTCGAGATGAGGTTTTGTTCTAGCTTAGTGTTATGGGTCCCACGGATGGCGCCAACTTGTTGATGCAAAAGTTGGTTGATCCTTGCTAGACCCGAATTAGGCTTAATTCGGGTTGGCTGGGCTCCGGCTCCTGCACCAAGTGAATCGTTTGGTTGGGATCCTGCACACTAAACAGCACGCGTTAGGCTTACCGTGGGAATGTTTCCCACGATTAGACTCCGGCGTGAGAGTAAGTAATCGGTTTAAGGTTTATGTGAGTTTAGAGTACAAGTCGTAATACCTTTGTGGAACCCTTGGGGGTTCTTTTTATAGGCAGTGAAACCCTAGTGGGCTTCCACTGATGCTTCGGCCCCAAGGAAGAGATAATCACCAGAATTTAGAATGATTGTTATCTTCTAATCTTGGTAGTGAATATCCTCTCTTATTGGGATAAAGATATTCCAGACAGAATATGATTCTGTCTAATCTTATGTCGGCCGCACCGGGCCGTGGGCCGCACACATGTGCGGTTACTGTTCATTCAAGCCCATAAGCCTGAATGACATTTATCCACCCATCTGTGATGGACCAGATACGGGTAGTACCCGTGGGCCGGGCTCATGACCCGGTTGGGGACTATACGTCATCAATGACTGGGTCGGAGAGTCGTTCGTGGTAGTAAACCTCTTGCATGATGCCTACGTCCACCAACTTCTTCACTTCTTCAAGTATTACTTGGCTCCGCTCTGGGGCTTGCCCACGCTTCTTTTGTTTCACTAGGGGATACCCCTGACGAATTTGCAACTTGTGCTCTACAATAGAGTGGGGCACGCTTGTCATGTCTTTTGGCTCCCACGCGAACACATCGAGGTTTGATTTAAGGAGTGTGCACATAGCATCCCTGCCTTTGTCAGACAGAGTCCCTCCCATATACACTTCCTGCTCCGGATAACTCGGATGGATTGCTACTTTCCAGTTTGCTGGTGCTGTTTCTTTTCCCTTAGGTATCGACTTACTGCGAGAAATTTTTTGACTAATATTTTGTTTAGTCCTGCATTGCCACGATTGTACCATGAATATGGTTGTGGGCTTATCCTTAGGATAGTCTTTATTATCGTTCTTTTTGTCCTTCCCATATTTCCAATCTTTGGCGAGGTGCTTGAGTTTGCCTGACTTCACCAATGATTCGATGTACTTTTTTAGCCGGATGCACTTATCTGTACCATGGCCTTTGTCATTGTGGAACTCACAGAACCAGTTCTCTTGACGACGGTCGACAAGAGTTGTCATAGGAGGCGGTCTTGGGAAGTTCGCTCCTTCTGATAGTAGTATCTCTCGTTGAGTCATCTTGAGGGGTGAATTTATCATTCCCGCGTCCTCCTCTTCATTGGCCACGGTAGTCTAGGCTTTTATAATTAGTCTGATTTTTTGGCTGCCTCTTAGGCTAATCGTGCGCCCTGTACTTCTGGTTTCCCTTTGTAGTATAGGCCGCTTGATTATTTATTAACAATTTATGGGCATTGGCAAGAAATTAAAAGGTTACCCAAGGGAGTAAAATAGCCACAAATACTTCATATGAAGTTTATCAAACCCCTTTTCGCTGACTTCAAACTCTATCATCTATCATTCTTCACAATTTAAAATATCAAATAACAAGACTTGTGAATGCTTAGCCTAATAAATCGAATTCACGATTTACATGGTTAAGGATACTAGCTAGAATAAGCTTGAATAAGCAAACTCGAGTTGAGTCAAAATATTCATGATGGGCCTAATACGTCAAGACTTCTAAACAAATCAAAATCATATCCTTTATTATTTTTTCTTTTTCATTTATTTTTTAAGAACTAAAAAAGAATTGTAAATATATATAGAAGCAAAAACATATTTTTATGGCCAAAATAGATCAAAAATTTGAAAAATGTTGAAAATTTTAATTTTATCGTTTTATCATGTAGGCAAAAGTAATGGTCTATGCAAGGTTACTTCGATAAAAGTCTCTCCTACACGTAAGATAAACATTGTCCTAAATGTTTATGAATATTTGAGTATAAACTCCCCTACACTTATGACATTGATAATTTTATTTAACCAATAAGGAAGAGACAACTAAAGTGAATTCATTTTAGTTATTATTAATAGACAAGTTTGAATCACAATAGTAAGTATCAAAGTGAACCGGATACTAGGGCCTCCTCCTTAAGCACCATGAATGAAATGATAGAGAGCAACCTTGAAACAAACACAAAAGGACAAGAAGAAAGGCTCCATCCACACTTCAACTCAACTATATCACCATCTTATTATTCCTAACCTACCAATTCTACTCTAGATGATCTAACCTAGTTATTTAATGCTTGAGTTAATGAGTCTCTAGCTCGACTCATTCCCAATAGGACCAGTTCTTAGGGAAAATAGGGATCTCTTTGACCATTTCCCTAGAAATGTCCTCCCCAAAATAGTGCTTCACACGATGGTCATTCACTTTGAAATTTGGGCCATTAGTTTGAGATAACTCAATAGTCTCATATGGAAACACTTGTGCTATGGTGAATGGACTGGCCCATCATGATTTTAGCTTGCCCGAAAAGATTTTCAACCGTGAGTTGAAAAGTAACACTGAATCTCCAAATTGAAACTCATGGTTCTTAATCTTTGAGTCATGAATTTGCTTAGTCTTTTCTTTTTAAATCAAGGAATTCTCATAAGCATTGTTTCTATGCTCACTTAATTCATTAAGTTGGTTTATCCTATATGAACCAGTTTGGTTTAAATCAACATTAGCCCATTTTAAAGCCCATAAAGCCTTATGTTCCGAATCAATAGAGAGGTGGCATGCCTTTTTGTACACAAGACGATATGGAGTATAACCAATAGGTGTCTTATATGTTGTACGAAAAGCCCATAGTGCCCATCATCTAATTTATCTGCCCAAGAGGCACGATTCTCTCCCATAGTACGCTTTAAAATCCTCTTAAGATCTCTATTAGTGACCTCAGCTTGCCCATTAGTTTTGGGATGATACAAGGTAGAAAGTCGGTGTGTAACACCATACTTCTTCATGACTCTAGTGAATTGATAATTACAAAAGTAAGTCCCGCGATCACTGATAATAGCATGATGTACACCAAATCTAGCAAACAATTGCTTAAGGAACTTCACTACAACTCTAGCATCATTGGTAGGCAAAGCCTTAGCCTCAACCCACTTAGAAACATAGTCCACAACCACTAAGATGTACTTATTCCCTTTAGATGAAGGAAAAGGTCCCATATAATCTATACCCCATACATCGAATATCTCACACTCTTGGATAAAATTCTATGGCATTTCATATCTTTGCGTAGTTTTTCCTTGTCGTTGACAAACATCATAGTGTTTCACCATCTCTTGGGCATCCTTTTAGACCGTGGGCCAATAGAAACCCGAGTCAAACACTTTCTTAGCTGTGTAGTTAGGACCAAAATGTCCACCCATGGGTCCTTTATGGCAGGCTTCCAATATTTGAAATGCCTCAGGCCCGTCTACACATCTCCTCACTAACTGATCCGCACACCGCCTAAAGAGGTATGGATCATCCTAGAAATAGTATTTCAAATCCTTGAAAAACTTTTTCTTTTGTTGGGATGATAAACCAAATATAAGTACTTCACCCGCTAGATAGTTTGCCATGTCAGCAAACCATGGGGTATCATCCTCTTGAGAAGAAATGGACATAAGTTCCTCAAGAGGAAATGACTCAATAATCTCTTGATTCCCTAATTCCCCTTGATAAGGATCCTCTAATCTGCTCAAATGATCTGCTGCTAAATTCTCAGCTCACATTTTATCACAAATCTCTATATTAAACTCTTAGAGTAACAAAACCATCTAAGCAGTCTAGGTTTAACATCTTGTTTAGCCAAAAGATACTTTAGGGCAGAGTGGTCAATGTACAATATGGTCTTTGAAAGCAAAAGATAAGGGCGAAATTTCTCAAATGCATACATAATAGCTAACAACTCTTTCTCATTAGTTTTGTAATGTAATTGAGCACCCGTCATTGTCTTACTCGCAGAGTGAATTGGCAGAAAATGCTTATTAATATGTTGCTCTAAAATTGCTCCCAAAACATAATCACTCGCATCACACATAAGCTCAAAAGGCAATTCCCAATTTGGTGAAACTAACATTAGGGCCTTAGTCAATTTCTCCTTAAGAATCTCAAATGACTCTAAGCACTTAGGAGAAAAGATGAACGGAGTCTCCTTCTCTAAAAGATGATTCATGGGACGTGTTATCTTTGAGAAATCTTGCATGAATCGTTTATAAAAACATGCGTGACCAAGAAAGCTTCTCACTCCTTTTATAGTAGTAGGTGGTGGTAGTTTAGCAATCAAATCAACTTTAGCATGATCAACTCGTATCATCTTCTCGATTCATTTATTTACTTCTCAAGGTAACCAAATATTATGTCCAAAAACTAGAACCCTTTTGATTATTCCCTAATAGCGTTATTCTCGGACGTGTTTGTCTGAGCTTTACACACCACTATTTCTTCATCAAGTCTTCACGGTTCATTTTTTTGTCTTATTGCATTTTTACGTGTTTTTGTATTTTTTTGTACGGACGTCACCTCTTCGACGGGAAAGTCGTATTGAACGCGTACAAACAATAAGCTTGACTACAACAGAAAAAGGATCTAAATCATCATATATCAAAATAGTTAACCGAAGAAAAAGGTTGAGAAGTTTGGTATTCGTATCGTGGTTACATTTGTGGACGACACATTTGAGATTGTTATTGTTGGTTAAACGAAGGTTGGTATATTTGAGACTTGGTCAGTTAAATGGAGGTGAAAACATATCACTTATATATATAAGTTGTTGATGTTATTGTGGTTGGAATATAGTATTAGTAGGTTAAAAATTAATATGTGATGTATTTGATTGAGAAAATCAGGGTCCGATGTTGGAATGTTTTGTTGACATTCGATTTTTGGAGCTTTGGTTTTGAGAGTGTAGAAATTAGAAGAGGGGGGGTGAATAGTTTCCCTAGTTAAGTCCCAATTAAAATTAGGGTAGTCATTAGAAATGACTATTACTTGAAAACTTGTTTCATAATAGTTAAGCCAATTTCCAAGAGTTTAAAGCATTTGCTATACCTAGAGAGTATGATAGTGCAATGCATGAATATGAAGATAAGTAAGTAAAGAGTAAGGAAATAGACAACTTAAGGAAGGACACCAAGATTTATAGTGGTTCGGCAACGAAGCTCTCTCTTCGTTCCTACTCCACTCTCGAGTACACCTTACTCGAAATTTCCACAAGCTCCCTTCTTGGCGGAGAAAACCTTACAACGTTGCTTACATTGTTTTCCGACACTAAGCTAAATGTCGAGTTCTAATCCTAAGCTAGAACCAATCTTCGTCGCCCATCTTCTTTTTCGACACAAGGCTAGATGTCGAGTCCTAATCCAAAGCTAGAACCAATCTTCACTGTAAAACCCGCATGCTTTTACCATGAATAGTACCCTTAAGATCGTACGTACTATATTAAAACTTTCCTTTTATAGTATGTTTACGTTCACGTATAGGAAAATTAAGTATTACGTACGTGTTAGAACACGATAAGTATTTATTACGTATGAACACACAATAATTATTCAAATAATAATTATAATCACGAACATGCGATCATGAAATCATGAACGTGATTTAATCACGGGCTAATATTAATTACGTATTTATATATTTATTACGAACACGAATAAATATATTGAGTCACGATCGAAAACTAATTAAATTACGTAAACTACGTAACACGTAATCACTGACATTTAAACGATTATTATTATTACGTATATTTAATTTAACACGACAAGTAATTACATACGTAATGATTACGTTTAACACGTATTATGATAACTATGAACTTACGACATTTTATAACACGATTACGCGTACCATTTAACAAGTCGCATATTAAATAAAAACGCATAAGGGCTTTATTTGGGCTGTTAGACATAGGAAACAAGAAGTAATTAGGCTCAAGGCCCAATGGGGTTGATTGGTCGGCTTAAAAGAAAAAGAAAAGGACGGGGTATATTGTTTTTCATTTAGACAAAATCATTAGAAACCCTAAAAACTAGAAACAGCCGTCACCTTGTTCTCCCTTCTTCTTCTTTGCCGCGACCAGCACCAACGAAGCAAGAGCATTCGTGGGTTCTCGGATTCAAGGATCATGATGATTTATGTTTTTGTTTTCCCTAAACCCTAAACAAGTGTAAGTAACCCTAATTCCTTCTTTTTATCTAATGAATCACGAATATGAAGCGGGTGTTGTTTATTCGAAGGGGGTGTTGTTTGTTTGATGTTGTGGTGCTCGTATGGCCACAAACCGAGACCTTTTATGGTCTCGGTGATGATTTACACCACCAGCCGCAACCCTAAAAAAGGTGTTGGTTTGGTTTTGGTCTGGCGGTGGGAAAAGCAGCCAAACAGGGGGAACCACTGGCTGCGGCCAGTGGTCTGTTTGTGAAAGCAGTGGGAACCGAGAGCTTATGCTCTCGGTGGGGTATTACCACAGCCAGGGGGAACGCAGGGCCAGTCAGGGGAATCAATATAACTGTCAGGGGTAACTGGCAGTTAGGGGACTGTTTGGTTTTGGGTTTATGGCCACTTAAGGGTGCGTTTGGCAGTCAAATTAATAAGAAACAATTAAAGGGCTGTTTGGTTCGGTTTATATTTAAAATAACACGGGTTTTCACGGTTTGGTTTTCAACACGTTTTCATAAAATAATACACAGGTTCAGGGTATTATTTTTACGAGGTGAATTAACTTAACATGTATATTAATTACGAGACAATTAGACAAATAAATCATGACTTATTACTACAAGAATAATTTAATTAATTTAATATGCTATATAATTAATTTAATTAGGACATGGACTTAGGTTTATTATTATAAATTAATAATACATGATTTAACCTAAGTATTTTTATTTATTTAATTTAGACTATAGTAATTAATTAATTATTAAACCATGACTTATATTTAATTAATTATCATGACGTAGGTTAATTATTTTACTATTAATACATAGTTAAATCTAAGTATTTTAATCATGAAAATTTGACTAAGAATTAATTAATTATTAAAACCATAACCTATAATTAATTAATTCTCATGACTTAGGTTATATTAATATAATTGATAATACATGTTTTAACCTAAGTATCTATATCCTTATTTAATTAAATCACATTATATTTACGTATAGTTTATTAAAAATACATGGAATAATTAATAAACTATACTTTATAACTACATGACTTAGAATAATAAACGGAAAACACTTAAGCTTATATATTTAGCTTATTTAACCAGCTTATTTCTATTTATGGAAACTTTCTGTTTTTAGAAACTTATTTAATTAAGGCAGCTAATCTATTTATGGAAACTTTCTATTTTTAGAAACTTATCTATTTTAAGCAGTAATTCTATTTTTGGAAACTTTCTATTTTTGGTAACTTTCTATTTTTGGAAACTTTCTATTTTAGGAAACCTGCTATTTTTAGAAAGTTACTTTTTATTACACAGTAAGTATAATAATACATGAAATACAAGTAATACTTAATCAGAATAGACAGAATATAAGATAAACACAGTTTAAGGCTTAAAACAGTAAAACATGACATGAACGTATAAAATAAGCTAAGACATGACATAAAACCAGTTACGTATTTCGTAATCATATACTTATACACGTATGTATTTATGTAGCATTAGTGATACCGAAGTAGGACTCTCTTCCATTCGCCTTCTTCGTTCACTGGACATAAGGTACGGATTCCCGTCCTTTCAGTATGGACATTCTTTCCTTATTAGGATTCCCCGTATGCAGCCAAATGTTTACCCGTAGTATAAGTTTATATGTTTGATTTGCTTATGTTTAATTTAGAATACCTATAGCTATATACATGCATGACCAGTTTCACCTAGTTATGGAGGTACCATAACCATAACATTAGAGGCACTGATGTTATGACTTCACCACGGCGGAGTGATTGCTCGTGGTGTCCCTTCAGCTTGTGTCCATATTATTATATTTATCATGTGAGGCGTATGGGTGCATCCTAGTTACATGTTTTTCAACAGATTATTCAGTGTGAATGTGGTGTGTGCCTTGCATCCTTCACAAGGAGCTGATCCCTCCTACCCAAACCAGTATATTAAATTAGAGGCAGCCCCTCTAATTTGCATGATGAGGTCACCCCTCCAAGTATTCATACACGGTGGATTTTCATGACCTATATTGGCTAATGGTAAAATATGTTAAACAGTTTTCATAAGATAAACATAAGGCTTTTCAAACTATAAAACCAGTTTTATGAACATGTTCCAGGTTTTCTAGGACTTATACATTTCCGCTGCTATTAAGTCTTTATTATGTTTTAGTCCTTTATACTATGTCTATATCTGTGCACTGAGCGTTTTGCTCAGCCGTTACTTTCTTTTCCATGTCCCAAAACGGCAGGTACTCAAGGACTGACTAGAGCATTTGGAGGACACGCATAGGATGGGAGTTACCTTAGATTCCTGCTCCTCTTGCCTTCATATTTATGCTTGTTTAGTCTTCCTTTTTGTTCATTTACTTTATTTATGTTTTGGGCTTATGTTTGGGAACCGATGTTTGATTCCGGTTTTCCTTGTGGTCATGTATGTTTAGTACATATTACCTTGCATGCTTTGATGACACGCCATAATTACGCGTGACATTCCATTTATCAAAATGGGTTGTTACATTCACACACATCACTTTCTAGTTAAGTGAGAACTCACAAGACTTATACACACAATTACATCACTTTGTAGTTTAGTGACAACTTACACACAAGACACACTCATCACAAGACACATCCAAGTATACACATATACCTTGGATCTACACAAGACAAATCCAAGTATACACAAATACCTTGGATCTACACAAGACTAACCCAAGTATACACAAATACCTTGAATCTACACAAAACACATATGAACAATATGATGAAAATGACTAGATCTAAGAAATGATGATCTTCATCAAGGCTTCATCTTTTATCACATCACAAATGTGTGAGTGATCTTCTCTTTGGACAGGTAAAGAAGGGGATCAAGAGGATAATCATAATAAGTAGGCATACTTAACATATTAAGGGATCATTTACTAAGGGTTGGAATCATAGAAAGAAGATAAGAAGCAAAAACTGTCCAAAAAGGTTCATTGAAAAATAAAAATATGATCCAATATTTATAGGAGACAAATTGCAACGGCTCTTTGAGCGCGACTCATTAAATGGGTTGGCGGCTCAATATCACTATTGAGCCGCATGTACCTATACTGAGCCGTGGGATCTAGAGCCCGCTTCTTTTTTTCTTCTAGTGGGAAAATGCATCTGGTAAAGTTTATACCTCAAGAGGATATTGTTAGACCATTTGGGATATGCCAAATTCAAATTTCTATTTTCTATTTTAATAAAATATTTTCTTAAAAATAAAGTTTATTAAAATATATTGTCACATTTGTATAAATGTGAGTTTTGAGGTTTATCACTTTATATGATCACTAAACATGTATAAGATATGTTTGTGTAAGACTTAAACGATTATTACCTTGATGATAGTGTTTGTTATGTTTGTGTAAGACTTAAACAATTATTACCTTGATGATAGTGTTTGTTAAATAATTCGTCTTTCGATTATCTTTGACGATAAATGTTTTTACACTTTGTCGTGATCAAAACCAATGTTTTAAAAACCGGTTCGACCCGGCCGGTTCAACCGGTTGAACCGGGAACCGGAGTGATGGCCGGGCCGTTGTAAGCCGGGTTTCTATTAAAATTCGGACCGGATTGAACCGCCGGTTTTTGGTCGATCCGGTCGA
This sequence comes from Glebionis coronaria, assembly GCA_025667525.1. Lineage (NCBI taxonomy): Eukaryota > Viridiplantae > Streptophyta > Magnoliopsida > Asterales > Asteraceae > Glebionis > Glebionis coronaria. The sequence continues at coordinate 190,846,912 of CM046881.1, forward strand.
ACCGTTGGTTCGAAAACCGGCCGGTTCAACATATATATAAAAAAAGAGAATGATCTGATATCAAATCGTGAATTAACAGTTTTATATGTTGTTGAATCACACACTTTGATTCATTCGTATGATGAGGATTCGTTAATACGCGTCAGTGATGGATAGATTATAAGTGATGAGATCTATCATCTATCTTGGTAAGGATGAATAGATCATAAATGGTGAGATCTATTTTGTTAGTTTGGTAGGGATGAATAAATCACCAGTGATGAGATGTATTTTGGTAGAGATGATCATTGATTAGATAATAAAAATGGAAGTGAGGTTTTGTAAAATGAAATGCATATAAAAATGTGAGATCTGTGGTTTAGAGAATGAGTTTTCAATAAAGAAGATAGATCTTCCAAAATAAAAAACCAAAGAAGATGGGGAAATAAACTTGGTATGTGTGAGGATGATAAGTCAAGAGTCAAAAACGAGTGTTTACTTTATTGGTTAGAGTAATTTGTTTTTATATTAAAAACTAACAGTACAATATCAACTACAATATAACACGTGAGCAGTTTTTCACATAAAACCGGTTTGATCCGGCGGTTCAATCGGTTGAACCGGTGACCCGGTGAACCGGTCCTTCGACCGGGTCAACTAAAAACCCGGTTTTTAAAACATTGATCAAAACTAAAAAAAATGTTATTACAAATAATGTTTTTAGGCATTAGTTGCATTAATAGAGAGTTTAGTGATATATTTTTTGAGTTAAAGAAGAGAAATAGCTAGACAATAGAAAGTGAGCTTACATGTGAAAGTTAAAAGAAAAAAAAGAATGATTCCGTTGCCGGGACTTGAACCCGGGTCTCTCGGGTGAGAGCCGAGTATCCTAACCAACTAGACTACAACGGATTGATGTAGGATGCCATCTTTAGCAAAATATATATAATTGTGGCTGACAGCTAGCCCCAATCTGACAAAACCTTTGCCTGCTGCTACTACTCTCCTAATCCTTTTGTTGTTGTTGTTGGTCTATCATGAAAAACAAGCATAAAAAATCAAACTAATTATCCTCCTCTTCAATTCTCAGGTAATCAATCATATTTTTCTTTTCTATTAGTACTATCTGATACTCATTTGATTCATCCATATAAAAAGCTACCTAGTAATTACTTTTAAACTATAATTATATAATGAAAGGTTATTACAATACAAACTAGAGACCAGTTTCCTTTAAATATGTTTTGTTTGCAACCAATAAAAACTGGTAATACTTTAAGAAGCAATTATGCATACTTAGTAGAACTGATGCCAGAATCTTCCAAGTAACTATTGCACACTCAGAGAGATGGAAATGGTTTGCGGCGTTACTTATGCACAAATAGCGCGGCGATAAGTTCCATGTCAAAATGCTCTTTTTTATTGGGTTCCGAATAGAAACAGATTTTGCAGTTTGGGTTTTCTTCTTGTTTGTTATCTTTTTTCCCTAGCTCCTTGTAGAATGTGTTTATAAAATTGCACTTATGTGTGACCCTCCGATGATTTCTGTTTATTGTTTTGGCAAGGCTTCTGCTATAGATTAAAACTGGATAACATCGAAACACTCAAAATGCTTATATGCGTTTAGAAAACGTAATAAGCACACAACGAGCCTCTAAAAGTGCCTTTTTATGCTTAAATACAAAACCAGTAAGCATGGGTTGTAATAGGCGATCCTAGATACCCCCTTATGCGTATAATTAATATGCAGTTTGTGTTATTTTTTTTTATTTTTTTTGAACGGCAGTTTGGTGCAGCGGAGTATCTTGCGTGCCACCGAGGCACCAAGTCTTTCAACCCGAGTTCAGTTTGTGTTATTTTGGGGTTGTCTTCTTTCTCGAGCCTTGTAAATTTTAGTTAAAGAGAGAGACAACACTCACTGGATGCCTTTTTTTGGGCTCTTTAGTTGGGATTAAGTGATAAATGACGAGGGTATTAAGGGGATATAGCTAATATAATATGTCTTTTCTCTGCTTTAATTGCCTTGTCCTGTCGTGTTGTGAATTGACAATATGACTTAATGCTCAATATAATTTGACCAAACAAATCATAGTAATGTTTTTTTTGGGAAGAAACCTGTAATTCTGTTGGTTGTTGTAGAAGTTGTTATTAAATTTGTGTGGGAATGGACTGAGAGCCGGAGATTATTTTGTACTTCTTTCATAGCTACTTGTTCCAACACTAGGTATTAATTAATTTCCCGTGGCTTTTGGCTTGTGATCATATATGGAGTAGTGTTTCAGTTATACCTATTAGAAGATGAATCTGTCTGGATTGACGGGAAGTCCCACAAAGTATTGTTTCCACCTATATTCAAGAGGTCCAGCTTTACCATGTAAACGTACTTCAGTGTTTCAAGCTCAGTGTAAACGTAAAGAGCTATTTTGCCTTCAAAGGTAGGTTTATGGATCACCTCTTATCGAGTTTGTATATGGTAATAGTAACTACAATTGGGATTAATTTGCTGATTTTATCATCTAAGCAGACGGAATAATTTGGGTGGTTCTACACTGAGATATGTCACGAAAAGAATTCCTTTGGTGAAATGTGCCATGGATGCTTCTTTCGGTGATGCTAGAGATGAACCATCAGGTAACTATTGGTTCCATGTTATATATATAGGAATGGTCAGTGACAACATAATATGCACAAGGCCTTAGTGAATAATAATTTGTTTGACGTGTACAACTAGGCTTATAAGTTGTCACATTTTCTTTTGCTGCATGTTTCGTTTGGGTGTTTGGATTTGTGTTCTGGAACAGATTATCTGATTCCTTCGACTCGAAGTCACAATAGTCGGTCACAAAACGTCTTTTTTTTATATTAAATGGTTTTTTTGTCTAAAATTTGTCAAACACTAACATTTAATTATCAATAAAAGCATATCCAAATACTATTATTATAGCCTGTTCCATTTCAGCCAATTTAGTTTTATTTTATTTTAATCAAAATCAGTCACTTCCAGAAGCACCTCCATAACACCATCTTTGTTGTTTTCGATACTACTAGTACTTCCACTGGTTTACGTGAAGTTAAATTTCATTGATGGTTTACTCTGATGTTCTCTTTTGCAGTAATCTTTCCGAGAATCAACATAAAAGACCCATACAAAAGACTTGGTATCAGCAAGGAAGCTTCGGAAGACGAAATCCAGAGTGCTAGAAATTTCTTAGTTCAAAAATACGCTGGTCATAAACCAAGTGTTGATGCAATTGAATCTGCACACGACAAAATAATAATGCAACAGTTTTATGAGCGTAAAAACCCCAAAATTAATGTGAAGAAAAAGATGAGGGAAGTTAGTCAGTCTCGTGTTGTGCAGGCTGTCACAAACAGGTTTAGAACACCAGCTACCAACTTTATTATCAAAACAGGCATTGCCTTTGTTGTACTTGCAGCTCTTACCGTGCTATTTCCAACCGAAGAAGGGCCCACCATTCAAGTAGCCTTATCACTTTTTACCACTATATATTTCATACATGATCGGCTCAAGAGCAAACTTAGAGCTTTTCTTTACGGGTAAGCTTCATACTTTCCATTTTTGTCATTTGCTTAAGTAGTGCGATCTTTCGTATTTTGTTAACATCTTATAGTGAAATCTGTCTACTTATATGATGTAGTTAAAAAGATTAGTACTTTTAGAAAGGGATGGTATGATAATTTTCGCAATCTTTGGGAAGTTTCAATAAGGGCTATTTGCATAAAAAGCTACCAAGCGTGGTTCAACTTCTATTATCGACAACCCGCTATAAAAAAGCGATCCAAGTTCAAAAATAATTAATTTAAGGTAATTTGACAGATCGTGCAAAATGATGATAATGCGGAAGTTGGCATGTAGTGACTTTTCTTCCCTAGATGTACACCCGTTATCTTACATAACCCAAAACATAGATGACACCACACGGGGATACCTTTTTATGCAATTGGCCATCCCCATTCTCTTTTCTGGATTAAATAAGTTGGTTAGAGAAAACGTAAGTGAGACCAAACAACAGTCACAATGGTATTATTGAAACTTGCTTGAATATGAATAACCCCCTTTGGTATTTTACGTGTACTCTTACGTGAACCAATACGTCCACGTGAACCCTTTTTCGGTATAGCTTTTGACATATTTTATCATCTCATAAATTTGAGTCAGAGATATATGGATATATCCATTTCATGTCAAAACAGATTCCCTATTTGTATATCAGGTCTTTAATGAGTCTTATTATTACGTATGCAATCTTTTTCATTTTCTTTGATTGGATCAAGTTGATCAGACAATATAAGTGAGACCGCATTTGGTTACTTATGCATTTAGCCTTTAAAATACCCAAGTTATTGTATTTTAGCACGAGAGATGTTCTTCATTTTAGTTGTAATTTGCAGGGTTGGAACTTTTATTGCGTCATGGCTAGTGGGAACTTTCTTGATGGTGTCCGTTCTTCCACCTATACTCAAAGGCCCAAGGAGTTTAGAAGTGACAACATCGTTGGTAACATACGTGCTTCTGTGGGTTTCCTCTACGTATCTTAAATAGATTCAATAGTTTGTTTCAGATAAAGTCCAAAGTTTTGCTCTTAAGAAGGTAGTAATTTTGTTGGAGAGATAAAATGTTTGGGCATTTTCTTGCCCTTTTAGATGTTGTATCAAGGGGTTCAATGACATTACTTTTGTGACTTATCATTTGTACTTTTTGTGAATTGCTCATGATCATTCATGACAAATTGTTTGATTCTGCCCTTAAAGCTTCAAGTGTCCGAAACATGTTCAGAAAATTGATGACTTCGTGTTGACCCAGATTTGATGAACATGAATCACTGTTCTCACTCTCAGTAGTCCCCTCACCGTGCCCACGTTTGACAAACTATGAATCTCACATTATGCTGTCTGTCATCTCCATTTCGTTAGAAGAATTATGTGGTATGGTTTGATGGCTATATTGCTCACTCTCTCAATGTGTATTAGCTTTTGTGTTTAGACATCTATATGTTTTACTGATACCCGAATGTTGCTACTACAGTAAACTGCAAATTAATCAGATATCACTGATTAATTACGCCCAAAAATGGTAAAACTATTCCTGAGAAGACTCCAATAATCAAAAAGCAACTTTACAGGTAACAACAAATGTAAGATAACCACAAAAGCAGGGACTAAATTCTAAAACACATGTTGAATACTAGAAGACAATCATAAGGACACTCATGAGGGAGCAAATTTCGTCCCTTCATTACATATCATCACCAAAACAGCTTCTCATATATCACAGTGCCATGTCAGCAAAGTTATCACCCCACATGGCAACTTATAAGTGGCCAACACATTATGGCCTCAAAATGCATATCACAAGTGACACCATGTTTGAAGTATAAATCCAGTGTACCCAAACACATAATGAGTGGTGTTTAATTTCAAAGGATAGAAGTTGAGTCCTTTTGAATTTCACTAAAATAAACAATGGCCTCAGCTTCTCTTTTCAAGCCATCTGCAGCAACCATTCTTGATAAGTCTGACTGGGTTAAGGGTCAGACTCTTCGCCAAGTACCTGTTTCTGCAGTTCGCTTTAACTCTGCTGCACCTTCTGCACTCACTGTCCGTGCTAGCTATGCTGATGAGCTTGTCAAAACCGCGGTTAGTGTTCCATTCTTAATGTTTCTTAGTTATGTTTCTGCATCATTTATAGTTATAGGATAAGTTGGCTATCGAATAGGAATCGAAATATTCTCATGTCAATTGTCGTTGGTTCGTTTTTGACCCGTGACTCAAATTCTGCATTTATAAGATACTATGTTATTCTTACTTTTATATATGATATATCTCTTAACTATTCGTTATAGCATGTTATGAATACCTGCAAATGAACAGAAACACTATCGACTTTACCAAGATCTATGCTCCTTACAAACTTTTAACCTTTAAGATGAAAGTATGTTAGCTTGGTTATCAAACGAAGCTCAAAAGTTTTATCTTACACAAATACGTAAACATAACAAATCGGTGTTATAATCTTATACTTTAGTCAAACAATAGACCAACTATATGCAGAAAAAGTATGTGAAAAGTGAGTTTACACTATCATGCTGATAAGGTGTTTAGATAATTTGAGTTTTGTCCAGATCTTGAATTTTTTTTTGCTAAAAGTTAGCTTTCATAGATGCAGCCTTCTAAATTATTATGCTTAAAGAAGCTACAATTAAATGTTTACGGGTCAACCCGGCCTGTTTTGACTCAGGACATAGTTCTTATGTGTAAATTTGTATATGTAGAAAACTATCGCTACCCCTGGTAGAGGAATCTTAGCCATGGATGAGTCAAACGCCACCTGTGGAAAGCGTTTAGCCTCAATCGGTCTAGAGAACACCGAGGCCAACCGTCAGGCATACCGTACCCTCCTTGTTAGCGCACCAGGTCTAGGCAACTACATCTCAGGTGCCATCCTCTTTGAGGAGACTTTGTACCAATCTACAGTCGATGGAAAGAAGATCGTCGATGTCCTAAAGGAACAAGGCATTGTCCCCGGTATCAAGACTGACAAGGTATTACATCTACACCTACATGGAAACCCATTTGTTATTCTCTCACTTTGTGGCTTTATCATATTTTTCCATTTCACAGGGTCTAGTTCCATTGGCTGGTTCCAACGATGAGTCATGGTGCCAAGGTCTTGATGGACTCGCTTCTCGTTCTGCTGCTTACTACCAACAGGGTGCTCGCTTCTGCAAATGGTAAATCCGCTCTTTTTGTCAAAAGCCGAAAAGAACTCACTCGTTCGGTCTATGCTAAGCTTTTACCTTTTATTCATCATTTAGGCGTACTGTTGTGAGCATCCCCAATGGCCCAACAGCACTTGCAGTCAAGGAAGCAGCTTGGGGATTGGCTCGTTATGCTGCTATTTCTCAGGTAATAAATGGATTGATGCACTCCTTTCTTTGAGACCTGTAACATTATGGTTTAATATGGTTCAAGGTCTGAAGTATTTGGTGTGATGTAATTTGTAGGACAATGGTTTGGTCCCAATTGTTGAGCCCGAGATCTTGCTTGATGGTGAGCACGGAATTGACAGGACATTTGAGGTTGCACAAAAGGTGTGGGCTGAGGTTTTCTTCTACCTAGCCGAAAACAACGTGATGTTTGAAGGTATCCTTTTGAAACCAAGCATGGTTACACCTGGGGCCGATTGCAAGGAAAGAGCCACACCTCAACAGGTTGCTGAGTACACTCTCAGCCTTCTTAACCGAAGAATCCCACCCGCAGTTCCTGGAATCATGGCAAGTATTCTGACCATATGCTTTTAAACGACAATTATACAAGTTCTGATGATAACTTAATGATTTGTAATGCAGTTTTTGTCTGGTGGGCAATCTGAGGTGGAGGCTACACTCAACTTGAATGCAATGAACCAGAGCCCGAACCCATGGCACGTGTCGTTCTCATATGCACGTGCCCTTCAGAACACTTGTCTCACCACATGGGGAGGAAGGCCCGAGAACGTGAAGGCTGCTCAGGATGCTCTGCTCCTCAGGGCTAATGCTAACTCTCTTGCTCAGCTCGGCAAATACACTGGTGAGGGTGAGTCCGAGGAGGCCAAGAAGGGAATGTTTGTTAAGGGCTATGTCTACTAAGTTTATAGAAATTTATGAATTTGTTGTCTTATTGTCTTTAGCCCATGGAGACTGCTACTTTTGTTCATAGCATCATCTACTTTTAGCAATCCTATAAGTTTTTCGTGCTATTGGTGATACTGAGATGGAATCATGGATTCTTATATCTTGTAGTTTCAAGTGAAATTTATAAGATGCGCTTTCCTAATTATGTAACAAAAAGCTTATATTTGTCACAGCAAAATGGAGTCAAGTTGAAGTGGGTCATTATTTTAGTAAACAGGTAAACTGTTCATGTTACCTGGGTAGGGCGAGTCTTTGACTCAGATGTACGCGGCCTAACCGGGTATCCCTGTGGGTGATTTTTTTAGTAATGGGTTGAAATGAGCTGGTCCGGGCTGGGTTGACCTACAGACATTAATAATTGTATACAACTAATGTGTTGATTTGATTACAAAGACGATATTCTTAAGATAACATTCTACATCTAGACAAAAGACGAGGTCCCATGAGTTCAAAATTAGACTTGGGACGACTTTCAATCTGTTTGACACACGTTCTCCTTAAGGTAATTTGTTAGGTGACATGTTTTACATAGAATACAACCCAGATCGGCCCAAGGATCTAAATTTCCACCTAACTTTCTGCTTTGGCCTTGGGCACTACCGTTGACAGTATTATCATATCTGGGTGCATCAAAGTTACATTTTAAGCAATACGGAGGGAAACAATACTAGAATTTATAGATGAGTAGAATCTTTATATCATCGAATCCAAAAACTAAAACTATTAGATTTTGCTTTTTCTCAACTTTAGTTTGCTGTATAATACTATTTTCCATAACTCTTAAGTCAACTGCATAGATTATCTTTCCTACAACCACCCTTTTGGGAAAACTAGAATAACAACGATCAATATTCACAAAAATACCAAAATTATATTAGAAAGAGGTTACTATTTACAACAACAATCAAAGTCATACATTGTTGGTCTTATTGGCATCATCATGATACAAGTATATGTTTCTGAAGACTGGTTAACCTGAATACGTACTGGCTGCATGACATAGTGAGAGCCATAAGTCTATCTGTTCTATCATTTGTTGTCGTACTTTGTTAACCGCATCGGGTGAGCTGCAGTTTTTAGAGCTCCCTGTAATATATATTTTCATACCGGGTCACATTTAATCCCATATTGCCAATTTTAGCAACCTATAGGTTTTTGTGTAAAAAATTACTAACCTTCAGGGACTAATGGAGACTGTGGGCATCCTCTCATATCAGTTCCATGACCACAATTATTACAAGTGATAATATATGATGGCACTACAGATAAAACAAAACAGGTTTAGCGATAGCAACATTTAAAGAAAAGAAGTAAAAAATTAAAAGATACTTTCTGCTCAAACATTAGGCTGGAGACCAGAGACTCACTATTTGCAGATGAGACCTGCTTGGATGCATGTCTCCACGGATCTTGTGATCCATTTGTGAAAACGATTTTTGATCCTGCATGAAGATATCGCAATATTAGATTTTGATCGATGATCATTTACATTATATATGTCATATGATAAGCAACTATTAAGCACATACTGTAGTAGTTAATGTTAGAATTTTGGTGGATAACAGTATCTGAGAGTCGTGTCAAACACTTTCAGATCAAAGTATTTTGATGGTTCTATCGAAATCTCCAATCGGATAAAACTCAGAATCGAACAGTATTTGTGTTTTTGTTGTTATGAACAGAACAGAATGTTATATGACCAAAAACCTGTGCAAAAGTTGTAACTGCCAAAAGCTTACAACCAAACCGCAATCTTTAGTAACGGGCAGAAATTAGGTCCAAATACCCGGGAATTTTATTTTCTAGTGCGTTTTTAACATAGCACTTTATACCAAATAAAACAGCTCGACCCCAGCCAGGGGCTGCCGCCCCTTGGACCCTGCTACCAGGGGCGCTGCCCCCAGACCCGTGTCGTACGGGGGCTTCCCCGTATGATAATCGCAATAACGCCATACAATGCACTCCGCACAACCCCGACTTGATGAACATTTATCACGATTACACATTGGTCAACTAAGTCAATCCATTACACTTAAATCATTATTGGTAACACAACAGTTAACACTTAAGGCTAGGCACAACGCAGCCGGAAAATTTCGGTCGCCGGTGGGTCGCGACCGAGTCGCTGCGTTGCGGCGATTCGGTCGCCGGACTCGGTCACACTGAAATCGACTCTACACACGATTGAATTGAAACTCTCGGTCTCCATGTTTATGTTGTGTTTGTGTGTTTTTATAAAAAAAAATCTTTTTATTTAAAATTTAACATGTTTTAATTATATAAACTTTATAAAAAAATTCCAAATTTTAATATATTGAGCTTTGTTTAATTTCTCACAACATATATTAATTTGACAATTTTTGGAGTTAGTTTTAGTTAATGCATTATACCCCTTTTACTTCTAATGTTTCGTAATGTTTTTTAGTTTATGTAATGTGTTTTTTTAGTGTAATATGTATGTTTTTTTTTTAATAAAATATTATTTTTATTGAATATAAAAAGTTATTTTTATTGAATATAAAAATAAAAAAAATTTGAACTAGGTCGCCGGGTTGTGGCAAATAGGTCGCACTAGATCGCCGGATGAAAAAACTAGGTCGTGACCTATTAGCGTTGTGCCTAGCCTAAACTTCCTTTTCCATATTATTATACGATGATAATAAATGATGCACACACACGGCATGTACATGTGCCCTAAATTAGTAATAACAAATTCGTAGCCATATAATAATTTTTAATAAAGACAAATTGACAATAAGAAAATAGGTTAATTTAGCTTTAAAATCTATTAATAAAAACAATGCCATGAGTCATCTGTATGAAAACAGGGATGTGGTATTTTGAGCAATATAACAATTAAAGAAATGGGTTAAGGACAGGTCGAATGTTGTATATAAATGCTTACGACCTCCTAAAATGTTTCATCTATAAACAGACTATTATCACCTAATTATGAAATAGTTTTTGTACTTATATTTCAATTAACTATTTTATATAGTTCAGTGAAATGGACAAAAAAGTGTCGGTGGGCCACTCCAACCCACTCGACCTGCCCACTTTGCCACCTCTACTTGCAATTTAGTTGGAACAGTGGGTAAATTAGTAATGTACATACCAGCAATTTCGGTGCCCCCATAGTACAAATTAGTAGAATCAACAACCGGATATACACCCGCTCCAAATACATTTTTGCATAGATCCAGATGGTACCTATTACATTCAAATCTCAAAAAATTATAGACCAATGGCTACGTGGTTACGTTCAGATTAAAGGACTAATTTATGAAAAAGCAAGAAATAATAAGATAATATGAATGTGATCTATGTGCATGCCTTGTGTTAACTTTTGACGAGCGGATGCTATCGTTTGCAGGTGCAACTTGGAAGTAAGCAACTTCGGTACAAACTTGGAACCACCATAATCGATCACCACTCGAGTCACTGAGGGTGGTTTGTTTTAGACTTTCTTGGTTATATGTTTGAACTTCCGCTCCAAAACTTCCAACATAATATTCCTTTATGTAATTTGCATAAGCGTTCTGTATCAACGTTTTTATTATTAATCGAAGATGATAGCAGAAACAAACTCTAGAAACAAGAATTTAAAATAGACTTGGGATTACCACTAGATCAGCTCCTGCCTTCTTAGCCTCAATCATAGGTGTGCAAAGTTTATCGGGATTCCCATATTGAAACTGGAAAGATTCAGATATCATGTCAGATATGGCAACTGGCAAGAGATTATATATATACCGATTAACGAAAACACAGATAGCAAAAAAACTTACAGCTATAGCTGCAGCATCCGCTAGAAAATACAAGAAGTCGCCATCTATTTGTAGCTGCAAGGACATTTCATTGAATCAAACATAACCGCGGTTCATCTGATCTACCTAAGAAAACTATTGAATAGCTCCCTCCATACCAAAATAAACACAGTGTGTAGCTGATATATAGTTTCATAAAACCGTGGTCTTGTATGCTCATTGCAAACAAACCATCATTCTTTCAAAAGCGTAAACGGTAAATATAAAGTCCATCTAAAATGAGAAATTTTGGACCAAAAATTCCTAGTACCGAGGTTTTCTAGTTTTCATTCAATATTTGTACGAAAAGCACTCATTGTTGCAAACTGCAGTTCTATAGATGATTCGAGAAGTCAATCCCTCCGTATCTGTAATACTACAGAAGAATCTTTGAAACTTTAGTTAAATTTAACGAGCAAAGAGATAAATTGTGGATTTTTATTTACCGCAAATGAATATACTGCATTTATTTTGAGATGGTTAGGTACCCATATTTGTATAATCCCGTAAAGGGAAAAGAGGATATTATACCTCAGTGGCACCAAATGTGGTCTTGAGTGCTCTACCATTTGATGCAAGCTTCTGTTCAACAAGCTGAGTAACTTCCTGTAATACAGCTTTACATTCAGGTCCTGCAGACTCGCCCACCTGTCGATCAAACTCTGTGAAGTTGTAAACTGCAAGAACTACACCAGAACTCGCAAGACTGCCACATGCGAGATGAGGGAACTTCAAACGAAACCATGCACTGAGAGCTCCAGCATAAGAAACACCAAAAACAAACCATGGATTCTCGACATTTGTTCTGTTGAGTTTTAAATTTAAGGATTCCTAAAAGATCATAGAAAATAACATGTTATTAAACTAATACCAACATACTCCAAAAATCCAGTCTTTACGTAAATCATTAGTATATTTGCCATTTAAACTTCTAACTACTCACTCCAAAGCTCATCATATAAATTCTTTACTTTTTTAATTTTACTTGTAGGTTAGGGTGAATCGTTTATGTAAGAAACACATCAGTAATGTGGCTTTGACTATCTACTGCGTCCTATTCTTGTCTTAATATTTAAGTGCATAGAATGAATGCGTAACGTGCCTGATAATACTGACGGAAAGCAGCCAAGTCATACAATGCCTGCTTAGATGAAAGAAATTGTAGATTTTTGGTAGTTAGAGATTTGAACGGGGAACTCTTTCCATAATACCGATGCTCAAGCGTAACAATAGCAGCTCCAAACTTCTTTGCCAAAACCTATACGAATTTACCAAATCAGATACGGCACATCATGAATACCAACTTCGGGCTACTTAGGGACATCACATTTAGCATGAATTTTGGTAAACTACCGGGACGTACACTGAGATAGTCATTCGATATCCCACTGCATGCAGACTCGCCACCTATTTTTAAGAAGATGGGACCATCAGGAAGCCTGAATTCGTCCAAGTACTCATAGTATCGTTGTCCAAATTTACGGTGATCCTGCGAGAATGTTACAATTTTAGAATAGAAGATCAAACTAGTAATCAAAAGAAAATAATTCTTTCGGCAAAAAGATAATTAGATTCTGCAATTCCTATTCCTATTACTCAATATATAGTTTGGTCTAGTTAACGCTAATTCAAATTTTAAAAGAAAACCATTCGCAGTTATTGCAGCTATTTCCTTTTGATAAGAAGGAACTCACTAACACCTAAAGTTTAGCACCCCTATCAAGCAAAACAAGATACATTTAATCAGAAATCCATGAACTATAATAACACAGACGCCCTCTTTTAGGAGCTGTAAGGGGATGTTTGGCATCATGTTTTAGAAGTCATTATGTAATAATTTTGTATCCAAATCGTATATATCTACACTTTACTGTTTGGGTAAAGCTAAAACTGATTATGATTATCAGATTACTAGGTAACAAGTTAAGGAGTAGCTACAACAAAACTGATTCAGATATATTATTATTTCGGATATCTTTTACTCCTGTAATCACAACTTCAAAAAGCCAGTTATCCTATTATAGAGGGTGTTTGAGATTGCCTATGTTTTATGAGATAAGCGAAACCGGAAATAAGATGTAACAAACAAAACAATCCTCATTAAGCAAGAATCGGATAAGCAACTATGGCGATTCTCCTTACTTAAGCCTTAAGGAATTAAGAAGCAACTTTTATAAAGCAATTTATCATCACATGATCACTGAGCACAAATAAAGATTATAATTATTCCATAGCACATGATCACTTTAACAATAACAACCATCACAAACACTAGCAAAATCTTATCTTAGCATAATAATAAAAAAAAGCAAAAATAGTAAAAGGATTGAAGAAGTGATAGATAGATAGATAGATAGATACATAAGGTGAAAAGTGATCAAGAGTCTGGTTAAACCAATGCTCATCTTTAGTCAAATAGTTACTACTGCTACTAGTTTCCATTGTTTCAAATATTCTTGAACTTGATAACCCTTTACAACCACTCATCATCCCCAATAATAACCCAACTGTAAAAACTACCAACACCCTCATTTTTACTATTCAAATCTTCAAATTCTTAACATATATTGTTGTTATGGAAGTCGATGAAATATTTGTCACTTTTTATGTGGTTTTTGTTGTGTCTTTGAGTTCAAGTCAAACCTTAATGTTTGGTGGTAAATCTAGTTGGATTTGACTTTTATGCCCATTTTTCATAAGAAGCCCAGTAAATTATATATTGGGCTTTATGTTAGAAGCCCATTAACGAGCTTAAACAATAATACTACTCTAGTTGGACAGACTTGTATGTAGTAGGGACTAGGGAGTCTCTAATGGTAAATGCAAAATCAATTTCCAATAAATTGTATGTTTTTCTAAAAGTTTTTTTTTATTTTCTTTTTGGGACATCTTTTTTTCTTCTTTTAAACACAATCTTATTTTTTGTTCAAGTACATAAATAATTTTTTCTTAAGAATGGGAACTGATTGTTTCGAATATGTTTAATATTTAAAAAAAAAATGTTTTTAATATCATATTTAACATGAAATATATTAATGATGAGTTGGATTAAGAAAAAAATTACGAAACTATCGCTTTTACAAATATTAAGTCGTTAATGAATATTATACAAATAAGAAAATCCAAACTTACACAAGTACTTATTTTTAAATCTTTTATAAAGAATAAACGTATTGTTAGCTACTTGTTGTTAACAACAAGTGACCAACGTTTTTACATACCAGTAACTTACTGTTACATCTATTTAAAGTTATACATATAATTAGTCACATTTTTAAGCTTTCATTACAATTTTTCTTTGTAGATACATAATTTTTGGACAAAATGATACGATTCATAAGCATATTGAATAAGCAATTCTATAATTTGTTTTCCTTTTTATGAGTACTTAAAGTTCTTTTGTCAACATATATTATTTTAATTACATTGTAGAAATGGAGAAAGAAAGATTTTAATATCCCATGTTGATGAAGTAAAATAGTGCAAAGTGAATGGTTTGGTACTTTGGTTTAAAGGATTTGGTAGGAAAACACAATCAAACAAATCTATCATACTTACTATAAAATTGGATCTTACTGAAAAAATAAAATAATTTCTGTGACATTCCTTAAATGGAAAGTGTCAACATTCATGAAGTAGAAGTTATAACAAATTAAAATGGCAACATGTTTTATATTTGGTCAAGTGTCCTAATTATCATTTTATGTAACAAATGAGTTCTAGAAATCAAATTACTAATGGCATTTTTTGCCATTTTTGGCAACACGAGTAACAAATAGAGTTCAAGTGCAATATATATAACAAGCAAGTGATAAACTTTTAACACAAGTTATATGTTACTGAAGTATTTTAGCTTTATATGTATAAAAATAGTAAAACAAATTAAATTAGCGTTATGGTGAATATGATGATGAATTAGACACTCTAACCATGTGATTATCCTACGCAATCAACTTCACCAAATCCACTTCTACTTACTTATAATCATTAATTTTGATAATTGAAAAGCCAACAAACAACTGAGAATAGACAAATATTAATTTTAATAAGACAATTTTAATAAACAAATTATTGCATTGTTCGACTTTTCAACATAAGGTAACGACTAATATAACGGGAAATTTTATAATGTGATTGTTTTACAGTTAGACATGTACAAGGATTGCACAACTTATTGTTCAAATAGTCAAACTCTTTCTTCCTCACGTTTCACGAGTCCAAAAGGTTGATACATTAGAAAGTTACACCATTCATGCATGCTCATAGTTGTGTTGAAAGGGAATCCAAAAGCATGTGATCACATCTTTTTTTAGTTGTATGTACACATAAAAAATAAATGCAAATAAAATATAAAGCTTATCATCAAGAACATGGAAGGAATGGAACAATCTGTATTTTATTTAACATTTAAGGCCAAGATGGTGCAAAATATGGTTGGATCTATTCAAAATGAACTCAAAACAAGTTTCATACACAAAAGGATCATCCAATGTTGTTGGACACTTGGAAATGCATGCATAATTGATTTATATTTTTTAAATGTCGTTTGTTTATTAAGAGGTTTTAAATTTGAATCGTATATTTGAATCTAAATGTAACGTCTTACCCGTATGGGTCAAATGTCACGCTTATAGCATAAAACGAATGTAATCGGAAAACTTTATTCATAACATGGTTTAACAAAGTTCATCAGAATCTAAGGAAATAAATAGTCTAGAACATACTCATTTTCAAAGAGAAAAATAACGTCAACTCCAAAGTCTAAACAACTATAAAATAAATGGGGAAAACTATCATCAGGTCGATCAACTAAGAGCTCCTAAACACTCTTCACTCGTAACTCGGCTTCCCTCTTATTACCTGGCGCGAAGAAAAGAAATGCGGTTGAGCTTACAAGCTCATTGAACAGATACATACAAAAGATAAAACAAACATGCATAGTAAACGAATGGAACCACAATAACTTAGTTAACAAAGATTTCATATTTCATAAAGGTAAAATGAAAAAGATAACTAATCAAATTATAAAGGAAATGCTCATGAGCTCCTACATATATCATATCATATCATATCATATCATTTGTACATGGGAGCTGCAAACTCCATTGTACCCTACAAATGTGCAATGGGGTGTTGGCACCACCTTAAACCATGCACCAAAACTGAACTGAACAAAATACCTAGGATGCATCCATACACCCCCTACACATCATATCTCATATCAAATCATATATGGCCAAGTGCATAAGCACACAAAACAAATGGAGACGCCGTGACTAATCACACCGCTCCAAATAGTGTCACGCCATTGGTGCCTCAATAACGCGACCATGGTACCTCCATGGCTAGTTAGCTCGGGCATCAGAACAAAACAAAAGAGTTCTTATAGCATATCGAAACAAAACGTATTATGTCAAGAGCAGATCATTTCTAAACGAAATAGATAAGTTCATATCATAGCAAAGTCAAACGAATCATATATCAAACGAATTCAAAAGGCTTATATCAAAATACGTAGCAAACATATAAAAAACCAAAGGCTAGGAAACATATAAAATGATGTCAAAGGTGCTGATAAATACAGAGCAAAAGTCCTGAGAATCTTTAAAAGAAAGTATAGAATATATGTACCTTAAAAGCTATCAACACATACTAGAAAAGACAACTACTCCTCTTCGGTTTATCTACAAGAATTACGTGACTAAATTATTATTGGACGATGTAACTCATTAATACCTTGCTTCACCATTTATAAACCCCTTATTTATATACTTATTATCTGTGTGTTTACTTAAATCATGAGTAATCTACTTTTATATACGAAATACAAACGTGACAAAGTTTCTTTAAAAAATATTGTATGCATTGCATCAAGTAGCTCACAGACCCAACTTTTAAAAATATATAGAACATATGTAGCACTGAATAAATATAGCTTAATATGTGACTTTTATAAAATTAATCGTACTTAAGACTATTATAACTTCAACTATAATTAATAAAAAGTAATATATTTTTGAAACTAAAATCTGTATCTTCTTTCTCATTTACAACTATCTGTACACCATTATCATTTTAAAACTCAATTTTAATAACTACGGACCAAATTAAAATATTAACTTCAGTAGGCATGTCTATATCATGTTAGTTTACAAACGATGGCTATGTTTCAAATCGTAGTTTATCGATTCATTATAATTGGTTATTAATGCTATTTAAGACTCTTTTCGTTGGGTGTTTTAAGGACTCAAAAAGATTGAAACATGTCAACTTCCAAGTTTCTTGCTATTGCCAAGCCTATGATTTGATGCTAAGAAAACAATTCAAAGTATACCTTTGAGATAGACAAGTGCATTCGAAACCGAGAACACGAACCCAAGATTCGACGAGAAACGATCTAAACCGAAACCATAAGTAACCTCAAAACTCTACTTAGTCTCGAGCTAGACACCTCCGCGAATGAAACTGAACGAAACCCGAACACGAATCAGTGATCACGAACAACAACCCGAACAAAATTTGATACAAACAAGCGACCCGCAGCAGGAGATGAACTCAACCGTTCCTGTTCAATAACGAAACAGTAATATAACACTCACGCTCACACACACACACTCACTTATCTCATGTAACGTATTTCATAGGCTTTTGCTTTTGTTTACTGCTTTTGCTTTTGGTATATTTTGTGAGACTGTGAAAAGTGTTAATGTGGGTGGTATAGGAGCGTTTGTTTACCGAACATGTCAATAAAACGGGATAGGAAAATGGGTGGAGACGAGTATTCAGGTGACTAAGTAATCTGAACGTGGGTTTTGAGTTTGAATTTCTAATATCATACATTTATCATAATAATTCGGTTATGTATTATTACTTAGATATAAGAATTGATAAGGACTTGGTTTTATTTTTCTTAAAATATCATTGTAGTAGTAATTATCGGATATTTAGACTTAAGTTGTATTTGCATCTAAACATGTATTTGTACTACTAATAATAATGATACTATATTTATTTACTTATTTTATTTTATTTTATTTTATCATAGTTTAGGGTATTGTAATTCTTTCCCTCTAGAAAAAAAAATCGACCTCGAAATTAAAGTTGAATATTAAACGAAACACATCAAATTGTAAACAAAACGTGATCATTTTTTTCATGTAGCTTCACGCTCCGGATAACAAAATGAATGACTTTCTTTCTCATGACTCGTTTTAACGATCTAAAATATTATCGGGCTCCTCAGTGAAAGACAAATCTTCTCAAATCTTACTTATCGAATATTGAGCAACATGAAACAGATGATACTTGTAACCTCTAAAAAGAGATACTTGGAACACATTATCAATATGAGATAACGGCGGAGGTAACTCCAAACGATAAGAAACTTTACCAACTCGATCTAAGATTTCGAACGGACCAATAAATCGCGGACTTAATTTACCTTTTAAACCAAAACGTCGAACACCTCTACACGGAGATACCAAAAGAAAAACACATGCTCTAAACCTTAATTTCCAAATTAATGATGGCGATCAATATAGTTTTTTTTCTCTAGACCTAGCTTCCTTAAGTTTCTCTTTAGTAATCATAACTTTTAATTTCACCCGTCACCTCAATCTATTCCGGAACTTCTATAAAAAAGCTCTTTAACTTCATTAAGAGTGTTCTATAAAACTCCTCGAGACATCCTATGATTCCGATAATTTCACATTATGTCATGTAATTATTATCATGTTGGTCAGACGTCATAATAATGGCATCACATACACATGCACTTATAGTTGTCATACTTTATCTCAAGTCATAACCAAAACAGTCGTATCTAGTATCTCATCCTACTATGTCTTAATCGCTTACTAAAAGTACAAACAAATAAGTTCTCTACACTTCGGCCATATAAATACAAAAAAAAACCCTTGATACTTCGATGTCAACTTTTAATGTAAGCAAACTCAACGAGACACAAGCACTTGTCCTGATTTCATGTCCATTCCAAAACGTACGATCTCTAACATATCCTCCAAATTCGAATAGTTCATTTAGTCTGACCATCGGTCCGAGGGTGGAAAGTGGTACTAAGCTTAAGTAACTTTTCCAAAAATTTGAAGTGCAATGCGGATCCCTATTAGATACAAAAGAGTTTGACGCATGTGTACTATGTAAACGAACAATGTCTTGGTGAAAGATCTCCGCCACCTTGCTAACTAAGTACCCTAGTTGAATGCGAAAAAAATGAGCTGACTCAGTCTAGCAATCAACCGCACCACAATTTGCAGCAATCTTCTTGGAGGTACAAGAAAACCCCGTTACCAAATCCATAGAGATTTGATCCCACTTCCAACGCGAAATATCTAGAGGTTGAAGAAGACCACGTCCACGTTGATGTTCAATCTTAGCTTGTTGACATGTTAAACACTTCACCATAAATTTAAACACATCATGCTTCATACCATTCCACCAGAAATTATGCTTTAAGTCTTTATACATCTTTGTGAAACCAATATGAATAGAGAAGAGAGAACTGCGTGTCTTAGTCAATACAACTTCTCGAAGAGAGGAATCGTCATGAACATATAATCTATTACCATACCATATCACACCAAGATCATCCACTCGAAATTATGCCTGCTTCCTTTCTTTTAAATACCATATTTCACCATCTTGCTTCTGAGCATCCTTGATGTGCAATAGAAGGTTAGGTTCAACCTTAAGGCTAGGTATATAACCTTTAGAACCATGAACACATAATTCTACTTCCATGAGCTATATAATCTTTGATAATCTTAGTCTGGTTTTTGAGACTAGCCAAAGTTCAAGGATTCTTTCTACTAAGTGCATCCACTACTACATTAGCCTTGCCGAGATGATACTGAATATTTATGTCATAATACTTGAGAAGTTCCAACCAACGCATTTGCCTCATGTTTAACTATTTCTTGGTAAACATATATTTAAGGTTTTTTTATCGGTAAAGATATCGTAAGTTTCTCCATACAGATAATGCCTCCAAATCTTAAGAGTAAAAACCACAGCTGCCAAATCCAAACCATGTGTCGGATAATTCTCCTCATAAGGTTCTAATTGCTTCGATGCATAAGCGATAAACTTCCCATTTGCATAACCACGAAGACCTTTCTTTGATGAATCACTATAAATTTGGTATCCACCAGTTCTAGAAGGAAGAGTAAGGCCTCATTTGTTTTTTTAGAGGTTTTGCCTCTTAATCTGTAAACCATGTCTGCAGAAGAAGAGGTGCATCTAATGTATTTATGTATGGGAGAAACATATCTCTTTTTCAGCTCTTCAAAACTCTTCTCTCGCTCTTTATTCAGACAAACTTTTCTTCTTTACGCATAAGTTTTGTCTAAGGTAAAACAACAAGTGAATTCCCTTCAACAAATCTTCTGTAATACACATCAAGCCCCAAAAATCTTCTAACCTCGGTCACTATCATCGGTCTCGGCCATTAGTGATAACCTCAACCTTAGCAGGATCCATAGTAATACCATCTGCCGATAAAATAAGACCCAAGAACGCCACTTGCCCCAACCAAAACTCACATTTTGATAATTAAGCATAAAGCTTCTTCTGACGCAAGGTTTCTAATACGATACGAAGATGATTCTCATACCCCTCCTTCGTATTTGAAATTCGAATACACCAAAATATCGTCAATGAACCTGATGACAAACTTGTCTAAGTACTCATGAAAGACACGATTCATCAAGTCCATATAAACAGCCAGAGCATTAGTCAACCTAAATGGCATCACAAGAAACTCATAATGACCATAACGAGTGCGAAATGACGTTTTTGAAACATCACTCTCCTTACATGAAGCTGATGATAACACGACCTCAAATCAATCTTTGAGAAAAACTTTGCACCCTATAGTTGATCAAATAAATCATCGATTCGTGGTAGTGGATATCTGTTCCTTATTGTAATACGATTCAACTCCCTATAATAAATACACAACCTCATGTTGTCATCCTTCTTCTTTACAAATAAAACCGGCGCGCCCCATGGAGATACACTAGGTCGAATAAAACCGCATTCAAGGAGTTCTTAGAGTTGATCTTTTAGTTCTTCTATGTAGAGCTTTAGAAATAGGTTCAGCCTCAGGGATCAACTCAATAACGAATTCCACTTCGTGCTCAGGTGGTAATCCTGGGAGCTCATAAGGAATTACATCAGTCTGATTTTGTAGAACTGGATGACTCTCGAGGCGAGGTCCATCCAACGAAGTGTCTTTAAAAAACCCTCAAAACCATGAGAAATTAATGTTCAAGCTTTAAGAGCATAAATTATTTTAATGGGCTTACTAGGTTGGGAACCAAAATGAATTCAAGATTGTTCAAATCGCCAAAGATGACACGTTTCTTGTGATACTCGACAGTAGCTCTATGCTCAGTCAACTAATCCATACCAACAATAATATCAAAATTTCTCATTTTGAATGGAAGCAAATTAGCAAAACAAATATGATCACCCAACGGACAACTCCTACACTCGTGACTAATAATTAAAATATGCCTCACAGACGTAGGAACAATTAACCCATGATCTAATAGGGTAACGGACCTTAAGATGTTTAGCAAATGAAATAGAAGCCACACAATGCGTTGAACGAGTCTCAAATAAAGACATCATGATCGTACATATAAGAGTTCCCAAAATTGAAGATGAAGCTTCTAAATGATAGAAAAAGAAATCCACAAAAAGAAACTGGAGATTCAGAACGAAACTCGAAAGAATGCGATGTAGCCTAATTGTCTACCCAAGCCTCAGAGGTCATAACTTAGGCTCTACAGGACGAACCTAGAGCTCTAACACCATTAATGTAACACCCCACCCGTACGGGTCAAATGTCACACTTACGGCACAATACGAACGCAATCATAAGACTTTATTCATAACATGGTTTAACAAGTTCACCAGAATCTAAGGAAATAAATAGTCTAGAACATAATCATTTTCAAAGAGAAAAATAAAGCCAACTACAAAGTATAAACAACTATAAAAGAAATGGAGAAAACTATCATCAAGTCGATCCACTAAGAGCTCCTAAACACTCTTACTCGTAACCCAGCTTCCCTTTTATTATCTGTCGCGAAGAAAAGAAATGCGGCTGAGCTACAACCTTAGTAAACAGATACAGCTAAAAGATAAAACAAACAGGCATAGTAAAGGAATGGAACCACAATAACTTGGTTAACAAAGATTTCATATTTATAAGGGTCAAATCAAAAAGATAACCAACCGAATCATAAAAGAAATGCCTACGAGATCCTACATATATCATATCATTTGTACACGGGAGCTGCAGACTCCAGATGTACCCTACAAATGTGCAATGGGGTGTTAGCACCACACTAAACCATGCACCAAAACTGAACTGAACAAAATACTTAGGATGCATCCATACGCCCCCTACAAATCATATCTCATATCAAATCATATATGGCCAAGTGCATAAGCACACAAAAAAATGGGGACGCCGAGGACTAATCACACTGTCACAGAGAGTGTCACGCCATTGGTGCCTCAATGACGTGACCATGGTATCTCCATGGCTAGTTAGCTCGGGCATTAGAACAAAACAAAAGGGTTCTTATACCATATCGAAACAAAATGTATTATGTCAAGAGCAGATCATTCTAACGAAATAGATAAGTTTATATCATAGCAAAGTTAAACGAATCATATATCAAATGAATTCAAAAGACTTATATCAAAATGGGTAAAAACAGATAAAGAACCAAAGGCTAGAAACATAAAAAAGAATATCAAAGGTGCAAATAGATACGGAGCAAAAGTCCTGAGAATCTTTAAAAGAAATGATAAAATATATGTACCTTAAAAGCTAATCAACACGTACTCGAAAACACAACTACTCCTCTTCGGTTTATCTACAAGAATTACGCGACCAAGTTATTATTGGACGATGTAACTAATTACAACCTTGCTTCACCATTCATAAACCCCTTTTTTATATACTTATTACTGTGTTTTTACTTAAATCATGAGTAGTCTAGTTTTATATACGAAATACAAACGTGGAAAAGTTTCTCTAAAAAATTTTTAATGTATTGCGTCAAGCAGATCACAGACCCAACTTTTAAAAATATATGCAATAGATGTAGCACTGAATAAATATAACTTAATATGTGAATTGAAACTAATTTTATAAAAATAATCGTACTTAAGATTATTATAACTTCAACTATAATTAATAAAAAAGTAACACATTTTCTAAGCTAAAATATGTATCTTCGTTCTCATTTACAACTATTTGTACACCATTATCATTTCAAAACTCAATTTTAATAACTAAGGTCCAAATAAAATCTCAGTAGGCATGCCTATATCATGTTAGTTTACCAACGATGGCTATGTTGCAAATCGTATTTTATCGATTAATATAAATGGTTATTAATGTTATTTAAGACTCTTTTTGTTGGGTGTTTTAAGGACTCAAAAAGACTGAAACATGTCAACTTCCAAGTTTCTTGCTACTGCCAAGCCTATGATTTGATGCTAAGAAAATAGTTCAAAGCATACCTCTGAGATAGACAAGTGCGTTCGAAACTAAGAACACAAACCCAAGATTCGACGAGAAACGATCTAAACCAAAACCATAAGTAACCTCAAAACTCTACTCAGTCACGAGCTAGATACCTCCGCGAATAAAACCGAACAAAACCCGAAAACTAATCAATGATCACGAACAACAACTCAAACTAAATTCGATACAAACAAGGTACCGCATCAGGAGATGAACACAACTGTTCCTCTTCAGTAATGAAAAACAGTAATATAACACTCACACACACATACACATACACACACACACTTATCTCATGCATCGTATTTCATAGGCTTTTGTTTACTACTTTTGCTTTTGGTATGTTTTTATGAGACTGTGAAAAGTGTTCATGTGGGTGGTATAGGAGTGTTTGTTTACTGTACATGTCAATAAAAATGGGATAGAGGTGACTAAGTAATCTGAACGTGGGTTTTGAATTTGAGCTTCTAATATCATACTTTTATCATAATAATCTGGTTATGTATTATTACTTAGATATAAGAATTGATAAGGACTTGTTTTTTTAAAAAAATATCATTGTAGTAGTAATTATCGGATATTTAGACTTAAAGTTGTATTTTGCATCTAAACATGTATTTGTACTACTAATAATGATATTATCTTTATTTACTTATTTTATTTTATTTTATCATTGTTATGGTATCATATTGAATCTGATGTATAAATGTTTGAACCTGAATTTAATAAGACTGTATGTTTTTTAACATCTAAATTTATAAATGAAAAGTAGTTTCAGTCTTACAAAATATAAACTCATCCGAACATTCAAGTAAATATTTGTGACAATCTAAAATATATAAATATATAAGGATTGCGCCGCAATAAAATTTATTCCTTGACCTAATAATGAAAATACTATGGATATACTTTACGATAATCATAGTAATATCATTATGGTTGACAAATATAGAGTTTATTATATTAAAAATGTTTAGGGTTACAAAATAGTAACATAGTTGTATGGTATACACTAGTTCTTACAAAATAGTTATGGATGACATCATTGTTAACTGTCATTCTTAGATTAAAAGCATAGTTGCATTATAAATTAAAAGGATTAGAATGCTTATAATTTTAGAAACTTTTGTGATGAAAATTTCTAATAAATGTTTTATATGAAAAGTAGTGTGACCTAATAATATGGTATTATTATATCATGGTGCACACATACATGTCGACCAACTAACATATTATTCGAAGAATATCACAACTTGTGATTATGAATAAGTATTTCAAAGTTACACAAGATCAATAGTTTAGTTTGTAGGAATCTATGTCTTTATCAACAAGTGGATTGTTATGACTAAGACGATAGTATGCAAACTAAAATTATCATGCAGTGATCTTAAATTGGTATTTGGATAAGGGACGATTAAGCAGTTGTATTAAACAATGAATTGACATACGAGGTATGATCGTTTTCATTAAATACTATTGTGTCATATATTTGCATGTTTGATCCATGGATGTGATATTTGCACACTTTATGTATTATATAAATTCTAAATATTTATTGTCAATCATCGATATGGGAGTATTGTTGAACTAAGACAAATATGAGGGTTGGTTGTATTCTATTAAATACATAAAGATGAATCTTCCAAACTCATAGGTTATTCAATATGGTTGAATAATAAGTAACTGGATTACCCAAACGTGTAAGTCTACTTTATGGATCGTCGTCATTAAGAGATTACATTAATGGTAAGTATTGCTAGTCCTTAGACTTAAGATGCAAGCAGATCTTCGCGTGGATGGATAACATTTCTTGATCTAAAATAAACACTATGTCAATAAAATAGGTAGTTATAAAATCTATTTCATAAATGTCTTTGGCATGTGTGAAAGATACTTGTAGTCAAAATGAGATTTTGTTCCTCCATGAGTGGGTATGATAAATACCGGGGGCCTCGTAGGGTTGATATGATGTTTGCGTGCGCACGCCCCAAGTGTAGTTAAGATGAATCTTTTTACATTTGGTAATCATGATCAATACATAAACGAGAAACATAATCATTAATACATGAAATGAATTTTGATCCATATTCATGATTAACAGTATCAAAAACTAAAGGGATGTAATAATTCATACCATTAGGCTAAGATGTTTACTGAAACCAAACTCATGTACATTTGGGAGCATTGATGGTGTTGCTAGACTATTTGTTAATGTTAGTATAGAGTATGCTATGACAGAGACTTCCACAAGTGGGAGCTGTTGGAATGTGCGTAAGTCATAATTGATATTTTATACAGCTTAAAGTATGTGGGCCTAAGAGGTCACTCATGTGAGACCCCCAAAATCTGACATGGAACAACTAGGCAACGAGGGGGTAACACGTCATAGTACAAGAAACAATGAATTACAGTTCATACAAAGCTGGCGAAATAAAAAAAACATGTACATTACATCATAAAAGGTCAGAGTTTTTAAACATAGGTCCCATAGTTTTAGAAGCAGAAAATTTTATTATTTCGTCTCGATTTATAACATATAAGTTGCCCAAAAGATTAAATAAACTTCTGATAGTTTATATAAAACAAATATTTCAAAAGCATCACAGAAATCTCCAAGCTGCGACAATATCCTGCGGGCTCCCATCCAAGCAAAGCTAAGTAATAATACCTGAGATTAAACATGTAAAATGTCAACACAAAGTTGAGTGAAATTCATAGGTTTAGCAATAAGGATGTGGAACACAAGCATTCATTTGTAAAACAAGTAGTATGGAGTATGGTTATGATCATTAACCATAGTCCGAAACATTATTATTGATGTTTAGTTCATGAACCGAAGCTTAACTCAGTGTAAGTTCCTCTAGTTAGTATTCAGCCTAAATACTCAAGTGAATAAACAAATATTAGTGCGTCAAGGTAATCGGGACGGGGATAGTCAATCCCGATTGATCCACCCACAACATTCGCGCTTGGTAGCAGGATTAATTAACGGTTCATGATAAATGAGAGGTAACTTAAGGCTAAAGACTAAAAGCAATAATATCAATGAAAATCAGTTGGAAATCCTCAAGTTCTGGAAAGCATACAATTTATGGATAGCATACAAGTTG
The DNA here is from genome assembly GCA_025667525.1 of Glebionis coronaria. Classification (NCBI taxonomy): domain Eukaryota; kingdom Viridiplantae; phylum Streptophyta; class Magnoliopsida; order Asterales; family Asteraceae; genus Glebionis; species Glebionis coronaria. The sequence continues at coordinate 190,874,069 of CM046881.1, forward strand.
AGGATAGCACACAGTTGTTAAATGGTTGTGTTCCACCATGTAAAATCTCACCCCGCATTTAGAAACTATGTACAAGTAAAAGGGGCTATGAACTCACCTTAGCCACGAGGTAAGTCAATCACGGTACTCAGCAACTGAGCAGAAACGGTAGTGGTAGACGATCACCGACGATATGGATGCCCGGGAAAACACGAAAACCGCAACCTATCAAAATAAGGCGCGCGTTAAGACTCGAACTCAAGTATCGATATGTACCAAATATAATATGACTCAAACGTTTTCAAAGTATTCAAGTTTTCAAAACCATTGACACGAACCAAATGAATCCTTTTATCCAACGTTATTCGTTAAAACACTTGTACACTTGAGTCGACCCGTCATACGACGGCAAGTCAACGCAAGTCAAACTATCCTTTAACCTTATTTGGACCAGTAGCTAAGTCATTTATATAATGACTAAGCACTTGAGTAAGTCATCATGTCCGATGATGAATACTCAAACTCACGCAACACAAACATTGAACTACGTGTCCAAAATAAAAATCAGCAAGTACACTCCGAATGTACACACCGATCTACCCTATCTAGACTTGTCCGTTTTAGATGAAAATTGGTGTCAAGGTCACTTATAACCTGTATAAGACCTCACCAAAGTTTGAGCCAATGTTCACACTTTAAAACCCATCAGCTCGACACTTTACTCGACTCCAAAGTTGGGACAGATTTGTGCACTTGTTTTGTAAAACCGTTTGGACCACTTTAAAAGTACTATCTCGACAATCCGTCTTTTGAAATCACTACTAGACTCATAAAAATCAGTTTGTAAACTTTGAAAACCAGTAGTATCAACAATCTAACCAAGCATAAAGTCCCCGAGAGTCGACCCAAAATCAGCCACAATTTCGGATTGTGCCAACTTGCGTCTCCCGTTACACGAAAACTAAAACTAGCATAACTTTTGACTCGTAATGACTTAGAAGCTCTATCTTATACCAAAACGACCGTCTCGGAAAACTCTACAACAATTTCAAATAATCTCAGTCTTTCACAGACCTTAAACCCACGGAACATTCTGTTTAAAGCTGCTGTCCCAAATTAGCCTTTTAGAAAACATGACAAATCCATTTTTCAAGCAAAACCACTCATTCCCATACCCCTAGGATCACTATACTATCATTCCTATCAACCAAACACACTCCTAAACACATGCATGTGAAATTTAACAAAAATCAAAGATTAAAAACAAGACTTTTTATGATAAAAACATGATAATCTTACCAAAAATAACACATGCATGATGATTTAATCATCATACAATCATGAAATCAAAAGTTCTTGAAATTTTGATGCATGTGAGTGATTTTGGTACCAAAAGAATGGCAAGAAGATTTTAAGAATGGGTCTAATCTTTGTTTTTCTAAATTCATGGTGGATGATGATGTTTTGGTGGTGTTTGTGTGGTGGTGGTGTGACGGAAAAGAGAAAGAGAGGGGGAGGGGGAGATTTTTTTTTTTTTACTTGTTGAGTGTTTGTGTAGTGGAAGAAAAAAGTAAGTTTATATAGGTTGGTAGTAGAGGGACCAATATTGACAACTTTGAAAGTTGTGGACTTAAAAATAATTAATTGTTTTAAAGGGTAGAAAATGGTTATTGGTAAATATTGAAAATATTTACGGGGCTCGGGTTTCGTAAAAATACTTTTCAAAAGTTACAATGCATCATAAAAATGATTATACGATTTCCCGACACGACTTAATACTTAATTAAAACGAAATCGTCGAAAATATTAATTATCGAAACAATCGATAAATAAACGTAATATTTTGGGCATCCGTCGGTATCGCGATCACTAGGAATTCTCGTTGTACATTGTTTTGAATAAACTCGTTGTAAAACGCACGCGGGTGATTTTAAATCAAAAACTTTGATTTAAATAAATATAGAAAAACAAAATAAGAATTTTATAATTCCATACAAAGTATTTATCGATGATCAGAAAAATACTTAAAAAGTATAATTTAAAAATCTCAGGATTTACATATAAGAATACAAGAAAACGAAATACGTTGGAAAATTCAGAAACACGAATAAAAAGAATAAAATAATGTTGGGAATGTACGGGTTCTCACAACTCACTTAACTATTGAGACATTTCTTTATTAAAAATACATAATGATATATGGCTATATTTGTTATGTATACTTAATTTGTCACTAACGAATACTTAATGGTGGTTTGTTAATAGTTAAAAGGTTTAACAAAGGTCAACTAAAAGATTTAAGGACTTCAAGGAAATTAAGTATAAATGCATATACTTAAAATATAAAGTCAAAAGTTCAACACAAGAAATATATATCCCCTATGTGTGTCGTGACTTAGAGAGGAATAGAAGGGGAGACAAACTTAAACATAATAAAGATTCACTTGTTGAAAATCTTCTTCATGTTTAACCTTGTATCCTAACATTATAAATACAAGGGATTACGACTTAATTTGTTAAAACTGATAAACCAAGAACTCCCTTGGTGTCCTTATGGTGGTCGTCCACTTCTAGTAAAACAAGGAGGAATTTTTGCCTTTTTGATGTTCAAGTATATTTAGTGACAAGACATAGCAATCAATAATGGTTGATTGAGGTGTTGTGAGGATACACTTAGAGAGGTCATTTTTTTTATCTTGGATTTTTTTATCTATGGTGAACCACGTCTTATACATATAAGGGAGGATGTTCTTGTTTTGGTGTTGTTGCTTTTCACCATTGTTGATCAAGAAAGGTATGTATTCTAGTTCATCTTATGTTAATTACTTATACATATGTAATCCTTATACTTTTCGTTGCGTTTCTCTTGATATCCTATATATGTGATATATGTGTTAAACTCTAACAATTTCCCAGTCACCGGAAGATTTATTACTGGTTTTTGTATCATCCTAGGATCATGATTAATTTCTTGGAAATCCAAGAAATCGTCTAATGTATCAAGGAGTTCAACTAAAGCAAGAGCATTGGCTGATTGCACATGGAGATTAAATGGCTTTAGAGTCTTCTAATGTATTTACAAGTTCCCATCACGAAACCAGTCCTTGTTATGTGTGATAATAAATCATTCATAGCCTTGGCATCTAATCTAGTCCAACTTGTATGGACCATACACATTGAAATTGACATCAAATTGGATCCATATGTCCTACATTTGTACCTAAAAAATTTGTTGATGTCCTCACTAAAGCTCTCAGCAAAGGACAATTTCATTCATGTATCTTCAGATTTAGCATTTCTGATCCTTATACATTGTTAACTTGTAAGGGGTAATGGATTTACATCGCCTGAGTTCTTTCAACAAGCTATTACCAGCATATTTAATGAGCTTACAAAAGTGTTCTCCAGTTTAGCTTATCTTAGAATAGCTTGATTGTGTAATAAAGTTTAGCCTTTAGTTTAGTCAACGTAGGTCAACCATGTAACTCTTTTTTCCGCCCTTTTTCCTTGTTTGTATTTCAGTTATAAATAGTCTGTAATCATCTTCATTTTACTCGGTTGAGTTTTAGTAAAATCATGTGAAATCTCTCAAACTCTCTTGATCTCTATACGCTCCATCATGTAATACTTTACAATGTGTGGTTTTACTCAGACTGCTATTAAGAATCACGTTGAGTCTACCTTTATCAAGCATCAAGCTCGATAAAGAGACCAAATTTTATAAAACCTTTGTTGCGAAACATTTTATCATGACCTAAATGCCCTATGAAACCAACTCATTTTAGATATTCACGTTCGTAATGGGGGGTTTTCATAATCTAGTCAGGTAGCTAGAAGGAATGGAGTTTCGGTTATAATCCGTGAAGACATTTAGAGTTGGCACGATCTAAATGTCAATAACGCTTTGAAGAAGAAAGTTAGGGATGAAAGATCAACCAGATTTTGTTTTTTGTATATAGTTTCAAAGATTATTTCGTCTTGAGGATAAATAAAGATTGTCTTGTCCGGGATCGTTGGAATGATGGTTGGACATGAAGCTGGTCTCGTCCAATTGGTGGAGGTATCACTTCCACTTATCTCAGAAAATCTTCTTAATCTTATTGTCAATGTGCAGCTCATCGAAGATAAAGATGAATGGTTTGGACTCTTGATAAATTAAACACGTTGTTTGTCAAATCTACTCACCAACATATTGATTCCCTTTTTTTTGGATTCTCAGCCCGATACAAGATGGTGTCGGTACATCCCACAAAATCTTAATATCTTTCTTTGACGCGCTCTCCGCAACAGGTTACCCACACGATAGAACTTAAGCAATAAGGGTATCGAGATCGAATCAATTATTTTCCCTATTTGTACGTTTTCTCCTGAAACGGCAGATCACATTATATGAAATTTCTCTCTTGCTACTTCCGTTTAGTTAAATACTTTCCAATGGTTTGAATTGGGTTTTCCCTCATCTTTGTCAATCACATAATTTCTTGAAGACTTGGATCTTAGTCATTTCTTCAAAAAGAACAAAGAGATTGTTTCCATTATCCTTGGAGTTTTTTCGGGTCTAAATTCGGGAATGAACTAATCTTCTCTCGGCATTCCCTTATTGGATATTATGGACAAGATTAAGAAAACTTTATTCTTTTGGTCTACGAGCAGGGACATAAAATGTAGAACCTTTTGAAATAATTGGTTTCATAATCCTTTATTATTTTTTGTTAAATTTTTTCTAACTTTTTGTTAGTTTTTAATAAAATTTTGCACTTATAAAAAATAAATATATAATTTACAAATAAACGGGCAAGTGGAATAAGTTTTTTTTCCTCACGCCACTCGATGTTTGTGTCTTCAATTTAGATGAAGCAACTTAATTTTCTAATTTTATTTTTTATATTTAAATATTTTTTAAAATGTTAAGTGTTAAACGAAAAAAATATACCATTTGAACGGACATTTAGTTATCTTTTTACAAATATGTATTATGATATACTTTTTAAAAAAAATTTGTTATTTTTTCTTGTTAAACTTGCGTGAATTATCATATATGATAATAGTGTTTCATTATATACGATAATGATGTTAAATCATAAATTATTGTTAAATCAGATATAATATTTATTCACATATTAGTGTTAAATACATGTAATATTAATGTTATATCATATATGATAAATTATGTCATATATGATAAATTATATCATATATGATACTAGCGTGGCATCATATATGATATTATTATCATATATGTTAAGTATCGACAAAAAACGTGAAAAAATTAAATTTTTTGTCAAAAATATATCATAGTGCATAGTTATAGAAAATTAATCAAATGATCATTGTGATGATATTATTTTTTCGCATAACGATTAATAATTTAAGATATATTAATGTTTGAAAAAAATAAAAATCTATTTTTGAGTTTAATTTCATACATGTAATTAAAATAAAATAGATATAAAAAATTATATATTTTTTTAATCTAAATAAAGATTAATATCTAAATAAACTTAAAACTTAAAATATATATATATATCTAACGAAAGTTAAAAAAACTTGCAAGATATCCCAATGTGAGCGATGACTTTGAAGTTTGAATAGTTAATAAGAGTACAAAGGTTTTAAGTTTATGACCTTTTTTTTAATTAAGAGGTTTAAATTTTATGACTAATTTAATGCTTAAGTTATATGTTATTATCTCATGGAATTATGAAAATGTGAGTTTATACAACTAATAAATTTTTGCTAAACATATTTAGACATAAATATCAAACATGCTAGTTGTTGTGAAATAATCGCGATAATATCCCACCGACTAAGTAAAGAGTGTGAATAAATCAACATAGCTTGTTAATTCTCAAACTTTCATATAATTCTCAAACTAGAAACATATTACAAAACTAGAAACTAAAGAGGAAAGCTAAGAACACAACAAGAGTACTTGTATGTGTGTTTTGATGTATCTAAACTCAAAGTGGAAGCTTTTATATATAGCCTTCAAAGAAGCTCCCAATGTGCTAGCAAGTTGCTACCAAGTTGCCTAGTTGCAACATATAAGTTGCTCCCACTTGCTTTCATTCATTGAATGTAAAGCTTATTCAAATATGAGCCAAATTCAACAAATCTCCACCTTGACGAATATTTTTTCAATCTCGTCGTGAACCATCATCATTGGTGGAGTCTTCAAACTCACCTTCATGTTGTCACAACGTTGATCAAGTCCAAACAATAATTAAACTTGATCCTAGCTAATACTTTAGTCAGCATATCTGCAGGATTTTTAGAAGTATGGACCTTCTGGATTCTAACTCCACCTTCTTCGAGGATCTCACGTATGAAATGATATCGAACATCAATGTGTTTCGTCCTTGCGTGATAAACTTGATTCTTTGCTAAGTGAATTGCACTCTGACTGTCAGAATGCAGTGTGACAAATTTCTGATTTATTTCAAGTTCACCGAGCAACCCTTGAAGCCAAATTGCCTCCTTGACTCTGCTTCCATAGTAGACAAAGCAGTAGTTGTCTGTAAGGTAGACTTCCAACTTATCGGAGCTTTTGTTGGAATAAAAACATAGCCCGTAGTAGATCTTCGCTTGTCTAAATCTCCAACATAGTCGGAATCACAATATCCTGCCACCCACTGACTACTTCCATGTTCGAATACTAACCCGACATCTACTGTGTTATGGATATACCTTAGTATCCATTTCACACCTTGCCAATGTCCTTTTCTAGGGTTATGCATATACCTGCTCACCATCCCAACAGCATGACCAATATCTGGCCGAGTACATATCATAGCATACATTAAGCTACAAACAGCATTTGCATAAGGTACTTTTTCCATGTAAGCCCTTTCTGCATCATCTTTCGGTGATATAGCAGCACTAATCTTAAATTGAGAAGCGAGTGGAGTACTAACTCGTTATGTTTGCTTGTCGAACCTAAAACGCTTTAGAACCCTTCTCAGATATTGTTTCTGAGTCAAACAAAGCTTCCTCGATTTTATGTCTCTGACTATCTCCATGTCGAGAATCATGTTTTCTTCACCGAGATCCTTAATCTCAAATTCACTTTTCAACCGAGTCTTCAACTTTTCAATCTCGTCTAGACGTTGAGAAGCTATCAACATATCATCTACATATAGTAGAAGATATACGAAGGACCCATCTTGTAACTTTTTCAAATAGACACAATGGTCGTATTTGCTTCTTGTGTACTTCGACTCCATCATAAACTTATCAAATCGCTTGTACCACTGCCTTGGGGATTGCTTTAATCCGTACAACGATTTATGAAACTTACACACTTCATGCTCTTTTCCAACAACTTAGAATCCTTCTGGCTGAACCATATAGATTTCCTCTTCCAAGTCTCTATGTAGAAATGCAGTCTTCACATCCATCTGAACTAGTTCCAAATCCAACTGTGCTACTAAAGGCAACAAAATTCTAATAGATGAATATTTTACTAATGGAGAAAAAACTTCATTATAATCAGTTCCCTCTTTCTGAGCGTAGCCTTTAGCTACCGATCTTGTTTTGTAGCGAGCATCATCTTGTCTAGGAAATCCTTCTTTCTTTGCATACACCCATTTGCATCCAATTGCCTTCTTCCCTTCTGGAAGGTTGGTTAACTCCCATGTCTGATTCTTCTGAAGAGACTGCATTTCTTCCCTCATGGCAATCCTCCACTTCTCGTTCTCTGAGTCTCGAACCGCTTCAGAGTAAGATGTAGGAACATCACCAGCTGCAATTGAAGATGCACAAGCCACCGTATCATTAAAGCGAGTAGGCTTTTTGGTTTTTCTTTTTGGCTTGCTAGTAGCAATTGATTCATGTTGTTGTTGTCGAGGTTCTTCAGGTTGAATCTTCTATTCTTCAAAATCTCCTTCTACCATAGGAAAATCATCATAGATTACCTTATCAGCTGGTACAATTATTCTTTCAAACTCTACCTTTTTGGTACAATTATTCATTAAAGATGACATCCCTGCTAAATCGTCTTCTTTGTCTCTGGACACCATAAACGATAGCCTTTGATTCCAGAGGTGATCCCCATGAATAATGCTTTCTTTGCTCTAGGATCCAACTTTGATTCCTGCACATGATAATACGCAGCGGAACCAAATACATGTAAGGAATCATAATCAGTAGTAGGTTTTCCATACCATCTCTCCAATGGCGTCTTCCAATCAATAGCAGTTGATGGCAAACGATTAACGAGGTGACACGCATACGTCACAGCTTCAGCCCAAAATTCTTTACCCAACCCAGCATTGGATAACATACACCGAACTTTCTCCAGCAAGGTTCGGTTCATGCGTTCAACCACCCTATTCTGTTGTGGTGTATGTCTGACAGTGAAATGCCTCACGATGCCTTCATCTTCATAAAAATTTTGTGAAAAGATCATTTTTATACTCTCTACCATTATCTGTTTGGATATGTTTGATCTTTCTGCACGTCTGAGTTTCCATCATCTTTTTCCACTTGATGAACACTCCTAGCACTTCATCCTTTGTCTTCAAAGTGTACCCCCAAACTCTACGGGAAAATTCATCAACAAAAGTCACATAGTAGTGTCTCCCTCCCAAAGATTTTGTCTTTGGGGGACCCCACACATCAGAGTGGACATAATTCAAGATACCTTGTGTCTTGTGGTTAGCTGTCCCAAATTTTACCCTTATCGTCTTCCCATTGATGCAATGTTCACAGAGATCCAACTTACAGGACTTGAGTCATTTCAATAATCCTTGCTTTATGAGCAAATTCAAGGATTTTTCTCCTGCATGTCCTAAGCGCATATGCCATAGCTTCACAACTTCTGAATTTCTATCACCATCGGTAACAGCTGCAACAGTTCCAACAACTGTTCTACCCTTGTAGTGATACATGTTGTTTATTTTATGAATACACTTCATTACTACAAGTACGCCAGAGATGATCTTCATAACCCCATCTTTCGCCCTTACTTCAAAACCTTTATACTCTAAAGTACCAACGGAAATGAGATTTTGCTTCAACTTTGGCGAATAACGAACACCTTTCAAGGTCACAATTGTTCCGTCTTCATTCTGCAATCGAACGGAACCAATACCATGAGTAGTGGGGGGAGTTTCGTCTGCCGTATAAACGACTTTCTCATGTTCTTCAAAATTGCTAAACCATTCTCGATGTGGTGTAATATGATGGCTACATGCGGAATCTAATAACCATATATCAGAAGCACTTCTACTTGATGATGTTGCTAGTGAGAGATCTGATTCTTCATCACCACACTTAGTGACATTTACCTCAGCTAAAACTTTCCCTTTATAGTGACTGTCTTTTGTTTTCAACTTAGGACAATCTTTCTTCCAATGACCTTTTTCATGACAAAAGGCACATTCATCTTTTCTTAGTCTTTGCCTTGACTTGGATCTCTATCTCTTATCGGTGCCCCTTTTCTGCGAACGACCTCTAACTAGCAAAACTTCTGCGTCTCCACTTGAATAATCTGCTTGTTCTTCCTTCTTAGTTATTTACTATACAAGGCAGCACAAACTTCACTTAGAGACACGTCATCCTTCCCATTTAGTAGAGTTGTTTCAAGCAACTCGTACTCCTCTGGAAGCGATCCTAAAAGTATCAATGCTAGATCCCGGTCTTTGAACACCTCATCCATATTCATCAAATCGGTTACTAGTTGATTAAAACTAGTAATGTGATCATTCATTGTGGTACCCGGTACATATGTGAAGCGAAAAAGTCGCTTCTTCATAAAGAGCTTATTCTGACAATTCTTCTTAAGAAATTTCTCTTCCAATGCTACCCACAATTTGTAGGCAGATATTTCTTTTGAGAAAGCATATCGTTGCTCTCTCGAAAGACATGAATGAATCGTACCACAAGCTAATCAATTGATGGTTAACCAATTTCTCTCTTCTACATCCTCTGGTTTACTTTCTTCAACTTCAATGTCTAGACATTGCTGAAAAAGAGCGTCTAGAACCTCACTTTGCCACATACCGAAATGGCCAGTGCCATCGAATACCTCCACCGCCAATCTTGCATTCGTCAAGACTGGTCTAGCCCAGCTTGAAGATGTTGGGTCCACCAATGTGGAAGGTACTTTGTCAACTTTTTCGTCCACCATTTCGAGTAAAAATTTATTTTTCAACAGCTTCTAAACAAAAGACCAATGTAGTTCTTTTCTGATGTGGAAGATCAAATTAAATTGCAACCACATAGCATACTAAGAATAACCTCGGCTCTTGATACCACTTGTTGTGGAATAACCGCGATAATATCTCACCGACTATGTAAAGAGTGTGAATAAATCAACATTATAAGCTTATCTCAAAACTAGCTTGTTGAAAATAAGTACTACTAAAAGAAACCAAGAATGGAACACCAAACTTTCATATATTTCTCAAACTAGAAACATATTACAAAACTAGAAACTAAAGAGGAAAGCTAAGAACACAACAAAAGTACTTGTATGTGTGTTTTAGACTTTAGTGTATCAAAAGGGTAAAAGCCATAAATTAGACACGTACTTTTCATTTTGTTCCATTATGACAAATGTACTATTTTATGTACTAATCTGACCAACGAACTTGTTAGTTTTGTGACAATATCACCAATATAACCGGAACTATTTCCATGTCAAATTTTTATAACATGAAATGACTAATTTACCCCATCCCCTTCATTTCCACTTATGACCGTATGTATTTTTACGTTTTCGACAGTAATTTTACGTTTTCGTCAGTAAATTTACGTTTTCTTCAGTAAACTTACGTTTTCGTCAGTAATTTTGTGTTTTATTCAGTACTTTTACGTTTCATCAATAATTTTACGTTTTCGTCAGTAATGTTACGTTATCGCCAGTAAACTTAGGTTTTGGTCATTAAACTTACGTTTTCATCAGTATTTTACGTTTTTGTCAGAAAATTTACGTTTTTGTCAGAAAATTTACGTTTTTGTCACTAATTTTACGATTTCGTCAATAAATTTACGTTTTCATCAGTAAATTTTCGTTGTCGTCAATAATTTTACATTTTCATCAGTAAACTTACGTTTCCGTCAGTTTTTTACGTTTTCGTGAATAAACTTACGTTTTCTTTAGTATTTTACGTTTTCGTGAGTAAACTTACGTTTTCGTCAGTAAGCTTACTTTTTCATCAGTATTTTTACGTTTTCTTCAACGTAAAATACTGAAAAAAAAGGTAAAAAATACTGATGAAATAGTAAATTTACTGACGAAATCGTAAGTTTACTGACGAAAACGTAAAAATACAGATGAAAATATTCATTTACTGACGAAAACGTAAGTTCACTGACGAAAACTTAAATATACTGAGGAAAATGTAAGTTTACTGACGAGAACATAAGTTCACTGGCGAAAACGTGAATTTACTGACGATACGTAAATTACTGACGAAAACGTAAAATTACTTATGAAAATGTAACTTTACTGACGAAAACGTAAGTTTGCTGACGAAAGCGTAACTTCACTGACGAAAACGTAAGTTTACTGACGAAAACGTAAGTTCACTGACGAAAACGTAAATTTACTGACGATACGTAAATTACTAATGAAAACGTAAAATTACTGACGAAAACGTAACTTTACTGAAGAAAACGTAACTTTACTGAAGAAAACGTAAAATTACTGACGAAAACGTAAGTTTACTGACGAATACGTAACTACTGAAGAAAACGTAAGTTTACTAACGAAAACGTAACTTTACTGACGAAAACGTAACTTTACTGACGAAAACGTAACTTTATTGAAGAAAACGTTAGTTTACTGACGAAAACGTAAGTTTACTGACGAAAACGTTAGTTTACAGACGAAAACGTAACTTTACTGAAGAAAACGTTAGTTTACACCCAACAACCGGTATAGCAGGTAACAAGTGACCATATTAGTGATATTGTTCCAAAACTAACAAGTTCGTTGGTCAGATTAGTAAATAAAATAATACATTTTTCATAATGGAAAAAAATGAAGAGTACGTGTCTATTTTATCGTTTTTACCCGTATCTAAACTTAAAGTGGAAGCGTTTATTTATAGCTTTCAAAGAAGCTCCTAATGTGCTAGCATTCATTGATTGAATGTAAAGCTTATTCAAATATGAGCTCAATTCAACACTAATAACTTATTTTTTTTCTTATCATGACTTTGAAGTTTGAATAGTGAACGTATGTAAACTTTCATGACCATAAAAAAATCAATCTCCTTCTCGTCAGATTTGAATGTTTTACCTCCGCTTTTCAAAAGCCGATATTTTTAACGTTGCGTAACCCGTCGTTATTGTTAAAATCCTTGTAATCTGATATTCAAAAGTTACAAGGACTAACTTTGCCTTTTCTCTTATTTTCATGGTGTAAAGATGGACAAGGGGTGCGAAGTTTATTAAGGGCTAGCCGTTGGACTTCTTGGGCTTTTGGTTGAAGGCCCAAGCGTGTTTGGGTGGAACGTTGCAATGTCTAGCATATAATACCCTAACTCATTTTGAGTTAGGGTTAAGGGGGTGTGTGTGTGTTTTCCTTGTGCAGCCATCAATGGCGTCACACATATCTTTCTTCACTTCTGGGTTATTCATCTAGTATTTTTGTTTTATTGTTTTGTAAAACTATTATCAGGTTAGATAATAGTTCCACACCAGTTGAGACTGTGGTGGATTTGATTTGTTTAAACTCTCTCTTGTTCCTTTGATTGTTTGAAGTGAATGAAAGTGTTGTTGAATCGTCTAACCATATTGTTCTTCATGGTATCAGAGCCTGGTTATCTAATCTGACTCTGTTATTGTGAAAAGTTTTTTATAAAAAGTTTTTTATACTTCTCGTTGTTCATACAAAGTTATAAAGTGGTTTTACTGGTTTATCTGCTATTGGAATAGCATTATACTCTCTCGATTTACAAAACCCCTGATTTTTTGAAAAAATTAGGGTTTGACTTTTTTGGGGATTTGTTGATTCATTGGTTCCGGTGTCTAATTGGTGGTGTTATTGTGACTCTGGTGGATTATCTATCTCATAAGTGGTAAACCCCTAATTTTTTATAAAAATTAGGGTTTACTGTTTGTGTCTAGATCTTGTGGTGCTTGTTTCTTGTGTCTCACAGGTTGCTGATTGGTGTTATTCTCTTGCTGGAATAGACTTTCCCTTTTTCCCTTGAAGGAAATTAGGGTTTGTCTTTTGGAGGTTCTGATATCATCTAGACTAAGTGAATCTAGATATATCAGTTCGATTTTGCTTTGGTTGGCATCACTGTAACACCTCTATACTCTCTCCCTTACTTGCTAATTGTTCTTTGTTTGTTTATTGCTTCTTTTGCTTTGGGTTGGTTGTCTTTTTATTCTGACCCATTATTCTTGGATCCTCACTCATTGCTTGCCCTTGACCTGCCACCCTTGAGTGGTTTGGAAGCCTGGGAACTTAGTTGGCAGTGTTGTGAGTTTATTTACACCTTTTTTGACCCCTCACCATGACTGATCATGAGAATGAGTCAGTCCATGGTGATGCTGAGACCTTGAGTGTGACAGATCCTGTCACACTCATTAGCAAGTTGGACCTGAGTGACCCTTTGCATTTGCACCCCAATGATACTGCTGTCTTAACTGTTGTGATTGTTAAACTTAAAGGGACTGAAAACTATCAGATTTGGGCTAATGCTATGTTGTTAGCTTTGGAAGGAAAGAACAAAATTGGTTTTATAGATGGGTCTTGTGAAAGATCTATAACTAATGAAATTTTGGGTAAACAATGGGATAGAGTTAATGCTGTTGTCCTTGGGTGGATTTTAAACTCAATTTCTGAGGAACTTTTTCTTGGTCAAATCTTTTCAAAAAGGGCTAAGCATGTTTGGATTGAGTTAAAAGAGACTTATCATAAAGTTGATGGTTCTGTCATCTTCAATTTACATCACAAGATTAACACTCTCAAACAAAATGGATCTAATTTGTCTGATTATTACCACAAGTTAAATGCTTATTGGAAACAATATGATGCTATGATTGAGTTGCCTAATTGTGTGTGTTCTGCTTCTGGTGAATTTAAAAAACATAATCAGTTGTTAAAACTTATGCAATTCTTGATGGGTTTGGATGATTCTTACATGAGAATTAGAAGCTCTATTCTCTCTAGAGAGACCTTGCCTGATGTGAAAGGTGCCTATGCCATAATTTCCACTGAGGAGTCTCATAGGTTGGCATTTGGTACCCTTGCTAGCTCTTCTCAAAGGACTCAGACTTCTGCTTTCTTTTCTAATGGGCCTGCTAGAAATAATAATAGTCAAAGAAATCAGTCTAATAACCAAGGAAATTATAATGGTGGTAACTTCAGACCCAATTTTAATGTTGGCAACAATGGGGGTTTTAGACCTAACACTCCCACCACTGGATTTAGACCTAATGTTCCTAGTAATTCTGGTCCTAGACCTTTTGGTAATAGTAACTCTGAGTTGATTTGTGAAAATTGTGGGTACAATGGGCACACTATTGATAGGTGCTTCAAGATCATTGGGTACCCTCCTGATTTTGGTAAGAAAAAGGGAGGGCAAGGTAACAAGGGAAAAAATGTCTCTAACAATTCTGTTGGAACATCCTCTTCATCTGGCTTCAGTGATGAGCAACTTGCTACCTTACTCTCTATGTTTAAAGAAAACAAGGGAACCACTAGTGACTCTGGAAATGTTCATGCCAATATGGCAGGTACTTACTTTAACAATAGTAAGATTTTTAATGATAACTTTGAGAAGTTTTTTTGTTCTAACACAAACATCAAGTCCAAAATTGGGAACAATGGGAAGGTTGTTGATTCTGGGGCTAATCAACATATGACCAATAATGATTCTGAATTAGAAAATGTTTTTGATATATCACACCTTAACATTAAAGTAGCTCATCCCAATGGGACTGAAGCTATCATCTCCAAAATTGGAAATCTTAAACTTTCTAATGGACTTGTGTTGTTTGATGTGCTTGTTATTCCTGATTATTGTGTGACTTTGGTGTCTGTTCATAAATTAGCTAAGGATAACAAAATCTTAGTGGTGTTTGATGAAAATAAATGTTTCTTTGTTAATCAGGATTTCAATCTCAAAAAAATCTTGGGGACTGGTAGACAGTGTGGTGGTTTGTACTATTTAGATGTAGAAGGTAACAAATGTGTTAATGATTCTCATGTGATTACCTGCTCCTTGTCCACACATGACTGGCATTGTAGATTGGGTCACCCTGCTGACCCAACCCTAAATGTACTAAAAGATTCTTTAAAAATTAGTTGCATTGATCAACATGAGTTTTGTGAAATATGTCAAAGGGCTAAACAAGTTAGAGAACCTTTTCCTCTAAGTGAACATAAAACTAGAGCTCTTGGTGAATTGGTACATTTGGATGTTTGGGGACCTTATAGGGTGACTAGTCATACTGGCCATAGATTTTTCTTGACCATTGTGGATGATTACACAAGAGCTGTTTGGGTTTATTTTTTAAAAACCAAAGATGAAGTTGGTAAATCTATTGAGATTTTTTACAACTTGTTAAAAAACCAATTTGAAAAAGATGTTAAAATTTTCAGAAGTGACAATGGGACTGAGTTTGTTAACCATACTTTTCAGACATTCTGTATTAACAAAGGTATTATACATCAAACCTCTTGTGCTTATACTCCACAACAAAATGGGGTTGTTGAAAGGAAACATAGGCATCTCCTTAATGTGACCAGATGCCTTATGTTTCAGGGGGGAATACCCTTAAGATTTTGGACTGAATGCATTCTAACTGCTACTTATCTTATCAACAGATTGACCTCTTCTGTTCTAAATGGTAGATCTCCTTATGAGATGATGTATAACACATCTCCTAATCTCTCTTATATTAGGACCTTTGGTTGTCTTTGTTTTGCTACTATCTTGAATAGTCATGATAAACTTACCAGTAGATCTGAAAAATGTGTTATGATGGGTTTTTCTAATTTGCAAAAGGGTTATAAACTTTATAGTCTTGATAGACATCAGTTCTTTGTTTCTAGAGATGTCAAGTTTTTTGAGTCTATTTTTCCTTTTAAGGATACTGTTTTGAATAAAAAGAATAAGGACCAAGATGTTGATGTTTCTCAAAATGACAAAGTTTTAACCTTTTTTGATTTGGAAAACCATGAGCTTCCTAATGATGATGAGAGAGTTGCTAATGTTCATAATGGTGACAGTAAGTCACCAAGTGCTGGTAACCCAGACTTGGGTCTAGGTGACAATGGATACATTGCTTCTAGCAATGATACCATTGATGCCAGTCCAAGTGTTGAGGCTGCTACACTTGATGAAACACATATATCTGAAGGAAACTTAGAATTTCACCCAAGCCTTCCCTTGCATGGACATGACTTGGGTGGTATTTCTAATACTAATGCTCAGGGTAATCAGGGTGTGAGAAGGTCTTCTAGACCTTCTGTTTTTCCAAAAAATTACAATGATTTTGTTGTGGATTCCAAGGTCAAGTATGGGATTGAGAAATTTGTTGGTTATTCCAAAATTAAAGGAGATGTGTTATGTTTTGTTACTCAGTTAAATAAGAGTAGTGAACCTAGGAGTTTTTTTTAGGCTTGTCAAAGTCCTGAATGGGTTGATGCTATGAATGTTGAGTTTGCTGCTTTGCTTGAAAATGACACTTGGGACTTAGTTGAATTGCCTGCTGATAGGACTGCCTTAAATTCTAAGTGGGTTTGGAAACTTAAGTTTAAATCCAGTGGTGAGATTGAGAGGTATAAGGCCAGACTGGTTGCCATGGGTTGTGGTCAAAAAGAGGGAATTGATTATGAGGAAACTTTCTCTCCTGTTGTTAAAATGGTTACCATTAGATGCTTGATTAACCTTGCTGTTAACCAATGTTAGCCTATTTACCAATTAGATATAAACAATGCTTTCTTGTATGGTGAACTGGATGAGACTGTCTACATGAAACCCCCACAAGGGTTTTACTCCGATAATCCAAAGCTTGTTTGTAGGCTTAAAAAGTCTATTTATGGTCTGAAACAGTCTCCTAGACAATGGAATGCTAAGCTCACTTCTGTCTTAATTGAGAATGGGTTTGTGCAAAGCAAGTCTGATTACTCCTTGTATACTAAGGATTGCCATAAGTGTTTCATTGTTGTGCTTGTTTATGTTGATGATATTATTGTTACTGAGAATAACAAAAAAGAGATTGACAACTTCAAACTTTTTTTGAAAAGTAATTTCAAAATAAAAGATTTGGGAAAACTGCAATATTTTTTGGGAATTGAAGTTGTTGATACTAAAGATGGAATATGTTTGAATCAAAGAAAGTATGTTCTTGATCTTTTGTCTGAATATGGTATGCTTGCTTGCAAACCTTCCAAGACACCTTTACTTTCTAAACTGACCATTTCTAATCAACCTTGTGATGATGATCCCTTGTTGGAAAACATTGTGGATTACCAAAAGCTTATGGGCAAGCTGATATATCTGACCAATACCAGACCTGATATTTCCTATGCTGTTCATTGTCTTAGTCAGTTTATGCACTCACCCTTAAGGTCTCACTTGAAGACTGCTTTTAAGATTCTTAGATACTTAAAGGGTGCTCCAGGTTTGGGTATTCATGTTAAGAATCACACAGGTATGACTCTTAAAGCTTTTTCTGATGCTGATTGGGCTAAGTGTATTGTCAATAGGAAATCAGTTACTAGGTATTGTGTCTTTGTGAATGATAACCTTGTGTCTTGGAAAAGCAAAAAACAAATCACTCTCTCTAAGTCATCTGCTGAGGCTGAGTATAGAGCTCTAGCCTTAGTGACTAGTGAAGTCATTTGGATCCTTAAAATTCTAAAAGATTTGAAATGTAGCAATCTTTTGCCTGTGGATCTTTACTGTGACAGTAACTCAGCAATCAAAATTGCTGCCAACCCAGTGTTTCATGAGAGAACTAAACACCTTGAAATTGACCTACATTTTGTGAGGGAAAAGATCTTGAATGGGGTGGTTAGGACTCAAAAGGTAGAGTCTGCAAATCAAATTGCAGACATCTTTACCAAAGGGTTGGACACACCACAACATGCATACCTGGTTGAAAAACTGGGAATGCTTGACTTGTATAGAATATTAGATTAAGGCGGGATGTTAAAATCCTTGTAATCTGATATTCAAAAGTTACAAGGACTAACTTTGCCTTTTCTCTTATTTTCAGGGTGTAAAGATGGACAAGGGGTGCGAAGTTTATTAAGGGCTAGCCGTTGGACTTCTTGGGCTTTTGGTTGAAGGCCCAAGCGAGTTTGGGTGGAACGTTGCAATGTCTAGCATATAATACCCTAACTCATTTTGAGTTAGGGTTAAGGGGGTGTGTGTGTTTTCCTTGTGCAGCCATCAATGGCGTCACACATATCTTTCTTCACTTCTGGGTTATTCATCTAGTATTTTTGTTTTATTGTTTTGTAAAACTATTATCAGGTTAGATAATAGATCCACACCAATTGAGACTGTGGTGGATTTGATTTGTTTAAACTCTCTCTTGTTCCTTTGATTGTTTGAAGTGAATGAAAGTGTTGTTGAATCGTCTAACCATATTTTTCTTCAGTTATGATCAAGTCTACAACATTGTTGAAAAAGCCCTTTACCTACTAAAAGTACAGTCGTTTTTAATAACACACCTTATACGTATATAATGTTTTGTGAACTTTTGAACTACTTAAACATGTTTGACTAAGAAAATATTGTATCACATGTAGTGTTTAGTTGTAGTTGTAGGACATTCATAAAATTTTGTTTTCGGGCTATTGTACTATATGAAAATTGCAAATTACTTAAAGTAGGGGCTCACTGTTTCCATTTTAATTTGAAAATTTAGTTGATTATAAATAGGGGTTTGAATCGGGTCGGGTCAACCGGGTTCGGGTCAATTTGAGTCGGGTCAAGTCGGGTCAAGACTAAAAAAAATCATACCCGAACCCGAGGCTAATTAGAACTCGGGTCATTCGGGTTCGGGTCAATTCGGGTCGGGTCAACTCGGGTCGGGTCAACTCGGGTTCGGGTCAACCTGACTATAAGGAAAAAGTATGAAATTTGGTTAATTTAAGTAATAATTCAATGTAAAATGTGTTATTTGAGTCGGGTCAAGTCGGGTTGGTCGGGTTCGGGTCAATTCGGGTCGGGTCAAGGCTAAAAAATATAAACCCGAACCCGAGCCTAATTAGAACTCGGGTCAATTCGGGTCAACCCGAATTGACCCGAATACGATTTTGGACCCGAGTGACCCGACCCGAATAGGCTTATTCGGGTTCGGGTTCGGATCGGGTTCGGGTCGGATCGACTTTTTCGACACCCCTAATTATAAACCACAAAAAGAAGTATAGACCCACATGCTTTTATGTATGGACCTCAACAAATCAACCAAAAATATAGTGTCTCTCATTTTCGCCGATCTAAATTTTGGACGGATTAGGATGTCAGTTTCTAAATAGTTCATCGTATATGTTTGGCAATGATTATGGAAGCTTATAAAACCTTGAGTTCTCAAATTAAGCATTGTTTTTTTTGTCATCAGTTTGTGAATTTATAAGTCGTAAGTTAGTTTTATAAGCCGAAGAAAGCTTATAACTAATCAAATTATTTAAATATTTTTTTAAATATAAAGATATATGTAAATTTAATTTGATATATATTAATGTGATTTAAATTAACAAGTTTTAACAATTAATTCGCCAAACAATTTTATAAAATTTAAAGCTTTAACTATAACCCAACTCATTACGCCAAACATATGATAAACCATAAAAGAAATGATTATAAGATCCTAATCTATTTTGGATTCCAACAACTAACGTATATGTGTTCTCTAAAATGAAAATCCATCATTTTATTTTGTTTATTGATTTAATATTAATTTGTATTCTAAATATTTGACATGACATGTTATTGTGATGTTTGTAAAGCGATTGTCATTAAGACCAGGGCCCGTTATAAGTTAACATGTAATGTTTGCTAAGCCATACGATTACAATATACTACGAACCGCGGTGTTTTTATTAGAGGATATTATGGTTCAAGCCTGAATGTAAGTTAGGGTTTCTAGTATGTTTCATATTGCACTATAAATTCATATCAATAACATAATACCTCTCATGGGGTTTTAATCAGTTTAATATATTAGAAACTCTAACCCACATTCGGGCTTGGACCATGATATCCTCTAATAGTTTTAACTTTTAACGGCTTAATATGCTTATACAATGGACATTATTCGTATAGAGAATGTCGCGATAAAATTTATGATATTCTTTTTAAAGTGCTGATATACTGATATAAGTGTATAACAAAAGTTAATTTCTATTATCAAATCACAAATGTCATTAATTCTTTTCATTCTTTTTATATTTTTTTGATGGTGAGATTTTTTTTACCTAACAAGGAGTTAAAACAAAACAAAAATGCATAGTCGTAACTCGTAACTCATGTATAAGCATGTTTTCAACATATATTTTACGCATATTAATCATTTTTCCTCTTCTTATTATTATGTTTGTGTAACTATAGTAACAATATGTGAGTCTCTCTCTAATCATTTTTTCAACTAATCTCTAATCATTAAACATGAGTAATACCAAAAGAAAGAAAAAAACATTTGTTCCCTCCACAATCACATGCATGTTTTGGTCATTGTGAACATAGGAAGTATTTTTAGTAAAAAAAAAAAACATAGGAAGTATTCCACATGGAAAGTCAAAGGAGCATCCATCCTAGCTTAACAACAATAATTATAGCTTTCCAATTATTAGTTTCAGATTTATCACTCATAATAGTATAATGTATAATTGTCTCATAAAATAAACCTTTGATATGAAAAGTATGAAATGATATATTGTGCAAAAAATAATATATTATTGAAAGAATACATTGCAACTTTTTTTTAGCAAAAATACATTGCAATATAACACAAGGCATATCATCTCAAAGGCTTTTTAGTATTATTATTTTAACTAATATAATGTCATGTTTGTGGATGAACTACTAAGCACATGTCTTGCGGAATAAGAATTTGCTAACTACTATTTGTCATGGTCTAAGAATTATATATTTTACATGAAGAGAAACCAAAATAAACCATAACATATACTCCTAATATATTACAAGTATAGTAATCGTGCACGGCGACGAAAATCACGTAATGATTAATAACTAACGATATGTTATATTGTGAAAGATAAAATTGTAATTGCAAACAGTCAAAAAACATGTTAAATCGAATTGAACCTTATATTCTCGAAACTCACTTATTGGGTTTAAAGTGATTTGGGTCAACCCAGTCGTCGTACCAATAACCCGTAAACATCGTGTTTAGTGGAAGACCGGGTTGGCCCATGGCTAAACCGATTGAACAAGTAACCGGGTGACTCAGTTACTCGTGTGGGTTGTTTGCAGACCAGATTAAACCTGTCGGGTTTAAAGTGATTTGGGTCAACCTAATAACCCATAAACATAGTGTTTTATGAAAGACCGTGTTGGCTCGGTGGCCGAACCGCTTAAACCCGTAACCCTATGACCCGGTTTCTCATCTAAGTCGACTGGAGACCGGGTTTTTAAAACATTGATAGTGTATTAATAATTACAAGTTCGCGTCTAGCTTCCCAAAATAGTGTGCGTAATTTATTTATGAATTTCAATTTTTACCTTTTTACTTTCAAGAAAAAAAAAACTAAACCTTTTACATATAGTATAGATAGACAGATAATAGCGTATTTTTAGTGTGTAGTATTTTGAAACAGTTAGTGTCTACCATTAAGTATATAAAGCTTGTTTGTAAGGGCTAGTGGGAGTAGGGAGATGAGTTTTTACGTGGCAAAAAAGCCATGCATGAGTTCTTAACCTTACCTCAAAAATCTCATGCGTGGGTTAGAGTTAAAAACTCACTTAGGTGAGTTTTGTATCGGTGGTGAGTTTTGTGTAAGTGGGTTTTTTTTAATTTGTTTAATTAGGTTGTGAGTGTGTTAGGTATTTAGCTGGTAATTTTTTTATAAAGGGAGTATTTAATGGAAGTGAGGTGGAGGTATGTTGAGGTGAGTTTTTTACCTTTATAATAACTGAAGGGTGAATTTTTGATAAGGTATGAAACATGAGAAAGAAAATTAATGTCGAGCAGAAGTGGAATTGGATTTTTAATCTTACCCTTACCGGCCTAAGTAACGTGCCTAAGGGGATGTTTGTTAAGCTTATATGATGGGCTTATAAGCTTATTCACTTATATGTGTTAAATAAGCCAAAACAAGTGTTTTGTTAAGCTTATATGACTGGCCTATAAGCTTATATAAAAGAATTTTGGTAAATAAAAAATTTGTGGCTTATTTACAAATGAGTGTGCTTATATAAGAATATTATATGAAAAAACTTTTATATTCTCATCTAATAATTGTATCCATTTTTTTTTATGTACTTTTTTGTTATTTGATCATATTAGTTATATAAGCTAACCAAACACATAATAAAAGTTTATGAGCTCATGATATATAAGCCGTAAGTGACCTGTATAACATAAACATAAGCTCAACTCATAAGCTTAACACAATATCCCTAAGTAACGTGTAATTCTGGATTTTGTTTAAATGCTAGTAGTAAATAGTGGAGTACTAATTTTACGCAAGCTACCATTTAAATGCTATTGCTTTGTGCTATCATTTTCATCAATTACTTTCTTTTACCATTGTTTTTATTAAACGCATCCTAAGGCTAAGCGGAGTGATAGCGAGTTCACAATGTGAGTAGGCAACTCACATGTGAGTTCTCACCCCATCCTAAAACTCACGTGGGATTATATTGGAAAACGGTAGCATTTTCACCATGCGTGAGTCATGGCCAAATGTGGATATGAATAATTTGACCGTTGTAACGGTCATATATTTTAGAAATTTTTTTTACTTTGACTTTTTTTTATACATACCAATATAACTTCGTATTTTCTCAACATCTCCAATTTACAATCAAACAATTAACATCATTCTTATTACTTACAAAAAAAATGTCTCAAAAAACACCTCGAACCACGACACGTCGCAATGAAACCGCAACTCAAACTCTATGACGACATCCGAGTGGACGTTTAATCTATAATACACATCTCCAAACGTAAACCTATTACTACCACAAGCATTCTATGCTCACAACCCTTACCGAAACCCACCATAGAGTAACCCGATACTGAATCCTTATCAAAACCAAGCTTACAGACACCTCACACCAAACGTGTACAACTTTACCCAATACTCAACAAACACGTTTCATGACCTCGCATTACAAACGAGTTCATTCCCATTTATGTACGCCGACTACATCTCATAAACCCAAATGAGTGGTTCTTCATCACAACCACCCACAAATCCGTCCAGGTCTCCCGTGCATGCATTCCAAACGAAGACTTGTACACGCCCAAATTCTCGGGTTCTTTTCAATAAACCAAATCTTTGCAACAAACCAACTCCTTTCAAGAAAACGTTGAGGAATTTAGTGCCCCACGACCAAAGCTGAAATCAAGGACGAGCTTATCCCACCAAAAGAAGTTGTTTGTAAACGTTGATGCACCTTGACAATTGCCATGGACCATCGAGAAAGAAATTGATTTAGCTAAAACGTGGGTGTTTATTTTTCATAGCAGCGAGAAAGGAAACGACAAGAACGATGATAAATTTTGGACCACAATCTTGCAAAACTTTGAGAGCAAAACACATTCGTACGATAAGTGAACGTACTATTCTATTAACAGGAAATGGAAGACGTTCGTCCAACATGTGTTCAATTTTCCATAGTGTACAATAATGTTATGCGTAGAGCGCAAGAAAGTGGACCCAAAGCTGAAAATTACTTTAACAGGGCGCTTCTTGACAATGATGCAAAAACCGATACTCAGTTTCGATTTCGTCATTGTTGAGAGATTTCGAAAGATAGTCTGAAAGGAAGGAATGTTGAAATTCCAACTTTTTTAGCAAAGCAAGCAGCTAAGGCTAAAAGATACAGTGTCATCAGGTTCTGGTCCATTGAACGTAGATTCTAGAGATAATAGTATTAATCGGGTTGTTGGTGTTGAGGATGAAGAAGAGGTGAATGCAATTCTCTTACCAATAGAAGGGACAGAGCGAGGAAAATAAAAGCATCAGGATCATCTAACAACACAAATGACGATGCATTGGCTAGGTTGATGGTATCCAAGATAGGTTTGTAAACTGAACGTGCCCTCGAATTGTTGAAAGAAAAACACAAAGCCTTCTTAGAGCTTAAAAAGCAAGAGATGCAAATACGTGTGGAAGAGTTGGCAATAGCTAAAAACAAAAAAACAACAAGAAGACATAAACTTTTATGTGCAACCATATGATCATTTGGTTAGGGATGTACGGGCTGTAGTGGCATGGCAAAGAGCTCAAATTAAGGCAAAACATGATATGCCATTTTAGTTTTTATTTGTATATGTATCGTTTTTAAATTTTCAATGTATTGTTTTTTATGTATCGTTTTTAAGTTTTAATGTACGGATAAAAGTGTTTACGTTTTTATTTACGTTTCTAGCTTGTGAATTAAAGTAATTAAGAAGAAAAAAATAGAGTATAAAGTGGCGGTGAGTTTCTTACCACCAGTAAGGTTGAAAAGTGAGTAGTGTGACTCAAGCGAAATCTGATGTGGCGCTAAAGTGAAAGTGAGTTTCTCCCCTCCACTCCCTTTAGGCTGAAGGGATTGAACCTCCACGTCAGTGCATCTCAGCTTTCTCTCTCCACTCACACTACCCACTTTTCAACCTTACTATTGGTGAGAAACCCACCGCCACGTCATACCTTTTTTATTCTTAATTACTTTAATTCGTAAACTAAAAACGTGAAAAAAACGTAAACGTAAACACTTTATTCGTAAATTAAAACATTTATTAAATAACTAAAAACATTACATATAACCTGATATTAAAGCTACGAATTAGCATTAGCATACAAGTGTTCGACTAAATCAGCTCGAAGGTTTTGATGTGCTTGTGTCGATCGAATGTACCTCATAACTTCTCGCCTTTGATCATCAGTTCAGACAATGTCCTCCGGTTGATGTTCTTCCTCCAGGAACCATGTGGGAGATATTACACGACATTTGTATTTTCGAACCATATTATGTAATATGATGCATGTGTACCGTCTTATAGAAAATTCGTTTGTGGTCATCATCAACCGGTTCTGGTATTGTTTTAACAAGTGACGCCAACTTCGGATATATCATGTCCACAAGATAATATCCCCAAAGGTAAGATGTTAGCCATAAACGCAATCGCAGGTGCTCGTCCGCTCTTGAGATCGTTAGATAAAGGAGATTGGTATAAGGCATTGATATCTTTATTGGATCCAGCAACACCAAAGAAATCATGTCATATCCATAAGTATTTCGACGCAACAACATCCAATAAAACAAATTTGAACCGTGATCACGTCTAACATATTGGCCTTTAAAGGCGAACGGACAACCAAACCTCTCCCACTGTGTACAATCAAGGCTTCGTAACATCCCTGGAAACTCATGTTTTCGTTCGTGATGTCGATAAAGTTTTTCAACATTAGTGACTGTGGGTTTCCTCAAATATTCAGGACCGAACACGTCCATGACAGAACTACAAAAATAATCAAGAGCTTCCTATGAAGTTCTCTTACTAGAAAACCGGGACCAACCCCATAAGCCAATTGACGAATTGCAGTGCATGATATGCTTATTTTCCCAATACAGTCAATATTCTTAGTAAAGTTAGAATTATGAGCAGTTACCTCATTAACTATCTAGTTTAAAGGGGGTGGACCATTCGAAACATCTTCCGAAATTTATACCCGTCGTACTATGGATTCTCGAAAAAATGCGGCAACTAAAAACGATCATAAGCGCCATAACGATCTCGGTGCACATGGGCTCTCAACACTCGAATTTTCTGTCGCTGACACCTAATTAATTTCGTAAGAAATTTGATCTTATTTTTAAGGATTTCTTCTCCGCCGTATTCGAGAGAAATATAAATTTATATTCGTTCATCTCAGTTAAAAGTTATAGGATTTTTGGTGAGGATGCATAAGAAATTTGTAGATGATGATGTAAGATAGTAAGTTTTTTTGTATTTATAAGAAAGAGTATGTAAAGAATTTTTTATAAGCATAACGGTTATAAAATTTAAATATATATAAAATGACGTTGTAAAACCCCAAAATTTGGGCTTTTGACACGTCACCGGCTTTATTATTTTTATCGTTCATCATATAATATTTTTACGGATCACTTTCATAATACATCAACACAAGACTTATTGCGTACAAAAATCATGATTTTAGTATATAAAAATAGTGAAGTATTTTAACTTAATATTATATACACACTTTTACCTTAACGAATATCGTCCTATTTAAAATACAACTTATAACTAGATTCATAATTAAATTTAGATTTAATTATTTATAAGTATTCGATAAAAAGATTAATTAAATTATTTTCTTATTAATTTACGAGATATTTAATGGGAATTCATTTTTATTAAGATGATACACCCTACTTTGCTAGTTTAGGCCACATGCTTAAAATCTAAAACAATCTAGCAAGATCTAGCTCAAGATATCTAGTACCACACTTAGGATTTTCCAAATCTTCTATATCTTTTTATTTGGCCGAGAGTTTCATACACACAATACACAAGTTCACAAAATCTCTTCAAACACTTATCCCTTCCTTCCTTTTCACACGTTTCCAAATCAAAACCAAATCTAGCAAATCTCTTCAATATCTATGAAGGACATAGAAATCTCGTGGCTTTCCACAACCACATTTCAAACTTGCTTCTTGACCCTTCCAAAAGACCATATGCGGCTAACATTGAAGCATAGGGGTCAAGTGTAATCCTAGGTTAGTACTTGTGTAAGATACACAAGATCTTGCAAAATCTAACAAATCCTAAAGGCTTCTATACTTAACCGTATATAGCATCACACACAAACACATATCTTCATCTTTCTCATCTTCACTTATGGTGGAAGTATACAATTGCTTTGCCTATATTCATATATATAACATACGCATATACAAACACACCCCACTCGAATCCACGATAACACAAGCGAAGAGATCACCAAAACAGCCCACTCTACTCGATCATGTGTCCTCCGTTTTCATCATAATGTCCACACGAGTCAAGCTTCAAGTTGTGTCGGGTTGTTTGTGCATCCTCACTTCGCAAGTATAAAAGCTGGTTAGTTGGGAGAGACGTACAATGGTTCGTTGGTTTCTCTTCCTCTTGGTCACGACATCACACAACAACAATACCGAGATCCTTGTACACTTCTCGAATATCCTTGTAAGATATCCTTCTTAATCTTCGTCTATTGTGTTGTTACTCGTGCTTGCATCATTCATTTAGAAACCAAAATACAACTTACTGATGTAATATATCGAGACCCCCACTCGAGAATATCTTTAATGCCATCACTTAGTTTACACCATAGGTTGTAGCATGGCCAAAAACTAGAGCCTAAAAGTTTGATTTCACTGCCCTTATAATGCAAACAAGATATAGTATCATACTAATACAAACTTCCTGATGTAAACGAACACCATTGGGAAACGTGTATGTAAGACGTGACCTGGGAAAAAACGAGAGTACTAGGTCTTATATTATCCCTTAATTAGTACCCTTGCCAAATTTGAACACAAACGGAGTACGTTTGCTAGGATAAACGAATTAACCATACGCGTTATTTTATGTGAAAAACTAGCCCGAGCAGCCTACTTTAGGCCCTTTTTAGACCCAATAGCACCCCGACTCTAGATCTGTTTATGGGGGAATTTTGTAGATCACCTAGCCAGCTTTCCACAGCCTTTTGAATCACCCAAAACGGAGCTATAACGAATCGGGAAACTGACTTTGAAAACCTGCATTTGAACACTAAAAGCTGTCAGCACTTAGATAAAAAGCTGACAGCATGTACATGTAGGCTGACCAGCCGACTTTGGCTGCGTTTTTGAGCGAGATGGAGTTAGATCTGGAACCCGACACCAACTAGGATATTGTAGATCACCTGGCTACCTTTCCGTAGACACCAAGAACACTAAAAACGGTCAAGTAACGAATAAGTTACAGCCCTTTAAAAATCTGCCTCGCACACTTTAAAAGCTGATGAAAATTTAAACATTCTGACCCGCTGTCTTTGAACCCGTTTTTACCCATTTTAGAGCCGTTTTCAAGCGAAACTTAAAGAAGGAAACTTTTAGACGGCGTGTCCGAGAATACAAATATGCTCCCCGTTTGTTTGATGGCTAAGTAACGAACCCGTAATTAATCTTCAAAAATCAAGATTTGTAACATAAAACACTTGAAGCACAAGGACTAATATTGCCATTTTATGAAAGTTTAGCAAGCCCTAGGGGCTGTTTTGGTAACTATATTAAAACCAAGGACTCATGAGCAATTTAACTTAAGTTTTATTAATAATATTTATTTAATAAACTCTAAGGGCTATATTGTAATTCGTCAAACGTGGAGGACTAATTACGAACATTTGAAACTTCTAGGACTTTTATGAAATATTACATAAGTCTTAATTAAATAAAAATCATTTTTATTTAATTCATTTAAACTATTACAATTCGAACGAAGTAAATACACTTTATTAAATTAAAAGTGTACATGTTACGATAACTTACAATAAGTTTAACACTGAAAACGATGACAACTTATTAAATCCGTGATCATGCATTTTCATCAACTGCATTTATATGTGCATTATATTTGTACATATACTGAGACCCAATTAATTACTTAGGTAATTAACTGTATCGTGAGCATACTATTTGGACTATCTGTGATATTATCCGGGCACTGCTATTCAGGTGAGTTCATAGCCTCGCTTTTCACTACTATTTATGTTTTTACTATCCCGCGAGGGGGAGACATGCTATAACTTGTTTTGACTATATGATTTTAATATCATGAGAACATGGCCCTATACTTATATTAATAAACTGTTTATTAATACTGTGGAGAAAACTGGAAATATATTTTATAGAACGCAAACGGAACTGTTACCCTTAATTACATTTGCCTATTGTAGATGAACCCGCATGACCCGTGCATCCGAAACTGTTAGAATTTTTGAATTGCCTGAATGTTATAAATAGATCTATTTGGGATTGACCGTCCCCATCTGGGTGAGTCATGCTCACTGTGCCTAGGCCAGGACAACAGATGTTTCACATGTCAGTACATTATTATTTATGGGTGCTTTGATAATGATAAGGCGAAGGGCCCTTATTTGTTAAGGGCTTAACTGTCAAGTCTCAGTTTCGGGCAATATGGGAATGTAATTAGCTTATAGTATTTGGCTTTGTGCGATACTATGTTTGTGATGTTTGCGGTTCTAAACTCGACCTTTTATTATTTGGTACATTAATACATGGAACATATTGATATATCTGAATTTGAGTTTTATCGAACCTTATGAAATACTATATGGGATATTGAGATCCTACACTTGATTTTTATATCAAACTTTGTGTAACACTATGTAGGACAAATTACTGTCCTGGACTATGAATTTACAAAACTCTATGAATTCACCAACTTTATGTTGACTGTTTTAAGCATGTTTTTCTCAGGAAATTAAGCTGGATTATTTGAGCATGGACTGAGCATCATTTAGGAGCATCATAATAATTGGGGGATCTGTTTTCACTGGGATATTTGTAACAACTGATATTTAACACTTCAACTGATTGTACTAAAACCATATTCGTATCAATTGTATTTCAAATCATGTAATTATGATCAATGCTTTGTATGCCATTTGTTCTGTGATCCACTTACTGACACCCAATTACTATTCCGCTGCAAACCTGATTTGGGGGTGTCACAGAATGGTATCAGAGCGAATGGTTATAGAGAATCAGATCAAAAATAAAATTGTTTTTCTATTTTATTAACTGAACTATAACCGGATTAAAATTTCAAAAACTTAGATTTCAAAAACTGGGTTTTTGACGGGACATACTTAGAGAGCATATAGCATAGAGAGCATGCATAACTATATGATTTAAATGCAATTCGTTATCCTATGCATTTATATTTATGGTAGTACTAGGTGCTAATCATTTACGTACTTTACGTATTACGACTGTTTAATATCTTTATGAAGATATTAAAATATTAAAATACTTAACGTATTTAATGAAACTTATAAACATGCCATGTTAGTAGGGAGCTTTATACTAAAGATGTTCCATCTCGATATTACGTTTTGACTGGGTGGTTGGGTTTACGATTTAAAGTGCCCTCACTCCTCAAACGTTTATAGAATGGCTTCTGAAGTATGATGGCCCGAACAATGCATTATAACCACAAACAACATAATACATCACAAACTCCTGGAAATATGAAAATGGAAATCTTTGGAAGATATAAATTTGATCTTATAAATCCTGGTAAATCTAAACAGATTTTTATAAGTCTTGTAAAATCTAAAATAGATTTTGGAAAATCTTGAAAAATCAAAAATAGATTTTGGAAAATCTTGGAAAATTTGGAATATATTTTTATATATAACTTAGCAAAGAAACAAATAATAAAATAAAAGGATTTTGGAAATCTTTTCTTGAATAATTGTGTTTTGGCAGAACTTAATTAAATTTTGGAAATATTTAAATTAGATTTTTTTTTTTCTCTTTAGAAATCTTGATGTATCTTTGAAAATCCTTACTACGTCTTTGGTAAACTTAACTAGACGTTTATATATCTTGGGAAAAATCTAAAATTTGATTTTTTTTTTTTTTTGAGATCTTGATTAAATCCTGTTGAACTTATAACAAACTTGTAAAAACCTAGATCTTATGAATGGACTTTAAAATTTTACTTTTAAACCTAAATTTCAAAATGAAAACACATGGAAAAGAAATATAGCTTGGGCTATCTGATTCATTTTTAAACTGGTAATAAACTTGTGAACTTATAATAAACCCTAAATCTTAAATTTTGGAATCCCGTAAATTATGTAAACATAAAACAAGATTGGACTTGATCTTGAAATAATGTGAAGCTTATAATTAATATACAAACTTGTAACCAACTTGGATTTCATTTAAAACCCGGAAATAAAACATACCGTAGGTTTTTACTCTCTATTTAGAGATCGAGACCTAATCTTTACAAACCAGTAATAAACTTGTAAGGTTTCATAAACTTCACACCTAGATAAATGGTTAAGTATTATTAATTGACTTAAATATGTTTAGGTCCATTAGGAAGCCCATTAGCTCTTTTGGCACATTTAATAAGCTCACTTAGTGATATTATACTTAAACAAAGTTTTTATACCAAAAATATACCTTATAAAAACTTTTGGACTAAAAATGTCAATTCATTAAACTCATGGAAAAAAAAAACCGTGACATTGAAACTTGTTTTGATAAAACAGTAATTACAAGGAATAATATTGTAAATATTTGAAAGTGTAGGGAGTAATAAATGCCTTTCGTGACTTATTAAACCCTAAGGACTAAAACTGCTAAGAACCAAAAAGTGTACACCTAGTAAACACAAGGAGGAACTTGTTTTGCTAATAACTGAAACTTAAGCAAACCCTAGACCCCGTATTTCATTTAATGTATTAAAACTTGAGCGAACCCTAAACTAAATGGACTAGAACCATCATTTTCTGAAACTTGTAAACAAAGGGTTATTATTTAACTTGCGAAAACTTTGGGGACATTAAATTAAATGTAATAAAGTTTTATTACTTTTATAACTGTTCATATAAATTATGAAATTTAATGTACGTAGATTATAAAAGTAAAATACAACAAATGTAAGTAAAATACTTTTACTTAAATGATATTATTAATAACAAATTTAAATGAAAGTTATTAATACTTGTACAACGATGTATTTTTACCTTCATTGACTTTGTCAACTGTAGTACTATTTATATTTGGAAATTATATAATTTCATTTTTATATGACTTATTAATTATCATATACCTATTGTCATACTACCTTTATATTTATTCTATATTTATATGAACCTTTAGTCATTTATTGACTACCTTGGCAATTGACTGGCCCCTTGATTGAATAATGAAGTTCATCACCTCAGTACATATTTGAGATAAAACGGTAACCTTACTTAATTTATTTATTAAGTACTTGAATACTTGTACAACGAGTTGGTATTATAATGAAATCCAATTAAATCCTGAAAATCTTATACTAAGATTTTTAAAATACTCCATGATTGATTTTGTATCAAGCTTAAGCTTATACGCTAATCATTTCATATACACTGATATTTAACACTTCAACTGATTGTACTAAAACCATATTCGTATCAATTGTATTTCAAATCATGTAATTATGATCAATGCTTTGTATGCCATTTGTTCTGTGATCCACTTACTGACACCCAATTACTATTCCGCTGCAAACCTGATTTGGGGGTGTCACAGACGTGACTCATGTAAGGTGAGTTTCCTACCGTTTTGGCTAGCACTCGCTATTAAAGAGACGAGATGGAAACTCACGGGTGAGAAACCCAACCACTCCGCCCGGTCTTAACCTAAACGTCCGAAAACTCCAAAATTCACGGTGCGAACAAACCTCATCTATACTACATATAAAAGAGATTAGTATCTCTCTCATATTAATTATTTAAGTATTACATATTTATATGCATATTGTACAAGTTATTTATACTAAAAATTTAAGTGCTATTGTAATATTTTTAAGTAACACAAATATATGCACATTGTCCAAGCTAATATAGCACGTCGGTTACAAAACTTTAATTAAATGACGTCATTATGATTATATTCATTATTAATTTAATAAAAACATGTTCAAAAATAATTAAAGTTCAAAAAATTAATATTAAATGGCTCTCAATATATTTATTTACTAAATTTTTCGTCATGCGTAAAGTTGTTATAAAAAATACGTATAATCGAAAAATATCGCTCGCCAAAAATATGAATACAAGGTACCCGCCGCTGCATTGCGCGGGTACACTGCTATATATTCATAATATTTATAGTGTTAATAAAAAGTTTAAAAGTCTTACAATTGAAAATGTTGATTTGAATTATTTGATAGCTTTTATTAAAAACTAGAGTTAAAGTCTAAATAAACATGGCATTTCTATAGTGAAAAAAGGTAAAAAAATTTGAATTAGTTTGAACTTTGAAGACGTGAAAGCGGGTCCTTGCTTTCAATTCATTTATACTTTGTCAGCCATTTTGCTTTCAATTTTTACCTTTCTGTTTCTAAACACAATAACTACACTCGTTAGTTTGAAAATTTGAATACATGTACCATAGCCATTTTTGAAAATTCAAATAGAGTATCACAATTGTGGTTAGAAATATGGGTTTTGCTTTTGTTTTTACATTTTCGTATTCAAATATAAACTCATCATTTTTTTAAATACATAATTTCAGCATATACAATTAAAGTAAGTTAGTTTTAATAAGGTATGTATTAATATCAAGTAAGTTAATATTTGGAAATGTTTTTAATTACGGAAAGGTAGTGGTTAGTAAAACCCTAGAAATATCAATTGAGCATCTCAAATTATAGAAAATTGATTTGCACACTTATAAAAATAATTGAGACACTTACTGTTATAATATGTTTTATCTGTTTGTATTGTGAGTGTCTCAATCACTTTTATGAGTGTGTAATTATCTCCTCAAATTATGCTTTTAATTTTATTTTTTCAAATTCGAAATATAAATCATTTTTAATTTGTTTCTCCTCTCGTGGGGCTAGGCAGTCGAGATTTTACAGCGGGTCAGTCTGTTATAAAAGCCGCCTTGTACAAATGCATCTGAGGCGGTGGAGCTACTTATGAGAATACAACGTATTATGAATAGTAATGTTTTGACTCCTAAATCCACAAACGTTTTATTTAATATACTTGATTTTGCTATACAAAAAGGACTAGCAGCGCAGCTTGTTGCCCGTTTGCCTTCTTTTAATATGTAAATTATAATTATTAATAATATTAATTTACGATTAGTTATAAATATAAAATAACTGTGGATGTAGTTGTATAGCGATTGCACCACCACTTATCTTTTATTTCTTTGTTACTTCCACAACTATTGAGCCCACTATGGCTCAGTCGCAGCATCCTGGGTGCGAGCCGTCCGAGAAGCAAGCTATTATAGCAAGCGGTTCGAGCAGTATGGAGTTGAGGAGCAAGGTAGCGGAATAAGTAAATTTATTTCTATAAACATATTCTTCTTGCTACTAGATCATGGTTAAACAACTAACTTTGCACAGTTGGTCATCAAGATAATTTTAAAAATGTATTTTTGAAGAGATTTTGAACACAAGGCTCATCATGACATGAAATAAAAATAAGAATAAAGGTTTATCTTTTAAAACGAAAAAGTTAACTAGCCGTCTAGAAAAATCAAACAATAGTAGAAGTTAATGAAAAGCCAAACGTAAATTAAGGATTCCGCTTTGGAATAAGATCTACCCACGTACATGATCAGAATTTGCTCCCGATATACTATTTATTTATTTGAAAAAATAAAAGCTAGACTTAGAGACAAAGTAATAAAAAGGTACATGAAACTTTATAGACCTTTTGGCGTTGGTATTTAAAATAGTAATGGGACATTGAAGCCTCGAAGGGGTCCAATACAGAAAAATTGTGTAAGTGGGATGCTGGTATTTATTCGACTTAAAACAAAAGTGCAAATAGTGTCATGTGGGATTGTGGGATGCTGGTTTTTATATACAAAGTCTTCAATGTACCATGCACATTCATGAATCATGAACGCGTAAATTTATCAAAGGACTCCAAACATGCATGCCACGCCAACTAATTTGTTTTGAGAATACGTATAACAAAATATAAGATGTAAGGCTAGTAAGACGATCACCAAGTTTCACTCATATAATTGCAGGTAAAGTTATTACGGAGTATTAAACTCTATATTAATACGATAATACGGAGTATGCGTTAAGTCAAGAGAACTAAAGTTAACCTAGCTTATATTATATTCATGTTGGTCCAAATAACTGATCAGTTTCACCGACACGTTTGTACTTGGAACATGCCATGCAAAATATGACAAATTATATTATATTGTATCAAACAAATACGTAAATGGAGTTGTTGTAACAAATATGTTAAAAAAAATATAAACTATACTATGTTTTCATAAAAGTTGCTATTTTCCAATCTATGAATTTTATATGAACAAGAATTTCATCAACAGATCTCCTTGATTTTGTTGACAGTGATTGAATTAAAGTTGCGTTTTTTTAGCAAACAGTCTTTGCATAAACACAAGAGTTTCAACCATATGAAATTGTCAGTACATCCTACTTTATACTCTGTTATTTTTGTTACAAACATTCTTTAGTACAAGTTATTTGCACACATACTACTGCTACTTCATTCTTACACTAGATACATCAATTTTAATGTAAAGTGATCTTGTCTATAAGCAATAGTCATAAGTTGAGTAAGATCTCGGTCAACACGAGTATAATATGCTACATTACTGGTTTCTATTAATAATATCTCATATGGTCAAATATCATGAAATCTTTTGCATATTAAAAAAGGTTACGTGACATATGTGGTATGGACGATTATTACGTTTCTGTTTTGGCTTGTCTTCGTGATACGATTTTAAGCTTTGATTTTAGCGTTTTCGTTAATAAAAACACTACCTCATTTAAATCCCAAGAAACATTGGCGAGTGCCCTTTTTAGTGAGATGGTCAAAGATATGGAAGCCGATTTTGACATGACGGTTAGACAGAAAGCAGTTTTCGAGTGTCTGCGCACCACATGCTCAAGATTCTCTACAAGCTATCCCCATAAACGGGCTCGGTCAACATATGTAGCCGGTGAAATATCGCACTATCCTTAAGTATCGCCTTATGATTCTATTATTTCCGGTTGATGCTATATGCCCTATTTGTCGCAAGGCATGTTTGGACTCTTTTGAGGAACATGCGGTTCATTGTAAAGAACTTCCGGGCTTCAAATACCGACATATTTTGTTAGGGACGTTCTTTATGATATATGTAGGCGTGCCAGGATCTCCGCCAAGAAAGAGGCACCTGTGAATTTCTTGACCGACCCATCAGATGGAAGATTCACATTCAGACCCGCTGATGTTTTAGTTTTTGGATGTGTTTGAGGTGAACATGCGTGCGTTGATTTGACAGGGGTTTCTCCTTTCGTATGGCTAGGCAGTCGAGATTTTACAGCATGTCAGACTGCTATAAAAGCCGCCTCGTGTAAAGTGACTAAACACGAGAAAGCATGTGTTGAAAATCAACACGTGTTTATTACTTTCGCGTTTGATACATTTGATTTTCTTGCACCTGAGACGGTGGAGTTACTTGCCAGAATACAACATATTATGAATAGTAATGTTTTGACTCTTAAATCCACAAATGTTATATTTAATAGACTTAGTTTTGTTAAACAAAAAGGACTAGCGGCGCAGCTTGTTGCAACACGTAAATTATAATATATAAATAAAATAACTTAAAATCGAAGTATTTGATTAATCAATAACAGGGCTCAATTTTGAAATTGAGCATGCTCATTAGTTGATTGGATTTTTGAGTGGAAAGAAGTCATGGCTTTTTTAGGGCCAAATATAAACGTGTCGAAAATGAGACGAAAAGAGGTTACATGCTTGGGCGTGTGTGATTTTTGAGACTTTGGCAACGAGAGTGTAAATGTGACCCATCAAAATCGTTTCCCAAACACGTTCTAAAAGGCTTCGAAGAATCTAATTATCCTCCTAATACTTTTTCTAAATTAAAATTGTGTACATATGAAATCTTAATTTGGGGCTTTGTTACGCGAGGTTTTAATAGAGTTGGGTCAAACGGGTCATTATTATCTTGAGTTTTATAAATATTATTATTGTTTTAAATGTAATCGATTAATTAAATAAATCAATAAACATTTTTAGTTTCTCTTTTCTAGTTATTAAAGAGTCAACATATGCTTAAAGTGGTGCTCTATCTCGATACTACCCGAGAGGGATGAATCAACTGGTACTTTCATTGAGAGATCTCGTTGAGAGGGCTTTCGATTTAGGGTTTAAATAAAAAAAGTTACCGTTCATCAGGGGGTACTGTTCATCGTGTACTGTTCATCGGGTACTATTCATCTGCGAAAAATGTTTTTTAATATTTTTTTCCAGTTTATTGTTTATGGCATCGGCACTAGCGATCAAGACACACTATCTAAGCTTTTGCAGATGGCTACGGTGACCGAATATCAGAGTGAGTTTGTGATACTTGCAAATCGGGTAACATGGATCTCAAACTTACTTAAGTGTTTATATATCTCTGGCCTTAAAGTGTCGTTACAACGGGAACTATTTAGGTTAAAGCCTACAACTTTAAAAGAAGCTTTCTATTTAGCCCGTACATCGTGGATCGTTTGAGGCAATTATAAATAAAAAAGAGCAGGTCATTGTTTGTGAAACACAATTTGTGGTTGGTGAATCGCAGCCTAATCTTGATGAATCGTCTCATGTGGTCGGTGAGTCGCAGATTATGGTTAGAGAATCGCATCGTGTTGTTCGTGAATCACAACCTATTGTTGGAGAATTGCGACATATTGTTGGTGAATCGTAGCCTATGGTTAGTGATCACAACTTGAGGTTAGTGAATCACGTTTTGTTATTGATGAATTTCCCAAAAGGGCCACGTGGTTTGTTACATTCGAATGGAAGAAGTGTAGAACAGAAATCCAAATATTATTATTACTCGAGCCAGAGAATAAGTTGAAAGACAGAACACAAATGTTTAGGGAACATTTCAAGATTTTGGATCCCGGAATCAATAGTGTTTTTCAAGACGTCACCTTGAGAGTAAGGGGAATTTGATGGAGTGGGGAGTGTTACGCCAGACTTTGATAGGGTTGGGCCAAACGAGCCATTATTATCTATCTTAAGATTATGGTTCTATGTTTTATAAATACTGTCACTGTTATAAATGTAATCATTCAATCAAATAAATCGATAAACATCTCTAGTGTCTCTTCTCTAGTTCTTAAGGATCCAACACACGTTTGAAGTGGTATCATATCCCGATACTACCCGAGAGGGTCGTATCGAACTCATCCTTCATAAGCCTTCGATTCTAACCTTACCACTTGTGTTTTTACTTTTTTCCTTACGAACAAAAACATGTCGACTGCATCGTTTTCTGAGATCAATGAAGCGACATCTACGTGCACCATCAATGTTTTGAAACGAGGTTGTAAGCACGTGCTTCGTCGTGGGATGTGGGCGTGATGATTATGTTAAGGACTAACTTTACAATAGACTGACAACCTTAGGGATTATTTTCCTAACTTGATAATGCAACGGACAATTTTTGTAAGATGGTGTCGAAAATTTGTAAAACAGTCCCAAAGTTGTTGGTATGTTGTAAAGTAAAATAACGACCGTTAAAGATTAACTAAGCAACAAATCGATAACTTCGTAAAAAAATCATAACTTGTGGTACTATTCCTCACATTTTACTGTTGTTCGTTTCTTTATATCTTTTTGCTTAACGATCGTTATTACCGACTTCCGATGATTATTATATGTTTTATAATTATAGAGTTATGATAAAAATCGAATGCATTTTTTTAAAATTTCTCTTAATTTTTTTCTAATTTAAAATATGTGACTAAAACTTTTTTTATTGTTCTTATTATAATTTCTCTTTCTCACTGAATCCGTACTCATTATATTATAAACTAGCAAAGTATTCGCCTGTTACGGCTGCGATTACCCTAAAATTAAAATTTTACTTACGCAATGTTTTGTGATTACATTTTACGAATAATGATGATATCTTTAAGTTGGAATAACTTTAAGCAATAATAAAACATTTCATATAAAACAAGAGATACGAGATTGTGTTGATTGATGGTGAAAGATATTTGTTAATATGTGTAACATTCGTCACAATATTATATAACGTGTAAATATAGAAAATTCTCGTAGTTTACATGTTTACACGTTTTTATACATGATAATAACCTCATAATCTTTCTAATTTGATATGTACAATTTAATCGAATTAATTAGCAAATGATTATATTTTACTACATTTGCAATAAAGTACATACATAAACGATATATGTTTTATATTATGCAAATTTTAAAAAAATTTGAATGGTTCAAAATCAAACACCGATTTTATTAAGTTTACATTGGTAAACAATTTAAATAATTGTATGTAAAAATTACTTATAGCAATAATTATCTGTATATATTGCATATTAATTTGTATTCATTTTATCATTTAATATGTGTTGCTCATCAATTAGTACATAAATACTTCATTTTTGGTGTTGTAAAAGTTTGTACCAAAAGCTTGTAACGTTGTACTATTTAAAATTTCGGAGAGATAAAGCAATATCTTTTATAAGTAGTACAAACCTACGTTTCGTTATAAAAAAAAGTAGTATAGATTTATGTAAAGGGCTCGTTCTTATCAGTTTCAAGGGAGCTCTCGGATTCGTTTTTTGACGGTTTTATTGGTTAGTTGAACCGATTATAACTCCGGTTCCCAGTTGAATCTGTTGGTCCGGTTCGATTTTTAAAACTATGTACACCATTATTTTAGGTAAACAACTTATGTGCGATTTTGTAGATATATATTGTTGTAAAATATGAATATATAATTATATTTTTTAAGTAGTCGGGTATATTAATTATCTTTATTTTTAAGTATGTATTAATTTGTAATAATATGAGTATTAGTTTATATTTTTATGTTTTAATTTATTAATATTATGTTTATATAATTATATATGTGCATAAGTTGAATTTTCAATATTTCTAGTAATAGTATGTGTTTTCTTTTAATATGTACTATACATATCTATCTTATGTAATTTGAAATTAATTAGTTAAAAATAACACTATTTAAGGCTGGTGGGAGTGGGGATGAACCCACGAGCTGCATGGCCTAAGCCACGCGCAGCCCCCATCCCCCCCTTAATACCCGCGCGCGAGTTATGTTCTACAAAACAAAAAACCATGCCAAACTCACCTGGGTGAGTTTTAAACAAATGGCCCCCACTTAAATTTTATACCGTTAGTTTTTTTTTAAAAAACTTTTTCAAATACCCCTTTTTACTTATAAATACCTAACAAAAACTCTTATTTTTCAAACACACATTCAAATTCCATACACATTTCACACATTCTCCCCAAATCACTAAAAAAATAGAAAATATCGATGAATACGAGTTATTTTTTGCCACTGAAAATCCGGTAGTCGCAACGAAACGAAAGTGGGCTTTTATTAAAAAAAGCGTTGCATTTTATTAAAAGACAAGGTATTGTTAATCGAGTACCCAGAAACGTCATAACTCGAGACCGAATAGGTGCTCATAATCGGTTAGTTGCGTCTTTTTTTCGGCGAACCCAAGATACAATGCGAAAGAGTTCAAAAATGTTTTTCGAATGAGTCGCCCCCTTTTCAACTA
Organism: Glebionis coronaria; assembly: GCA_025667525.1. Taxonomy (NCBI): domain Eukaryota; kingdom Viridiplantae; phylum Streptophyta; class Magnoliopsida; order Asterales; family Asteraceae; genus Glebionis; species Glebionis coronaria. The sequence continues at coordinate 190,914,557 of CM046881.1, forward strand.
GATAGTTAGTGAAGTGACTCACCATTCTGCATACTTTCGTAATAATGTTGATTGTACCGGAAAAGAAGGTATTTCGCCGTTGTTAAAGTGCACATCGGCGATTCGTCAATTGGCATACGACGTCGTTCCTGGTTTTCTAGATGAGTATTTGCAAATGAGCGTAAGAACTTCTCGAGAATCACTTGATCATTTCTGTAGTGCTGTTATGGAAATATTTGGGGCTGAGTATTTGAGAAAACCCACGTATACTGAGGTTCAGAAACTTTATGCGCATCATGAAGCAAAGCACTGGTTTCCAGGGATGATAGAAAGTCTTGATTGTACAAACTGGGAGTGGTTCGGTTGTCCAGTTGCCTTTAAAGGGCAATATGTTAGACGAGATCATGGACCGAATCCATTCATTTTACTTGAAGCTGTTGCGTCGCAGGACTTGTGGATATGACATGCATTTTTTGGTGTTTCTGGGTCGAACAACGACATCAACGTTTTATATCAGTCCCCTTTATTTAATGATTTGAAAACCGGCCGAGCACCTGAGGTGGAGTTTGTGGCTAACGGTGTACACTATCCATGGGGATACTATCTTACGGACGAAATATATCCGCAATTGGCAACACTTGTTAAAAGAATTCCCGAACCATCATCCAATGACCATAAGAGGATTTTATATAAGCAGAAACAAGAATCCGCACGAAAAGATATTGAAAGAGATTTTGGTGTTTTGAAGAAAAAATGGGCCATATTAGCCAATCCTGCACGACCTTTACGGAAACAAAGAATCATGAATATGATGTACACATGCATCATATTACATAATATGGTTCGAAAGTTAAAAAAAAAGCAATATCTCCTAAATGGTTTCCAGAAGAACAACTTCAACCGGACGATGTGTTTCAAACCCGAGAACACATGCTACGAGTTATGCGGCATATCAGCTCCGCGCAAGAACATCACAATCTTCGAGCAGATTTGGTCGAGCATTTGTATGCTAATGCTTAATTTATTAAGTTTTTTTTTTAAATTTATGTTTTTTTTAAATGTTGTTTTTAAATTTCCTATGTATCGTGTTTTAATTTTCTATGTACTCGTGTTTTAATAAAATGTATGAATAAAAAATATTTAATGAAAAAATGGGGTGATGTGGAGTGAGTTTGGGTGAGTGCAATTACCTCCTGTGGTGAGTTTGAGTGAGTTTTAGTGAGTTTGGTAAAAAACTGATATGCCGCTGAGGTGAAAATAAGTGAGTTTCACCCCACTCCCACTAGTCTAAGAACAAGAGAGCATATTAGTTTTTAAATATCATTATCAAAGTATAAAATAATTATGTTATGTTTTCAAAATCTCTCATTAACAAAAAGAAAAAACTATAAATAAATAGTTTCATCCTAATATCATGAGAAAATATTATACTTTCAAAATTATCCAAATTATACTTGCTTTTTATTTATTTCTTTTTTTCTACTAAATGACTCAAAAACATAAATTAATTTTAGTTTTTTTTCAAATTCATTTTTCCTTTCTTTTCAAAATTAATCTCAAGTCAAAATTAATTTTGAGGAGAAAAGAAATGACTTTGAAATAAACTATAATTTATTTACGTTTTAAAGATTTTTTAATAGAAAAAAAAAGAAAGAAAAACAGTTTAAGCTATTTTGATTACAAAATCTTTTCTTCATTTTTAAAATGATTTTTTCTTTCTTTAATAAAACATCTGAAAAGAAAACATATTGTTAAACAAGAGCAGAAGATGCTCCCAACAACATGCAGAATCTTTCTCATAACAAAATAAAAATGAGGCGCGAATATTAGTCAAACTTTGACCCCTCCTTAACAATCTCAAACCCTAATCCAATTTCATCCCCAAATTATAAATCATAACTCATCTAAACAATTAATCAAATAAATAAAATAAAAGACATTGACAGTCTGTAAATTCAAATAAAAGGTAGGTAGGTTGTTGAGGGGACCATTGTCTCTCTTATTAATTCACCGTCCTTTTTTTTATTCATATAATTTCATTTCTATCATATACTATTGCGTTGAATTGCAGCTTCTTGCTAATTAACCTCATCATCATTATGTTTTGTTTTTAACCCTTTTTGTGGGGCCCACACTGCTTGATTATATATATTATGTTAGTTTTTTTGTTACATGTTGTAAGGCGTTGAAATGGTGGAGAATGATGGTGGTGGAGGTGGAGAGAAGATATTTGTTTCGGTCCGGTTACGGCCGTTGAACGGGAGGGAGATTGTTACCAATGATGTTTCCGATTGGGACTGTTTTGGCGATAATACTGTTGTTTATAAGAATGTCAATGTTACGTTACCCGAGCGATCTATGTATCCTTCTGCGTATACCTTTGGTATGTTTAGCCATTTACTTCTCTACTTGTGAGGCCGAGTCTTTCACTCAGACGTACCTAGTGCCAGTAGGATACTTTGGTTTAAGCTGAATGCCCAAGCATATTGTTTTGAACCGGTTTTATAAAATTTTGATTATAAATGTGTTTGATTCGTTGCCACTTTCTTCGTGTTTTATGTTTTTTTTGGGGCATAGGTGAAATGAGGAAATTCGGTGGACTATAAGGGGGTGTTTGTTTAAGCTTATATGTGAGCTTAAGAGCTTATTCGACTTCGGCTTATATTTTATAAGCCCCAATTTTCTGGCTTATTTTGAGAATTGTGAGCTTATATAAGTTTCATATGGTATGATAAACTTATATAAGCCAGAAATTGGGGCTTATGAAATATAAGCCACAATCAAATAAGTTCTCAAGCCCACATATGAGCTTAAACAGACACCCCCTTAAGTTTGCTTTGTTTTACTTTTTTTTATTAATTTGAAGATTATGTTATTTGGTGATGACAGTTTTTTATTTTACGAGTAATTAGTTATGGCGTGTGATTGGTGTAGACAGGGTTTTCAGCTGTGATTGTTCCACAAGGCAAGTATACCAGGATGGAGCGAAAGACGTTGTGCTATCAGTTGTCGGTGGTATCAATGGTGAGTGAAGTTTGTTTTAATAAATATCTGGGCTTCATTCTGTGCTCATGTATAATTATGACTGTATCAGCAAGTATATTTGCGTACGGGCAAACGAGCAGTGGGAAGACATTCACAATGACCGGAATCACCGAGTATACTTTAGCAGATATATATGACTATGTACTAAAGGTAATCACACGATCTGATCTTACGGTTTTCACCTATTTATATTTTCACATTTAGCTCATACATGGTTGATTTCATTTTAGCACCCCGAAAGGGACTTTCATTTGCGATACTCTGCCATGGAGATATATAATGAATCTGTCAAAGATCTTCTCAGTTCTGAAGGCCATCAACTCAGACTTTTAGATGATCCGGAGGTGAAATTTCGTTTTGTTTTATAACTTTTTACATCTTTTGTTAATTTCAGTTTCATTGACGGTGAATAAATGTTAACAGAGGGGAACTATTGTTGAGAACCTTACAGAGGAAAGCGTTAGGGATTGGGATCATATGATGCAGCTTCTTTCTATATGTGAAGGTGAGAACATATCTAAGTATTTTAGCACTCGGTTCATAGCATTTCGTTTGGCTTATACTTAGTAATGCATCCTTGCAGCTCAAAGACAAATAGGGGAGACATCACTTAACGAAACAAGCTCTAGATCACATCAAATCATTAGACTGGTAAATATTCTTTTTGGATTGCAAGCAGTATTCTGTACTATTGCTGGTAAATACTATTATTTAGATGATTTTGATTAATGGATGCAGACAATTGAAAGTACACCCCACAACTATGTAGGCAGGGACAGTGCAAGTACGCTTGTTTCTACTGTGGTTAGTATGCACAAAATTAATTATGCTAAGTTTATCTTCATTTGTCATCCCGCTGTACCAATTTCTTACTTTGTGTTTTACTATAGAACTTTGTTGATCTTGCTGGAAGTGAGCGTGCATCACAGTCGTTAACAGCTGGTGCAAGGTTAAAAGAGGGCTGCCACATAAATCGCAGTTTACTAACTCTTGGAACTGTAATTCGAAAGCTAAGGTTAGTTGACTTTCTTATCTTCGTGATGGTTGACTTTTCTTCTCTTCAATAATAGTTGACTTTTCAGATCATTTTTATCATCATTTGTTTTGTTCTCGTGATCAAAACAGCAAGGGAAGAAGTGGACACATACCATTCCGAGATTCAAAGCTAACCCGTATTCTGCAATCTTCTTTGGGAGGTAATTCTAGAACTGCAATAATCTGTACCATGAGCCCTGCACGAAGTCATGTCGAGCAGTCAAGAAACACACTCTTGTTTGCAAGTTGTGCTAAAGAAGTGAGTACTAATGCTCAAGTAAATGCGGTCATGTCCGACAAAGCTTTAGTGAAACATCTACAAAGAGAATTGGATAGACTGGAAAGTGAGTTGAAAAAACCACAATCTAACCGTATGACATCAGATACTACTAGTGCATTGTTGCGCGAGAAGGATCATGAACTTGAAATGGTAATTAAATAATTTTCAATATTATGATGAGCAATAAGTTTTTACATGATAAAATTTGTGTTAGTGACATATGCTATTTCAATGGACAGATGAGGAAACAGATAGCAGAATTGATAGTTGAGAGAGACGAGGCTCGATCCCAGGTTCAGGATTTACTACGGGCGGTTGAAGATAATGAAAATTCATTGGCACGGGTATAAATCATGAATAATTGATTAATTTATGGGAAAATTACTAGTCTCAGTTTTGAGTGGGGTGTATAATGTTTTTTAAAATTTTACAAAAGTAACACCCTGTAATTCGCAAAATTTAATTTCGTGGACACCTTAACTTTTGCAAACCACCCAATAATCTATTGAAACTTTAATTTCTTAACCCTTTTCGATTAATTAAGAAAAAAATTAGATCTTTTTTGCTCAAATAATTTGCACAATATCAAAGTAATTTGCAAAAACTGAATTATGCTACAAAACTATGTTTTAACCGCTTTTCGGTGGTCTGCAAATATGGGTTATTCTGTATAAATTTTTAGCAAGTTGATATACACCTCCCTTAAAAAGGGTTATAAAAGAAAACTTCCGATGATATATTTGCGTGCTTTATACTGATATATTTGTACCAAGTCGATTCTCATTTTTACTTTCTTCGCATGTTACAGTTAGTTCCAGAAGATTACCCTCACTTGCGAGTGCAGATAACTCCTGAACCTGACACATATATGCCAGAGACATCGATCGTAGTGGACCCTCGTCACTCATTTGATGGAAGTGTTAGAACTCTCGGTTCAAGTCGGTACTCTCCGCGACGCAGTGATAGTAGTTTTGATGAAAACTACGTACGTGTTACTGAATATGAAGAAACCTCACTTCCCGGCAGTACTCCAGTAAGGCCCATGATAAGAATTGCACAATCGAGTGACAGCGACTCTTGTCATGATTGGGATGATGATGTTGATGAGAATAGTAATGGAACATCTAATGAGTTATGTAAGGTGGTTCGTTGCATAGAAGCTGAGGACTTGATTCCAAAGGCATATGTGGACGAATCATATTGTTCATCTCCTGATACAAAGATTAGGGTTTCTTCGCAAGCAGTGTTTCACGATGACGACAATAACCACAGAGACGATGATGATCATAGTGAAAATCCAGAAGTGTTTAATTCTAAAGGCGAATATATGCCACCCAAAATGGTGGAAGCCACATTGAAGGAAGACGAATCAAAGGAACCACATTTGAAAGAAGAGACCAAATTAGAATCCGCTTCAGATAGTAAAGAATATTTCCATGAAGAGTTTATTCAAAGCTTCAAATTACCAAAGAGTAGAAGCTGTAATGAGGGCATTTATGCCACATGGCTTAGCAAGCTAGAAAACACTCCACCAAATGGGTATGATACATACTATGCTGGGAGACCTTTAGGAATTCCTACAAAGAGTTCTACTCTCAACTACGGTGTAGAGTTTGAAAAGGGTCCTCATTCTCCGCAAGGATCTATCAATAATAATTGTAATGAAACAGAAAAGGTTTCAACTGCTGAAGGGGATACATCGGTCAAAAGTTCATCAATTTCAGCAACTAAAGAACCCGCAAAGGCTCAGCATGATAACCAGCTTGAAGATACCAAAGTGAGTTTATGCATTTTAGAAACATTATATATAATTGGACTGAAGTTGGTTGGGAAGTCATTGTCATGCATCTGAAAAACCCATCTTGCTGTAAAAACTGCGTTTAGGACATTATAAAAAAACAATAATTTGGCTTCTTGTGCTCTTAATCATAACTTAATGTGCCTAATCTATAGATCATCACTCAATGGCTTTTCTTTTTAATAATAGATTGCAAGCATGGAGCATGAGAAAAGCGTCAAAAGCATTGGTTTGGATCCAATCGAAGACTATTCCAGATCTCCATCTTGGCCTTCGGAGTTCAAGAGATTGCAGAAAGAAATCATAGAACTTTGGCATAACTGCAATGTGCCCCTTGTGCACAGAACTTACTTCTTGTTGCTATTTAATGGTGACCCAACTGACTCGATCTACATGGAAGTTGAGCGTAGACGGTTGGCCTTTGTAAAAGACATGTTTGCTCGGGTCAATGTAGCTGTAGATGATGGCCGGACTATCACACGTTCCTCTACGTAAGATTCTTCTACTATTTCTTTCACCACAAGTGAAATTCTTATATTATTTATCTTAGATTTCTATTCATACAAGGACCATTTAAAATTAATGTGGCAATATCGATGGGCCGAGCTGGTTCAAATTGGCTTGGACCACACTGAGTCGAGCCACAAACAGTTTTTTTCCGTTCATTTATTATTCATAAATAGCTATTAGTTAATTGTGATCATGGGCAACTTCCAACCCATTTGATGCATTCCCTATTCAGCTTAGAATTTTCATATTTGACCCTTTCGAGATAAATTCAGAAGAAAAATCGACTCGTTTATATGTACATGGGCTGAAATTGTAACCTCTGCATAACAAGAAACTATTTATTGTTGAATGGTCCCTGAAAACAATAGTATATGATACATCATGAATTGAAAAAATAAATCATTGACGTAAAATTTGAAAATAGAAAAAAAATAAAAAATTGACATCAAGTTCAAAATATGTTTGCTAACTAGAAGGGTTATAGAATTTCAGTTTTTGTTGTTGTTTTATTTGTATACTTTTAAACTAAAAGTTTAGAACATGCCTTTAGCTCAACGGTATCCAAGGTTTATTTGATTCAAAGGTATCCATCAAGCAACTGTTTGTGGGGTTTAAGTCTTAACTTAGGGTGTGAAATGGGTATGAGCGTGCTGCGTGCGAGTTGGTGTTAGTTTGCCATAACAAATATTTTTATATAATGTCTAAAAATTTTCAGATCCAATCCAATAATCTGCCCTCAGAGTAGTATGAGTAACCCTCCCTGTTAGGCTTGGCAATATGTTTACCCACTGCTGTGTGACATTTGAGTTGTTCCAAAATGGTCTAATGTTTTAATTTGGTACTTTTTTCACCTCTGTTATAAACTAATAACTAAACTCTATGCAAAAAGATGACATTTGTTTTATATCATGAACATCTGAACAGCGAAAGAGCTCTACGCCGTGAAAGAGAGGCCCTCACAAAACAAATGAACAAGAAACTAACAGAACAAGAGAGGGAGAGTTTGTTCCTGCGGTGGGGGATTGGGTTACACACCAAGTACAGAAGGATTCAGTTGGCTAACAAGCTATGGAGCCGAGTAGATGATATGACCCACGTGGCTGATAGTGCTGTTGTTGTGGCTAAGCTGGTTGGACTCATATCAGACCCTCGTCATGCTCCCAAAGAAATGTTTGGGCTGAATTTCACACCTCCACAATCCAGGAAAAGTTATAGTTTCAAACGTAGCTTGATTCCCTTATTGTAAGATTGGTTTTCGGGTATGAACATATAGTTAGTAAATCGTCATTTAGATCTTAAAAGCTTTAACTTGGATGTGCTACTTCTGATTATAGTAGGGTAAGTTTTTGTATATCTTGATTAGACTGAATATCGACATATTGTGGTGTATAAGAGTATAGCTATATCGTGCATTGTTTGTTCATGATTTGACCTTGATAAAGCTTGCGAGTTGAACCTTTTTAGTCTGTATATTCTAATTTTAAACTATTGGTTCCGTCAACTTGTGGCACAATCCCTCTGTCCTATATGTTGACACTATTCATTTTGTTTCCACTCTGAAATACTTGTTTGACTCTATTACTCTCTTGTTTGAACTATTTAATCGTTTATTTGGTCCATCTGTATATGCTTTCATTTGGCCTTACTGTTACTATCCACAACGTTGTACATATTAATTGTTTCTCTTTCTGCAACTGTATAAAAGGCAATACGCAGACATGCTAAGTGATTAAAAAGGCCAGAAAGAGAAAAGATCGATGAAGCATCGATGTACATACTACATACCCAGGTTTGTATGGAAAATACTGGTGGCTGCAGCAACGTTAGCATTGGTTGTCACGTTCACAATACATGGAGTGCTTCGACATCATCATTATCGTCATCATCGTTCCTATGTCATCAACATGTCTTTAACCATCTTCTTTATCGTCATGCTTGCAGTCATTTGTATTTCCACAGCATTTTCTGCTGCTAAAGATTTTATAATCTTTAAATATTTCATTTTCAAGACATCGTCACCATCCTCAATGGCTGAACATGAAGAACACCAAACGGAGAAGAAGCAAGTTATAGCCTCTGACCAAGTTTGATTACTTTGTTATTAACTTTATATATATAAATTTTGAGGGCTCTGAGAATTTCATAGATGTTGGCGGGAATTTAGATATAAAATCTCAATGTACGTAGGCTGTAATAAGGTTTCTAAACTTTGATATTTTTTTTCAATAATGCTGGACTTGGATTTGGATTCTCTGTTGAATCGGTTGGTAAACATTTTGCTGTTTGACGCACTAGTTCATAACATCATTGGACAATTTTTATTATTATTGGGTTATTTCATTTTCATGTCAGTGGTCACAGATGATGATACGGCCCAACGTAGTCAGTCGCTTAGCCCACCACATCAAGCTGCTCATATCCAAACAAGGCCTGCAAGAGAAATCAGGAAGCCCACATTGTTATTTCTTTTGTTAGTTGAAGAAGTCTACTGCATGATAGGAAGTTAACACATGTTTAGAAGAAATGACATAAAATAAGGAATATGGGTGATGAACCCACATTCTTAGCATGTTTAGTGTTGTCTTGCATTTGAGGATATACAGAAAATTGCTCCAAAAATTGTCTCTCACTTTTCCTTTACTCTCCTGCTCTCAAGTAGTGCCATCATTTGGCATTCTCAACTCACCTGTCGCCTGTCGCCATGCCGCCTCGCCGGGATCCCACCGGTGATGACAACCAACCACCACTCACTGATCTCCTAACACAACTCATTTCAGCCACCAACACCGCTGTAGACCGCAACACAAACCAACTTACGACTTTAATTGAAGCCACCAAATCCTTAACCACCAAAATCGACTCCCAAACATCAACGACTGCAAACTTAATTACCCACATCACCACCCTTTCGGACAGCCTAACCACGGACAACAGCAAGACTCCACCCATAAAATTTCCAAAACCGAAGGACACCAGCCCTCCCTCCTCTTCCTACTCGCATAACCCCAGATCACCCAAAGTTTTGCTTCCATCATTCGATGGAACGAACCCCCTTGGTTGGATTTTTCAAGCGGAAAGTTTCTTTTCGTACTACAAGATTCCACCAGACGAACGAATTGGACTAGTAGCATTCCACGTTACCGGTGATGCTCTAGCCTGGTACCAACACTTAGACAACAACCATCTCTTGGGAACTTGGGACATGTGTAAACGACAGGTTGAACTCCGTTTCGGTCCTTCGTCATATGAAAACCACGAAGCAACTCTCCTGAAATTACAACAAACAACGACGGTTCGAGCCTACCAAACTGCGTTCGAACAACTCAGTAACCGAGTCACTGGGTTATCTCCACAAACCCTCAAAAATTTCTTCATATCGGGTCTTAAACCAGAGATCCAAACTGAACTAGCGATCCTTAAACCCACTACGTTTCACGACGCATGTAGCCTGGCCCAACTTGTGGAAGACAAAATATCACACCAACCTAAACCTAAAAGCCCATACTTCCCCAAACCATTCTCCACCACCCCCACGTTAAACCCTTCTTCCACTATACCTCAATCAGCCTCCATCAAACCCTATTCCAATACAGAACCAAACCCCCCTCATCACCTACCAAAACCGTTACCATTTACAAACTCTCACCCAAAGCTCTCCAGTAATGCCGCAAAGAAGGCCTTTGCTTTCGTTGCCCAGAAAAATGTCCCCGGCCACAAGTGTAACCCACCCCAGTTCCTCATCATTGTGGATAATGACGACGACCTCCCCATGCCGGATCTATACGCCGTTCCACAGGAAGCAAAACCACCACCTCAATTGTGGTCCTTATCCGATGCTGCATATTTTGGTATGTCATCTTCCCAAACCTTACGGATCACCAGCTTCATCGACACATGCCCAGTCACAATGTTAATCGATTGTGGTAGCACCCATAATATTGTGCAACCACGAATAGCCAACCAATTAAACCTCTCCACCAAACCACTGGAACCATTCTGAGTGATGGTCAGAAACGGTCAATTCATTCAGCGCTCGGAGTATTGCCCGGATGTCAATCTCCAACTCCAGAAAATGAAATTTCAAATCCCATTTTTTGTGCTTCCAATAGAAGGTGCCGATGTCGTCTTAGGTATCTCATGGTTGGGTGCACTCGGAACCATAACGGCTAACTTCTCCGTACCATAAATTTCTTTCGTTCAGGATGGCAACCAATGTACCTTACGTGGTGAACCGTGAACCCAACAAGTCTCCTCGAGCTCGTTATCCACTATGCTTAAACACGACTTTATTGCCTCCATTCATACACTTACCATGGAACCAAAACCACACATCCATAACCCAACCGACACCATCCCTGATCCGAACATTACAACCCTATTAGACTTGTTCCACACCGTTTTTGAGGTACCACACACTCTCCCACCAACCAGATACCATGACCACCACATTCCCTTACTCACCAACGAGCCAGTCAATGTGAGACCATACCGCTATCCCCACTTCCAAAAACAGATTATGACGCAACTTATCACAGAAATGCTACAGGACGGTATCATTCGGCCCAACCAAAGCCCATTTTCATGTCCAGTTTTGTTAGTAAAGAAAAAAGATGGTTCTTGGCGTTTTTGCGTGGACTACCGTGCCTTGAATACAGTCACTGTCAAAGATAGATTTCTGATACCAACAATCGACGAACTCCTGGATGAATTACACGGTGCAACAGTCTTCTCCAAGATCGATTTGCGTTTCGGCTACCACCGAATCCGCGTAGCTCAGGCCGACATCCACAAGACCGCTTTTCGTACATCGGATGGACATTATGAGTTCCTTGTGATGCCATTTGGCCTCACGCATGCACCGTCCACATTTCAATCAGCCATGAACGACCTATTTTGCCCCGTGCTTCGCCACTTTGTGCTAGTTTTTTGTGATGATATACTCATCTACAGCACTAACCGCAAAGACCATTACGCACACCTCCGTTATGTCTTTCACAAGCTACAACAAAATCACTTTCATGCGAAGTATTCTAAATGTGTTTTTGGGGTAACAGATATTTCATTTCTGGGTCATCTAATTTCGGGTCAAGGAGTATCACCAGAAGCTGAGAAAATAGCAGCCATCCAACATTGGCCCCAACCGTCATCTTTCACCACGATACGGGCATTCTTGGGTCTTACTGGGTATTATCGACGGTTTGTTCAGCACTATGCACAAATCGCAGCCCCCTTAACCGACATTCTCAAGATGAAGGAGTTCAAATGGACGGTCGAAGCGGAGGAATCCTTCATAGAGTTAAAGCAAAAAATGCAGCAACTTGTCACTCTTACGCTTCCTAACTTCACAAAACCATTTGATGTTACCACAAATGCTTCAGGGTTGACTATCGGAGCGGTTCTATCACAAGAGAACAAACCAATTGCCTTCTTTAGCAAAAAGTTATGCCACACCATGCAAGGTCAGTCTACTTATACTAAGGAATTCTACGCTATCACAGAAGCAGTAAAAAAGTGGCGTCAGTATCTTTTGGATTGTCGGCTTCGTATCTATACGAACCATCATAGCCTGAAACATATCCTCACACAAACGATCCAAACACCAGAGCAACAGAAGTGGGTCACAAAACTTTTGGGCTATGACTTCGAAGTCTTATACAAGCCAAGTAGGGAAAACACCGTGGCTGATGCACTGAGCCGGGTGGATATTCCTTCCATGCTCGCTAATTCATACCCAACAGCCTCATGGCTCGAAGACATTCGCACATACTATTCCACCAACCCACAAGGCAGAGAGTTTGCAGCTAGTGTCACAGCCGACCCAGCTGGTTTTCTTCACCATGTCTTACGGGACTGTTTGGTTTTCATATCGGGCAAACTGTTTATACCACCGATCTCTAATGTTCGCGAGCAACTCCTAATGGAATTTCATTCATCATTTATCGGTGGTCATGCGAGCATCAATGCAACGGTTAAGAGGCTCTCCAGCACCTTTACATGGCTTGGGTTGAAAAAGGATGTTGCACAATTTGTCAAAAATTGTATAGTTTGCCAAGCTATCAAGTATCCTAATCATAAACCATATGGTCTTCTTCAGCCGCTTCCAACGCCATCACATCCATGGCATGATATATCAATGGACTTTATCACCCAATTACCACCGTCAAAAGGAAAGGTTTGCATTTGGGTCATTGTCGATCGACTTTCAAAGTATGCACACTTTCTTCCTTTGTCTCCTAACTACACTGCTGTTACTTTGGCTTCACTTTTTATACATGAAATCTATCGTATACATGGCTTGCCAATAACTATTGTCTTGGATAGAGACCCGTTATTTCTCAGTCGCTTTTGGAAAGATTTATTTATACTCATGGGTACTAAACTGTTGCACTCCAGTGCCTACCATCCACAAACGGACGGCCAAACTAAAGTCATTAACCGCTGCCTTGGAATGTATTTACGTGCCTTTGTGTTTGGTGAACCGCGAACATGGGCACAATTGTTATACTTAGCTGAGTTTTGCTACAACACTAGTCATCACTCCTCCATCAACATGTCCCATTTTAAAGCAGTGTATGGACGAGATGTCACTTCAATACACAACTATCTACCTGGGTCAACCACAACGGGATCCATCGAGAGTTCCTTACTCGAACACCAGAGGATCATGAGTTCCTTACAACATTCCATCGAGGTATCAAAACAGAAAATGGTCACGCAAGCCAACAAACACCGCCTTAACAAACAGTTTAAGATTGGCGACTATGTTTATCTCCGCTTGCACAAGTATCGGCAAACCTCCGTCCATAAGCATACCAACCACAAGCTTTCAAGACTCTTTTATGGACCATACAAGATAATCGAGCGAATCGGGGACGTGGCCTACAAACTAGAGTTACCTGTTGGGTCCAAAATTCATCCCATCTTTCATGTTTCATTATTGAAACCATCTTATGGTACCACTACAGACTCTACAAGAAACCTAGATGCATTTGATCCAAAGGACGACTTAGCATTTTTACCAGAAGCCATCATCAACTCCCGTACCGACTCACATGGCGATCCAGAGGTTTTAGTCAAATGGGAAAAGCATCCTCTCGAAGAGGCTACTTGGGAAAATTTAAACTCCCTCAAGCTACAATTTCCAGATCTTGATTACATTGGGGACAATGTAAGTTCTGATGGAGAGATGGATGATACAGCCCAACGTAGTCAGCCGCTTAGCCCACCACATCAAGCTGCTCATATCCAAACAAGGCCTGCAAGAGAAATCAGGAAGCCCATGAGATATAGGAACTGAATCACAAGTTGCATGTTTCCACGTTTTCATTATTGCATTGTTATTTCTTTTGTTAGTTAAAGAAGTCTACTGCATGATAGGAAGTTAACACATGTTTAGAAGTAGTGGCATAAAATAAGGAATATGGTTGATGAACCCACATTCTCAGCATGTTTAAATTGAGTGTTGTCTTGTATTTGAGGATATACATAAAATTGCTCCAAAAATTGTCTCTCACTTTTCCTTTACTCTCCTGCTCTCAAGTAGTGCCATCAGATGACCAATTTCCATAGTTCAGGTACAATAAAGTGATTCTACAGTGAATGTTTGCTCTTTTTCATGGATTTATCCAGCTCTATAGGATAAATGAATACCTAGTATAAAAGGCCGTCAACCAATTGGTCTAGCCAGTTGGCCTTCAAAGTTCCACTGTTTCTTTGGGAGAGGTTATTTCCCTCCAAGTTACTAACAAGACGGTTTTCATTTTTCGTTGTCTTTGTGCACATGGCTGCTCCTGCTCCCCGTCTAGAGTTATCTGATACACTTGTAGCTGACATTATACATCTAGGATGTTTTATGACTTTCTAGAATCGTCAACTATTATTCCAAAAACGTAAAAAAAATTAGGACGAACATCTCATCTTTCTAAAATAGGCGTAACCTTGAACCGTCAAATGATTTCTCCTTCAGGTTTGTAGCCAAAATTCTGTCTGTTTGTCCAGAAAAGCAAAAAAAATGCTTTTTAATTAGAGTATACATATGTGTAACACCCCAAAATCGGGTTTTAGGTATTTTATTACTAAAATGTCACCGTGTAAGTTTGACTACGACTTTATAAGTCGAATGTTTTACGTGATTGGCTAGTCAAATCCCAATAGTCAACTAAGTAAGAATATTTTGTGAATGGTTTTAGAAATATATTTTATTGTTATTAGAATACCTAGTAAATACTTTAAAGGAAATAGTTAATGAAAAGGACTAACGGTGTAAAGTATTTAACACCAAGGACTAACAATCGTTATAATGCAGAAATTACAATTTTACCCTTATGACTTTTAAGACTTATCACTGAGGTAATTAACCACAAATAACACACGTGGATGTGTATTGGCAGAGTTGTGGTAATCACAGAACGTTTAAGAGGGAAAATACATCCATAGTCACACGAAACGCGGTACGCTTCGATACGGAAACGAGAAACGGTTACGCGGTACACGGGTCCTTAAAATTGGGTACGAAGGGGTAGGCTCATTCCGGTACGCTCCGGTTCATTTCGGTTCGATGTACCATATAATTTGGTACGATGTACCCAATTTGATACGATGTACCATATTAATAATATATTTTTAAATTAGCATACATATAAACCAAATATCTAGATAATATATCAATACCCAAAAGATTGTGCCTGAACATTCTTTCCAAAAGATTTTGTCTCAGCATGCATGTTCATGTGAGATGGTTTTAATTCTGAAAAACATACCAAAAGATCAGAATGTTACACATATTAGACAATACATACTACATCAAATAGTAACATACATAAAGAACAATGCCAAGCAGTTTAGTCTTCATCCAGATTCTCCTACTACATATCTTCCATTCTTGAAGCCGAGCCTTCCAAGAAAGCACTTTAGAGATTTGATATGAGTGTAATTACTCATATCATTTGTATCTTAAAACAACCAATAAATGCATAAATATCATGAAATTGCCTTGTATATACTTGTTTTGTTGTTTGATGTGTGTAGGTACCGAAGATCGCGAAAACCAGCAAAAACGACACGAGATTTGAAGAAAAGATCAACAAAGCAAATTTCAAGCTCGACTTTAGTGGATTTAACTTTTTATGGAGAAAAATGGGCCAAGTGGGTCCCACATTGGAAAATTGGGCTCAAAAGCCCATTAGTGAAAACTAATTATCCATTCTTTTATAACCAAGCCCATCAAGGCCCATAATTGGTTATTTATACGGACGGATTGGAGAGTAATTCTATTTTGGGTCCAAATCAGTCCCAAGCCCAACTGATTAAGAAAGAAACAAAGAGTTATTCTCTTTTGGGTCCAAGATTTTGTAAAGGCCCATTAAGTTTTATTACGGTGGAGGATTTATGTGGTCAACACAAAACGAGTAAGATATCTACTCAGTTAAACCTTCTCACACGTTTATCCCATATTTTTTTGTTTCGATATCCCCAATAAAACCTATCTCTCATCTCTTTCACCCCCAAACCAAAATAAACATGTAAAAGTAACTATTCCCTCAAAACCCTAATTCATATATCACTCAAAATAATTGGGGGTTTTTCTCACTCGTGTGATTCACACGAGTTGGGAATTAATTCCCCCTTAATCCGGAAGCAAGAAGATGGGGAGAGCAAGTGACGTGGCACCTTGAGACTGGTTGTGACAACAAAAATTCTCCCCTCCACCAATAGAAAAGAGCCATCTCAGCTTCAAAGTCGCACAAGAAACACAATAGATCGCCACGTTGGCGATCTGTGTGATCAAAAGCACCTTACAACCGTTGGATGTTTAACTGACAAGAAAGAGAAAGAGTAAAGAAGATCCAAGGGCTACAAATGATTCTTCATCAACAACCCAAACCTCTACTTCAGCTATAAAACCCCCCTCTTTCTTCATTATGGGTATCCAATTTTACTTTAAAGTTATTATGTAGAAATAGTGTTAGGATTAATTTTGTAATGTTCTTTATCAAATCTTGTAATCTTTCTTGATATTTAATAAAAGTTTATTTACATCCATTAAATTCGTGCCTTGATTTTCTGCTTAAATTGATATTATGAATTAATTCTTAATTCTGTTTCATGATAATAATGTTTATGAAATTCAATCTAAGCTAATTAATAGCTTAAATTTAATTTTAGAAGTAAGTTTTGGATTAAATAATTTATCCCCACTGGATAAATAACAACTATTGGATCGATGACTTCTCGTTCGATGGTAATGGTGACGAAATGATGTGTGGTAGTGATTGATGGTGTTGTTTAGGGTTCAAAAGATTGTTCAGCGCAATCTTCTTCTCAAAGGTTTCTACAAAAGGTTCACATCTATTACTTTATTTTCATGTTTTAGTTTTAACTCAGTTAAATGTTATGGTATTTAGTAGTAGTTTGTGGTAATGTAACGTTACTGTTTAGATAGTTTTATATAGTATGCCTGAATTTTTAGATGTATAGATTAATTTTGTTTAATCTGTTTACAGCGAGATTGATAAGACTGATTGAGGGTTTAGTTTGGAAATTAGGCTGAGTTTATCTATCTGTTAAAAGCTGATGGTTCCAAATCTGCTTCATATAAAGGTTTGGATAAATTTTTTTAGCGTGAAGTAAAATGATTTAAATGGGGTTTTGGATTAAACTGACTTCTGAGAATTTGGAATAATCTGTTTGAAGTAAGTTTTCATTGCAAGGATTTGATTATATTTGTGTGGTGATACTAAAGTTAATAAGTTAATTTTTTTAAGCTTGTTTAAATTGATCTGATGGGATTTTGATAAATCTGTAAGAAGGGCTGTTTGATTAATCTGTGTAAGAGAATTTTTAAAATACAAGAGTTTGCTAGATTCTCATTTTGCTGTATGATTTGGGTCTTCCATTGTTGATATAGTTATTGCTTGCTGATTTTAGCCCATTCTTGAATCTAGTTTTGTTGTAATTGATTTTGTCATATGTCTGCTAGCTTCTAGTTTTAACTGGTATAAACTTTTACTTGTTCTTTACTTGCTGATATTTAATCTTGCTTTTACTGAGTAGTTCACTTTTGCTGATTTGTGTCAATCTGAGTAGATTAGCCTAGTTTTAGTTTCTGTTATCTGGTTCACCTATCTAGCTGATTTTTAGTTTGTATTTGCTTAATTATGTTTGATTTGCTGTTATTATTCATTTGTTAAACAAAGTCTATCAAGATCCAACTGATCTGATAGACTCAAAGTCTGATTTCTATCAGTCTTAACAAAAGTCACGTCCTGTGATTTTTCTTTTATTGTAAAAAAAAAATAATATCCACAAAATATGTCTCTGACGAGACTCGAACCCATGACCTCCTGGTCATGGGCCAAGTGACCTAACCATCTGAGCTAACTGCTCTTTTGGTTTTAATCTCAGTTAATGTAATTAATATAGACAGTAGTATTAGAGCTGTCAGTTTATTTTAACATACACTTAATCTTTATTTTAATTACATTTAAATCTAAATAGTTTTATTACTTTTATAAAGTTTCAGTTTTAATAATAATTTAAAAAAAATATAAGTTTTATTAAGTTTAGAAAATTAATTAGTTATAAAAATTAGTTTTAAATAAAATTAGCTTTTAAAATAGATTTTGTTTTATAAAAAGTAAAAGTTAATTTCTTTTAATAGATTTAATTAATTAATAATTTTTAAATAGGTTTTTAAATTAGTTTAAATAATTTTTTTTAAAAATAGTGTAAAGGTAACTTTAATTAAATAGTTAAGTTTTAATAGTTGAATTTTATTTTAGTTAAAATAATTTTTAGTAATTGTTTTTAGTTTAAATGGGGAACGATTCATGCACTTTAGAAGTTTAATTTGTAGGATTAATTTTAGTTTAAAAACCGAAACCAATTTGAATCAATTGTCCAAATCGAAACAAAACGTCTCAAATTCATAAGATCTTCGTGTACAACGAACTTGGTTCACCAACGTGTTTAATTGAATCCGTCTTTGGTAATTTTAGTCTATTACTTTTTCCTAAAGGTAATTTTCTAATTTACCCTATAACGTATCTAATTATCACATATACAATCACGATCACATCAAAAATTTTGGCGCCGCTGCCGGGGATCTTGTGTACGATTCGTTCGTGGAGATTTGTTGATCGTTGATTTGAAGACCCTTTCCGTCCTCGGAAAGTTTTGTTAATTTTCTATTATAGTATGTATCATTTTTCGTGTTTATTTTTGTGATTACTATATTGTATTACGTAGAACAATAAGCTTACCTACTTTTCAAATAAGACCTTAGTTGGGATTTCATCACCTAGCTATTGTATTCGAATCCAAAACAAAAATAAAAAGGCAAAATAGATAAATACTAATAAGAAGTTTGAACTCGATTTATACAAACTATAAGGTGGGTATAAGGCGACGTGCTATAAAAGGCCGTCTAAGGAAAAAGGTTTTTAAGTGCTTTGTGCCACCTCGTTTCCCCGCTTGCTTGTGCGTATATTGAGAGGGACGACCGATTATTGGTTTGCCAACTCAAGTAGTAATAAATCTTATTTTTGTAGTTTACTTATTGAACCTCGAGACGTTTAGGTTTTCACCTATCGTTTCAAAGTCAACCGAGGGTAATTTACTTCCATAGTAGTTATCCTTATTCCTTGTTTTTATCGATCATTTTTGATTGAGCAATACCAAATAAAAACACCAAAAATAATCTTCTTCTTGTCTAATTTCTTTTCTTCAATCCTCTAAATTCTCGTTACGTTGGTTTATGCAATTACGTTCTTCTCGACTTGTAATTGATTTTAATAGGCTTGAAAATATTCCTCGTAGAAATAGAAATCGTCAACAACGAATAGTGGAACCCGAGCTTCCACCTATTGTTGTAGAGATGGTCGATAAACGAACAATGGAGGAATTGCTCCGTGCACCCACCGAGGGTATGGGGAAGCAATCGTTGTGCCGGCTATTTTGGCGGATCATTATGAGATTAAGACGGGTCTTTTATCGCTCATTCGTGCCGACCAATTTCGTGGCAATGAGACCGATAACCCGCACTCTCACATTCGGAATTTTCTTCGAATTACCTCGACTCTCAAGTTTAAAGATGTGCCGAATGACGCGATTAAGCTCATGCTTTTTCCGTACTCGCTCGAGGGTAATGCTAAGATTTGGTATGAAAAAGAACCACCGGGTTCGATCTTAACATGGGATGATTTAGTGTCTAAGTTCATGAATTACTTCTTCCCACCATCTAAAACAACACACTTTAAGAACGAGATCACTAGATTTGAACAAAAAGTGCATGAGTCGTTTGGGGTTGCTTGGGAAAGATTTAAAGATTTGTTGAGAAAATGTCCACACCACGGTTTCTCGGAATTGCATAAAATAAATACTTTTTATAATGGGCTTAATATGATTGAACAAGATTCTTTAAATGCCGCCGCGGGTGGTAATCTTTTAATAAAAACTCCGAGAGACGCATGGGGTATAATTGAGAATAAGTCTAGAGCACAATATTCACGAAACACACCGGGTGTTTCCAATATGAATTTATTTAATCCCGAGATTGCTAGATTGGACTCTAAGATTGACACGATTTTAAATGAGATTAGGAAGAATCCTCATGGATCGATTAATGCCGTTGAGAATGTTTGTGTATCATGTGGTGGAGCACATCCTAATTATGCTTGTTTAACCACGGGGTTTGATCAAGCTAGTGCTTTTGCCGCGACGGGAACTTATGGCTCCAACAGTCAAGTTCCTCGTCAAAATCATGTTGCTCCACCGGTTCAAAATAGGTACAACAATGGAAACAATGTGAATAATTTTAACCGTGGTAACCAAGGGAATTTTAATCAAGGAAATGGGTTTAATGCTAATCAAAACAATCAAGGTTTTCAAAGCAATAACCAAAATGATTTGTCAAGCTACATTAAAATGAATGAGGAAAATTTGAAAGCTTTTCAAAATAATATTCAAGGAAAAATGGCAACTTTGAAGAATGAGTTTCAAAATACGATTAAAGGGCAAAATAACAAGATTGAGCTTAACCATCAAAGAATTGAACAAAGATTAGAGCAAAGTCAAAATCGTATGCAACAAAGTTTAGAACAAAATCAAAACAAACTGCTTTCGATGTTTGAATCTTTTATGTCCAAACCATCCTCTTCTTCGGGTTGCTTACCTAGTAATACCATTCCAAACCCGAGGGGAGAGCTTAAGGCTATCACCGCTTACGATAATTTAGAAAGAAAGCTTGAGCTTTATGTTCCACCTAAAGAAACCTTTCGTAATGTCACCAAGGCTACTTAAAATGTGATTAGTACCTCAGATTTCCTTGATTTCTTTCCCAAGAAATATAATGATCCGGGTCAATTCTTGATACCTTGTGTTTTTGATGAGCTTGGAGAATACAAAGCTCTAGCCGATCTAGGAGCTAGTATTAACGTAATGCCCTTAGCCATTTGGAAAACTCTTGACTATTTGCGACTTATGCCCACCCGAGTGATCATTGAGCTCGCTAATGGTACCACCACCCGTCCGTTTGGTATAGCGGAAAATGTCATTGTTAAAGTGGGGGAGTTCGTTTACCTAGCCGATTTTGCAATAATGGATTATGAGCCAAATCCTCGTGTGCCTATCATTTTAGGACGACCATTTTTGTGTACGACCGATGTTTTAGTTGATATGAAAGAAGGGGAGCTTAAATTGTTTCATGGGGATAAACATATGATTTTCAAACCGGAAAAAATTCCGAGATTGGTTCCTAAGAAATTGGAAAGTGTGGAACTTGATAAACCTATCTTTGTTGAATCATGTTGTAATCTTACATCATCTCCACTCACTCCACACGAGGATGATAGTTCTAAGATTGAAAAGGAAATTAATGACTACCTTAGTGCATCATTTGATGCTAGTGAGTTTGATAGTGAGAATTTTGATCCCGAGAGTGATATTGCTTCAATTGAACAATCTTTGAAAATGGACTCATTTTCACTCTCTTCGAAGGATCAAATTGATGATCCTAAGGCACAATCTTCCGTTGAAGAGCCTTTGATTCCTAACTTCACATCGATTGAGGTTAGTGACTATTCGTTGGATGAGTTCGTCGATGAACTTTTTGCTATCATTGATCCACTTCCACGGGGAAGTGAAGACGTTTCCGATCTCGAGATCGAGCGTGATTCTTGTGTTTTACTTACCATTCTCGAGGAATTTTCTGATGAATTTCCTGCTAATGAGAATGATGATCTTGTATCCGAGTGTGACACACTTGATACTTTGTCGGATATTTCTTGTGATGACAAGATTGATGACACTTTTGTGACCTACTCAAATCCTCTCTTTGAAGCTTCAATGAACAGTAATCCATTGTTTCAAGAGGATTTTGAGAGCATCATACCTCCTTCATCTCACACCTTTTGTGATGATGAATATGTCGACCCGGATGGAGAAACTTTCTTTATTCCCAATCTCCCCCCCACTCGCTTTGATCTTAATGTGCGGGTTTTTCATGCGACTCATTTTGAGTATCATGACCCCTTTGTTCACATTCCTAAGAGTGACAAGGTCGAAAAAGTCATGCAAGTTGATACAACTAGTGTTGAGACTTTTATACCACCTTTACCATGTGCTTTATATGATCTTGGATTAGCATGGGGGGACGACACCGTGTTGACTATTCCTTTCTCTCACGAGGACGAGGTATTCGATCCCAGAATTATTGTTTTAGGGAAATCTCGGCCTTTCACCGATGTAATAATTGGAAGACTTTTCGATCATCTTGGTGCGAGTTTATCTCGGGGAGCATGCTACATCCATATCGTGATTTGTGACCACCATTTCTTTTTAGAGATTTGTGTTGGAGTTTTATCCTTTCGTTTGTCATCCGACAACGAGGATGAGATATTTGACCCCGACATCGTGCTTTATTATGGATTTTATTCCAATATGTCGGTTTTCACCATTTTCCCTAAGGACCAATGAATGCGGGGATCGAGTCGAGCTCATGACTCGGTTAACAAAAACGAGGTGCCTTGTGGGGGAGTCCCATACATTCTATCTTCTTTCTATTTTCTAACACTAATAAGGCTTGATCTTTCAAGCTCGTGCTCGTGTTTTGTTGTGTTGTGAATCTTAGGTATGACCTTTATATTTGAAGACTCTCGTGTTCGGTTTTTGCCGGTCCATTTGATCTTCTAATATTTGATTGCCAAAAAGGGGCACACTCTTTATCTTTTGATTTTTATCGACTAACGTTTTATCTTGAGGCATAATTAATAAACGGCTTATAGATTTACGTGCTCTTTCCATGTTAGGATTTTGCATTAGACTCTTCGTATTTTAGCAAGGGGGTGTTACTCTTGAGCTAAGAAACATTGAGGACAATGTTTGGTTTTAGAATGGGGGAGTCAATCGATATAATCGCTTGAAATTGCTTTTGTCGTGTCTAAACGTAATTGTTTTTTTCTCATTTTTCATAAAATTTTTAAATTTTTAGTGTTATGTTTAAGTTTTAATAAAGAAAATATGTGATTTTGACACAAATGTAGGCTTTCCGTTGGTGAAAATAAAAATAGTTTTTGACTCGACTCGGTTTTTACCTTAGCTTTTCCTTAACGTATTTGAATTAAGTTTTGCTAGGCTTTTATATAGGGAGCTTTAAAACGCGAAAGTCTTAACTCATACGGGTTAAGAACAAAAACTTTTCGCAAGTTCCTATAATTGATCCTAGAAAGTCGTTTATCAACGGGACTTTAAAACGCAAATTCTAAAACTTGAAAAAGTATAAGAAGATGCAAGATCCTATAGATGACTTGAAAACCCAAAACTTTGATTTAATAGGCTAAGTATCCATTGATTTCACATTTTTGAAATTTTACAATATGGAGAACAAGAGATGATAAAGTTTAATCATAAGTTTCTAAGATTAATTCTTCTTTGTGCAAGTATTTTTGTGTTTGATTTAATCTCCTCGTATTTATTTTCCACACTTGAATAAATAATTGCTTAATAAATGAAGTTTTTAGCGGTTTAGGCTGGATATCTTAACTCGTAACTCCTTTTTCTTCCCTTGTAATTAAAGTGAGAACACATTAAGGGTGTCAGCGTCATGGACTTTTGATCATGGGATTGCGGAAATTTGGCTTACTATACATATTATATTAATAAAGAAGAATAAATAAAAACATGTTCTCTATGAGCCTTCGGGTGGGAGTCATGTAGCACTGACCTTGTCATTAGAGCCTTAGGGTGTATGGCAAGGGGACGTGTTGAATAAAAATTGCTTCATCATCATGAGCCGTAAGGTGGGATGGTGATGTCAATTCCCTTATTTTTGTCCAAGGAGCCTTAGGGTGTGGATTTTAAATAAGGAGCACAATTACATCTTAAAGAGCCACAAGGTGATATTATGTAATTGTTGCTAACTCCATTAATAACGTCATAATTGACTTTGGAGGTTTTATTGTTGCTTTTAAGTAGTCCTATTAGCCAAATTTCGGGTCCGGGGATTTATCCCTTAAATCGTGTTAAGTTATCCTTGATGTGGGCTTTCTTTAATGACAACGGTTTTTGAAGTCGAGGTTAGGTTTTGAGTTTTGAGTTTACACCGTTCTTGCCTTTATTTTTGGACTAATATATATCAAATAAAGTCAAATGAGCATTTGGGTGAATGACAAATAAAATCTAGAGATACAATTAGGAATAATAAGAGATTGAGTTTAACACAAATTACTTGAATGAGTTGTTTTAATTTTGGGGCTTATGATTGACAATGATCTTGTTTTTACACTTGGCATGGAAAAGTGAAAAGTAGGGGACGATGAATCTATTTGAGTCTTATGATCCTAAAAGTTATTTTTCAAATAATGAAAGCAATACATTATGTCTTTGCAAAATAAATTATCAAAGGTTGAATAAAGGTGTAGTTAGTGTTTTATTTCATCATTGCGTGAGGACACGACAATTGCTTAGCAAGGGGGAGTTTGATATGAATGTAATTACTCATATCATTTGTATCTTAAATCAACCAATAAATGCATAAATATCATGAAAATTGCCTTGTATATGCTTGTTTTGTTGTTTGATGTGTGTAGGTACCGAAGATCGTGAAAACCGGCAAAAACGACACGAGATTTGAAGAAAAGATCAACAAAGCAAATTTCGAGCTCGACTTTAGTGGATTTAACTTTTTATGGAGAAAAATGGGTCAAGTGGGTCCCACATTGGAAAATTGGGCTCAAAAGCCCATTAGTGAAAACTAATTATCCATTCTTTTATAACCAAGCCCATCAAGGCCCATAATTGGTTATTTATACGGACGGATTGGAGAGTAATTCTCTTTTGGGTCCAAATCAGTCCCAAGCCCAACTTATTAAGAAAGAAACAAAGAGTGATTCTCTTTTGGGTCCAAGATTTTGTAAAGGCCCATTAAGTTTTATAACGGTGGATGATTTATGTGGTCAACACAAAACGAATAAGATATCTACTCAGTTAAACTTTCTCACGCGTTTATACCAAATTTTTTAGTTTCGATATCCCCAATAAAACCTATCTCTCATCTCTTTCACCCCCAAACCAAAATAAACCTATAAAAGTAACTATTCCCTCAAAACCCTAATTCATAAATCACTCAAAATAATTGTGGGTTTTTCTCACTCGTGTAATTCACACGAGTTGGGAATTAATTCCCCCTTAATCCGGAAGCAAGAAGATGGAGAAAGCAAGTGACGTGGCACCTTGAGACTGGCTGTGACAGCAAAAATTCTCCCCTCTACCAATAGAAAAGAGCCATCTCAGCTTCAAAGTAGCACAAGAAACACAATATATCGCAACGCTGGCGATCTGTGTGATCAAAAGCACCTTACAACCGTTGGATGTTTAACTGACAAGAAAGAGAAAGAGTAAAGAAGATCCAAGGGCTACAAATGATTCTTCATCAACAACCCAAACCTCTACTTCAGCTATAAAAATCCCCCTCTTTCTTTATTATGGGTATCCAATTTTACTTTAAAGTTATTATGTAGAAATAGTGTTAGGATTAATTTTGTAATGTTCTTTATCAAATCTTGTAATCTTTCTTGATATTTAATAAAAGTTTATTTACATCCATTATATTCGTGTCTTGATTTTCTGCTTAAATTGATATTATGAATTAATTCTTAATTCTGTTTCATAATAATGTTTATGAAATTCAATCTAAGCTAATTAATAGCTTAAATTTAATTTTAGAAGTAAGTTTTGGATTAAATAATTTATCCCCACTGGATAAATAATAACTATTGGATCGATGACTTCTTGTTCGATGGTAATGGTGACGAAATGATGTGTGGTGGTGATTGATGGTGTTGTTTAGGGTTCAAAATATTGTTCAGCGTAATCTTCTTCTCAAAGGTTTCTACAAAAGGTTCACATCTATTACTTTATTTTCATGTTTTAGTTTTAACTCAGTTAAATATTATGGTATTTAGTAGTAGTTTGTGGTAATGTAACGTTACTGTTTAGATAGTTTTATATAGTATGCCTGGATTTTTAGATGTATAGATTAATTTTGTTTATCTATTTACAGTGAGATTGATAAGACTGATTGAGGGTTTAGTTTGGAAATTAGGCTGAGTTTATCTATCTGTCAAAAGCTGATGGTTCCAAATCTGCTTCATATAAAGGTTTGGATAAATTTTTTTAGCGTGAAGTAAAATGATTTAAATGAGGTTTTGGATTAAACTGACTTCTGAGAATTTGGAATAATCTGTTTGAAATAAGTTTTCATTGCAAGGATTTGATTATATCTGTGTGGTGATACTAAAGTTAATAAGTTAATTTTTTTAAGCTTGTTTAAATTGATCTGATGGGATTTTGATAAATCTGTAAGTAGGGCTGTTTGATTAATCTGTGTAAGAGAATTTTTAAAATACAAGAGTTTGCTAGATTCTCATTTTGCTGTATGATTTGGGTCTTCCATTGCTGATATAGTTATTGCTTGCTGATTTTAGCCCATTCTTGAATCTAGTTTTGCTGTAATTGATTTTTCCATATGTCTGCTAGCTTGTAGTTTTAACTGGTATAAACTTTTACTTGTTCTTTACTTGCTGATATTTAATCTTGCTTTTGCTGAGTAGTTCACTTTTGCTGATTTGTGTCAATCTGAGTAGATTAGCCTAGTTTTAGTTTCTGTTATCTGGTTCACCTATCTAACTGATTTTTAATTTGTATTTGCTTAATTATGTTTGATTTGCTGTTATTATTCATTTGTTAAGCAAAGTCTATCAAGATCCAACTGATCTGATAGACTCAAAGTCTGATTTCTATCAGTCTTAACAAAAGTCACCTCCTGTGAATTTTCTTTTATTGTCAAAAAAAATAATATCCACAAAATATGTCTCTGACGAGACTCGAACCCATGACCTCCTGGTCATGGGCCAAGTGACCTAACCATCTGAGCTAACTGCTCTTTTGGTTTTAATCTCAGTCAATGTAATTAATATAGACAGTAGTATTAGAGCTGTCAGTTTATTTTAACATACACTTAATCTTTATTTTAATTACATTTAAATTTAAATAGTAATATTACTTTTATAAAGTTTCAGTTTTAATAATAATTAAATAAAAAAAATAAAAAAATGTAAGTTTTATTAAGTTTAGAAAATTAATTAGTTATAAAAATTAGTTTTAAATAAAATTAGCTTTTAAAATAGATTTTGTTTTATAAAAAGTAAAAGTTAAATTCTTTTAATAGATTTAATTAGTTAATAATTTTTAAATAGGTTTTTAAATTAGTTTAAATAATTTTTTTAAAAAATAGTGTAAAGGTAACTTTAATTAAATAGTTAAGTTTTAATAGTTGAATTTTATTTTAGTTAAAATAATTTTTAGTAATTGTTTTTAGTTTAAATGGGGAACGATTCATGCACTTTAGGAGTTTAATTTGTAGGATTAATTTTAGTTTAAAAACCGAAACCAATTTGAATCAATTGTCCAAATCGAAACAAAACGTCTCAAATTCATAAGATCTTCGGGTACAACGAACTTGGTTCACCAACGTGTTTAATTGAATCCGTCTTTGGTAATTTTAGTCTATTACTTTTTCCTAAAGGTAATTTTCTAATTTACCCTATAACGTATCTAATTATCACATATACAATCACGATCACATCAGGATTCATGTCCCACTTTTTACTCGGCCCCTCCTTGTAAGCTTCTGAAAACCTTGAGAATAAGCGAATATTTGAATGAACAAATACCAATTTATCGGCCCTTTTATTATTTAAGCGGTTTCGTTTCACATTATGAATGTAAGAATAGGTACTCCAATCTCTTACTGCTGAAGAACTACTTGCCGGTTGAGAAAGAACTTTCTTAGCTATCTCGGCCAGTTCCAGAGTTTCTGAACCGTAAGTTGACCACCAATCAATTGGGTCCATTGTTGTGGCATCCAATTGAGCGTCGACACGAGAATAAAGACCATTTTTCATGTGAAACGTTGCGAATTGTGCTCGCAAAATTTTTGTTTCTTCATCATTTTATGAAATTCTTTTAAAGGCATCTATAACGCCATTAGTCACTTCCTTATCATCAGTTGGAGTCTTTCTAGGAATTCCACCAGGAGCTTTTATACTAAGATATGTTTTATCATAAAACCTCGGTGTTAATGCGAACCCAAGACAATGTAAAGGGATGGTCATTTTCTCCCACCTAACTAAAATTATCTCTTGAACTTTCGAAAAATACGAGGTGTAGACATTTTTCATCACGTCTTTGATTTCTCCAACCATATTGTCCATCCTTTCATACACTTCTCCCATTTTCGCACCCTCCCTATCACAAAATTTAATCAACGAGATTATCGGTTTAGTTATTGCAAGTACATGATCAACATCCTCCCAAAATTCGTCACTTCTAATGGTTTCACAAACAATCTGACTAGTTTTCCTAGTATTTTCATCCCCCTTTTTAGCCCAATCCCTCCAAGCGTTAAGGAAAATAGTAGCAGCGAGAGATTCCCTACAATCCTTTAGTCTTTTCAACAAGATATAATGGGAAGCAAATTGGGTTTCAGCTACTTTAACAATTCCAGATTGGAGTTTCCTCTAAAATTTGCTAACACTTGTTGATGATTTAAAAAGTACTTAACAATCATCTTACCTTTTTGGTATGTATCTGATAACCAAATAAACTCTTTAGCTAAATCTTTAAAGATCAAGTTTAGGCTATGAACAACACATGGATACCAAAAGATGTGTTTGTATACCTTTTCAACTCCTCTCCAGCAGCCTTGCAATTTGCAGCGTCATCGGTAAGTACTTGAAGTACATTACTTGGTCCAATGCTTTCAATAGCTTCGAGTAAGAACTTTGAAATTTCTACCCCTGTTTATTCCACTCCACCAAAGTCCTCAACATGCATAAAATTCGCACCACGACTATTAACAACAAGAATGCTAATGAGTGGCTTATGCTTAACATTTGCCAGCTATCAGATACAATGGATACTCCTTGTGTATACCACGTATCTTTAACATGTCCTAAATCCTTTTCAACATCTCTAGCACATTCATCAAGTAGTTCCGTTCTTGCTTTCTCACTTGAAGGCGCCTTGTAACCAACGGGAGCCTTGTTAACTGAAACAACCATTTCTTTAAAATCAGGGTTACGCAAAACGTTAAAGGGTATTCCGTTTGCACATAGACCCCGCACGACTTTTAAATCAACTAAGCTTCTTTCCATCATAGCGAACGATTTCTCGATTGGGTTTTTAGGTAATATATTCTGTTTTTTAGTAATAACAAAATTTTTGAGAGCCTTTGACACGCCAACTTGTTCCGCATTGCTTACCTTTTTCCTAATGCCTCGTACTTCTCTTGGTCCTTGATTAAAGAACTACACCTTCTAATTTCAGCTCTCTTTCCAGGTGCAGGTCCAAAAAAGTGAATATGTATTCTTGAATAAAAGCTTGTAAATTGCATCTTGCAATGGTTACAAATCCAAACTCTCGGACCCCCTGTGGTCTTGCTATTACCGGTAGAAACAAAAACAAATTCAGTAAGTAATGTCTTACTATCATTTGTATAAGATTGTGCCTGAGTTTGAGTTTCACTTTCAGTGTGATTTGTGGGTTCTTCCTGTTCCTCAACATCATCATCATTAAGACCTGGACTATTATCTTGCTCAAGCATATCATCATAGTTTCTTTTACCACCAGTCCCAAAATCCATTATGAAGAGATACTTTACAAGAAATGAAATGGACCAGATAAGATGGATCAAAGGAAGTGCATGGATATTCGTAGGTGTGTGGAAGATGAATAGATAGTAAGAAACTGATCAAATAAAAGATGGAAGCATGGGTGCATTGGGAGTGTAAATATGTAGTTTGAGTTTTGTTAAAAGCAAGTTTAATTAAATAATTGTACTTTGGGACTGTAAATATGTGTATTATTTTAAGTTTTGTTTAAGTTTGTAGATAAATGTATCTGTTGAATTTAATACGTCGTAACCTCTCACTTCGGTACGCCATACCGATGCATTTCGGTACGTAGTTCCATTCCGGTACGCCGATCCTATACACTTCGGTACGCTGATTGACAATGTTTGGGGAAGCCGAATATAGCGACTCAGATCGCATTTCCGAGCGATCTGATTCGCGATCATACCGCGTTTGGGTACGAACGAATCGAAACGCGAAACACGGCCGAGTTAGCGTTTCCTGTGACTATGAATACATCTTTATCCATTAGCAAAAATCTAAGTCCAGGAGCTTCAAGATACAAGTTGTGGTGATCTTAGTGTGTTACTAACATCATTCAATAGTTAAAATCTATTCCTCATCAAGGTTAGTGTGATTGTGCCCTAGTTTATATTTTTGTTAATTTGGGAATTATGTGAATTAGGGGTTTTATGAACCCTAGCTTTTATTTGTGATAGAACAAGTTACTAAAAAACATATTAAGATGAATTATGCTATATGTGTTTGAATTGTGTATTTTAGATAGTTAAGAAATGGGTAAGAAATCTTGTTATAAGCATACACCATGCTTAATTTTGTTAAGTAAAGGGGTGTTTGGATTAAGCCCTTGGAAGTATTATTTGACATGATATAAGTGTTAATTCTATTGTAAGTGATCCCTAACATTTAAATAAGACGATTTATTGTTGTGAATAAATTAAGGCCAGATCACTTGAGCGCTGACAAGAGTAAAACAAGCGTTGACAAGAGTAACACAAGCGCTGACAGCTCAAGCGTTGACAAGACAAAGTCAAGCGTTGATACATTGAAGACAAGCACTGATGGGAAGATATACTCTACGCGTTTATTGTATTCTAGATTACTTCTAGTAAAGATAGGAACAACAATGTATTTTCTATATTTATCTTTACCTAGAATAGCTGATACGTAGATTATTGTACAAGGCTTCTTATGTCTATAAAAGAAGACCTTTAGGTTAATGTTTGATATAAGTTTTCATTCATAAACTACTTTCATTGTAAGCAAGTTTAATATCATTAATCAAAGTGAAAGTTTGTTTATATCATTGTGTGTTCTTGTTTAAGTGTTAATTCCGCATAACACTTAGATTATCATAAGCATATACAAAGGTTTCTCTAAGTGTATTACTTGATCTAATCTCGTATACATAAAGCTAAATCGATCTAAGTTTGGGATCAACAAGTGGTATCAGAGCTTGTTGAGGAACTTTTGATCTTAAAGAACACAAGAACCCTCAAAATCACCAAAACCCTAATTTTCTCAAAAACCCTAACAACATCATGTCAGAAGCAATAACCCCCTCCTCCTCACCTTTACCAAACATCAAGATTCCCATGCTTGATGCAACCAACTTTGAATTTTGGAAATTCAATTTTGAACAATATCTAGGGATCTATGACTACACACTCTGGGAGATTATTGAGTATGGAAACACATTCAATAAGGCTCAAAAGATTGCTAATGCCATTGCTGCAAGAACAGCTGTTGCTGGATGTTCAGAAGCTGACAAGAAGGAAAAACCTGATGATGGTAGAGCTGTGTCTGCTGAAGACATAGCAAAGAAAAGGGTTGACATGAAAACCCTAAATATTCTGAAACTATCTTTGGGACAAGAGAACCAGCATAAATACAGAGGTTATGAATCTGCTAAGGACCTTTGGGCAGCTCTTGAAGTTGCATATGGTGGCAATGAAGATACTAAGGAAGAGAAGAAGAAGCAACTCATGCATGATTATGCTGTCTTCAAGGCTCAACCTAATGAAAAGCTCAGTAGTGTGAGAAGCAGACTGCTTGATATTACAAGCAAATTGTCCTTCATGGGGACACAACTTGGTGATGTTGACATCAATGCTACTTTTCTTAAAAGTCTTGGTGAGGCGTGGAAGATTGAGCCAAGATCTATTCTTGCCAATAATACTCACAAAAGTTCCACGTTTGATGATATCTACAACAAACTGAGGCTGTTGGAAGATGAAAATCTTTTAGAGCATGGAAGCAAGTCCACCAATAGTAACATGGCCTTCTTTTCTCATAGTGAAGGTCAATTCAATCAGAAGGACTCCTACATGCATCCAGTTACTGGATCATCATGTGTCAGCGCTGGAACTTGCCCTGTCAACGTCTCCTTTTCAGATGCTGACACATTCAAAAGTGAATCACCAAGAGTTAAACCTGCTGGATTGGATTTGGATACTGTTTGTGCTTATATTGCTTCTTTGCCCAATGGTTCAGTGATTACATATGAGGACCTTGAGCAGATAAGTGATGAGCATTTGGAAGAGATGGACATTAAGTGGAACATGGCTCTTGCTAGTATAAGAGCAAACAGGTGGAACAGAAGGTTTAAGAAGAAGATGACCTTCAATGCAAAGGATACAGCTGGATTTGATAAATCCAAAGTTGAATGCTACATCTGTCATTGTATAGGGCACTTCATGAGGGACTGCAGATCTCCTAGAAGATCTGATGCTGGTAAACCCTCAAGTCAAGTTGTTAAAGCTCAGGATTCCAAAGCCATGGTTGCAGTTCAAGGAATTGATGGAGCCACACAAACCCTAGGAGATTGTGTGAGTAAACAAAGAGATCCTAAGGACATGACTGGGATTGGGATGAATGATTACTCTGTGGTTCCACCACCAGCTGGTGACTTCCATGGTGTCCAACAAAGGGACCTATCTTGGACTGGTTTGCCAGAGCTCCAAGAGGAGTAATTCATTCCTCCACCAAGAGTTGTCACCCCAGTTGAAGAGTACCAACAAAAGTTGACTGATCTGAATGAATGGAAGAAAGCTAACCCTACTTTATTTGTTAAGGGTGGCTTGCTATGTGAAAGTCCCAATGAGTCAACTCCCATTAAAGTTACTAACCCATCACTGGTAAAGCTGTTGACCTAGGCTCAAACACTGATAGAAAACCTAGCATTAAGTATGCAGAGATGTATAGGAATACTAGGTCACCCAAGAGCCAGGTTAGCAATAATGGAACAGGCTTCTTCTCTTCTAGACCTAAGGTTGTGTCTAGAAAAGCTTGTTACACTTGTGGTAGCTTTTCACACTTGGCATACAAGTGTGTCAACGCTCCCAAAGACAGCGCTGACAGGAACAATTTCAACGCTGACAGGAACAAAGTCAACGTTGTTAGGAAGTCAAACGTTGTCAGACCCAAACCTTGTGTGCAGCAAAGTTCACAAGTGATTAGACCTGCCCTATTCTTTACTAGAGGGTCTAACACTCATGGACAGAGACCATTTCAAAAGACAAATACTTGGTCTAATAGGCAATGGGTATCTGTAGCAAACCCTAGGTTCAACGCTGACAAGAGAAATTTCAGCATTGACAGGACAAATTCCAACGCTGACAGAAACGTGTCCAGACCTAAATATTTGCAACCATAGGGTAAGGGGTCCAAAGCTTCTTTAAGCTTAACATGGAGACCCAAGAAAGATCAAAACCCTAATGATAATGGGATTTCAATGACCTGCAACAGATTTAATTACATTTCAAAGGTCATTACAAAACCTATTGGGGTTAACTGGGTATTTCATCCTAAGAAGGATGAGAATGGGGTTGTTGTGAGAACTAAGTCTGTTCTTATTGAACAACCAGATGAATCCAAGTCTTTTAAGACTTGGGTTCCCAAAGAGAACTAATTTGTTTTCTTTATGTGCAGGGCATTCAAAAACAGGTCAATGATTATGGATATTGGGATAGTGGATGCTCAAGGCACATGACAGGGAAGGAAGATTATCTCATAAACTTCACTCCCATTAAGGATGGTGATAAGGTTTACTTTGGAGGCGGATATGGTACTATCACAGGCAAAGGAACCTTTCTCACCAAGAATTTGCGTTTTGAGAACGTCTTTCTGGTAAAAGAACTTGATTACAACCTTTTTAGTGTATCACAAGTTTGTGATAACAAAAATAAAGTTCTGTTTACTAATACTGAGTGTTTGGTGTTAAGCAAGGATTATAAAATCCCTGATGAGAAATATATTGAGTATAGAACACCTAGGCATAAAGACATATACAATGTGAATCTAAATGGGATTAGAATGAATAATAATATGTCTTGTTTTTATGCTAAAGCTTCAGTAGATGAGAGTAATTTGTGGCACAGGAGACTAGGGCACATAAATTTTAAAAATATAAATAGGCTTGTAAGACTTGGCTTGGTTGATGGTTTTCCTGAGAAGGCCTTCCACAATGACCACTCTTGTGTTGCATGTCTTAAAGGCAAGCAGCACAAGGTCTCATTCAAGTCCAAACAGGTGCATACTAGTTCTAGACCTCTTCATATGCTACACATGGACCTCTTTGGTTCAACTAATATAGAAAGTTTGAATGGTACGTCATATTGCTTTGTCATCACAGATGACTTTTCTAGGTTTACTTGGACATTCTTTCTAGCTATGAAGAGTGACACAACTGATATTCTAATTGATTTTATCACTCAGATTGAGAAGAGGTCTGGCAATGAGGTTAAAATGCTTAGGAGTGATAATGGTGGTGAATTTAGGAATAAGAAGCTAGATGATTTCTGTGCCAGGAAAAGAATTACTAGGCAATTTAGTATTGCAAGAACCCCACAGCAAAATGGGGTTGCTGAGAGGAAAAATAGAACCCTAATTGAAGCAGCCAGAACAATGTTGGCTGATGCTCATTTTCCTATAGCCTTTTGGGCTGAGGCTGTCAATACAGCTTGTTATGTTCAAAATAGAGCATTGGTTAACAAAATTCAGAACAAAACACCTTATGAGTTACTTTGGGGAAGAAAACCTAATATTGGTTTTCTTAGACCTTTTGGTTGTCATGTAGTAGTTTTAGATACTAGTGATGCCTTAGGGAAATTTAGTGCAAAAGGTGATGAAGGCTACTTCATGGGGTGTTCAGTGCAGATCAAGGGATACAGGGTTTATCTTAAAGAAGAAAAACGTATACTTGAAAGAGTACATGTTAGGTTTTTAGAAAATAAACCTAGTGATCCTGAAAGTGGTCCTAATTGGTTGTTTGACTTGGAACCTTTATCTAGAACTTTAAATTATATGCCTGTCACTAATCCAGACATTGTGAAGGTAACTTCAAATGTTATGGAGGAACAAGTTATTGATGTTTCAGGTACTCAGGTTCATGAAAAGGTTGGATCACAAGCAGAAAAGACATCTCCTATCCAAGAATATGTTACAATTCCCATTTGGACAGATGCTTTTGCTGCTGCTGCTGGAAAAGACAATGGTGGTTTCCAAGTACCAACAGATACAAACATGCATGGTCCTTCAGGCGCTGACAAAGGCAAATCTAGCGCTGACAAGACCAATTCAGACGTTGATGGTTCAGACGTTGACAACAACAGTTCAAGCGTTGTTAGCCCAAGCGCTGACAAACAAGGTTCAGGCGTTGACAACACTTCTACACATCTTTTCTCTTCCATTTTTGAACAAGGTGAACCTTCTAATATATATGAAGAGGTTCATCCTCATGTTGATGAAAGAGAGTCTGATGAAGAAGATATTGGCAACATGGAGAATGAAGTTGAAGATACCAGACTTGTTGAGGGAGGAGTACTTACTTCAGGCATGAAGAATCATCCCCCTTCTCAAATCATTGGTAATGTTGATACTCCAGTTCAGACTAGAAGATCTCATCAAGGTCTTGGTGGGTTTATTGCCAATATACACAAGAAGGTTGATACCCCTCTTGTGCAAGCATGTTTGTTTGCCTGTTTTCTGTCACAACAGGAACCCAAGAAAATATTTGATGCTCTCAAAGAACCAAGTTGGGTGGAAGCAATGCAGGATGAGCTTCACCAATTTTCAATTCAGGATGTTTGGGAGCTGGTTGATTGTCCCAGATATGTCAGACCTATAGGGACAAGATGGGTTCTAAGGAACAAGAGAGATGAAAGAGGCATTGTGGTCAGAAATAAGGCAAGGTTAGTGGCTCAGGATATACACAAGAGGAGGGGATAGACTATGAGGAAGTCTTTGCACCAGTTGCAAGGATTGAAGCTATAAGGATCTTTTTAGACTATGCATCCTACATGGGCTTCACTGTCTATCAAATGGATGTCAAGAGTGCCTTCCTCTATGGAACTACTGTTGAGGAGGTATATGTGATGCAACCTCCTGGTTTTGAGGATCCAGAGAATCCAGATAAAGTGTATAGAGTCAAAAAGGCTATGTATGGCCTTCATCAAGCCCCTAGAGCATGGTATGGTACTTTGTCTACATACTTGGTGGACAATGGATTCAAAAGGGGCACCATAGATCAGACACTATTTACAAAGAATAAAGGCAAGGATGTGTTGCTTGTCCAGGTCTATGTTGATGATATCATTTTTGGGTCTACTGATCCAAAGATGAGTGAGGATTTCTCCAAGCTTATGACAGACAAATTCAAGATGAGTGCTATGGGGGAGATGAACTTCTTTCTTGGTTTACAAGTTCAGCAGAAAGAAGATGGTATCTTCATCTCCCAGGATAAATATGTGGCTGAGATCTTGAAGAAGTTTGGCTTTTCTCCACATAAAAAGAGGGCTACTACTCCTATGGATAGAGAACACCCTTGGGGAAAGATTAGAGATGGGAAAGATGTTGATGTCATGCACTATAGATCCATGATTGGATCCTTGATGTATCTTACAGCCTCCAGACCTGACATCATGTTTGCTGTGTGTGCTTGTGCACGCCATCAAGTGACTCCCAAAGAATGTCACCTTTATGCTGTGAAGAGGATCTTTAGGTACCTAAGATGCTATCCTGGTCTTGGTTTGTGGTACCCAAAGGATTCACCATTGGAGCTGATTGCATATTCAGATAGTGATTATGGAGGTGATAAATTTGATAGGAAATCCACAACTGGTGGATGTCAGTTTCTTGGGAGCAGGTTGATATCTTGGCAATGCAAGAAACAAACAGTGGTGGCTAATTCTACAACTGAAGCTGAGTATGTGGCTGCAGCTGCTTGTTGTGGACAAGTTTTGTGGATACAGAACCAGCTGTTGGACTATGGGTATAATTTCATGCATACCAAGATATTTGTTGACAATAACAACACTTTATGCATCATTAAGAATCCTGTACATCATTCTAAAACTAAACACATAGAAATTAGACACCATTTTATAAGAGATTGCTTTGAAAAAGGTTTAATACAACCAGATAGGGTTGACACTGAGGAGAATGTGTCAGATTTACTAACTAAACCTTTTGATGCTGGGAGGTTTCAATACTTGGTAACAAGTATTGGAATGGTCAATCTCACATAATATGTGTTTTGGAGTCTTTTTGTAAAAGTATGTACAGGATGATGCATTGTTATTGGTCTTATGATTTAGATTTTCCACTATATTTTTCTAACACTGACAAAGGTTGCTTGAACGCTGATAAGTGTTTTTGCAACGTTGTCAGCAATATAATTGTCTAACGCTGACAAAGCTTCCCTCAACACTGTCATGTGTTATCGGGGCGTTGTCAGCAACAATGTTAGTTTTGTGGTTTTCAATATAAATGTGCAGATGGTGTTAGCAGTATACCATTGGATACAGAGTTGCTTATGGATCATTGGAGAAGCATTTGGACAAGTTTTTATTTATGGATGATGGTTGGAATTTTAAATTCCTATCTTGACATAAATTTTTATGTTCATGCCTATTTTTGGCAACTTATGTATCATAGTTTAAGGGGAGGTTTTAGGAACCTTTAGGATGTTTGGGTATCCATATGATACTCTTATCATAATTCTAGATTGTGTCCACAGGTGAGTATGCGTTAGTTTTACTAAATCATGAGGCACTGTAGCATACAAAGTTGATATACTATGCATGCTGCCAAGACATTTTTGGCCTAGAACTGGTTGTG
Source organism: Glebionis coronaria (assembly GCA_025667525.1). Lineage (NCBI taxonomy): Eukaryota > Viridiplantae > Streptophyta > Magnoliopsida > Asterales > Asteraceae > Glebionis > Glebionis coronaria. The sequence goes on from CM046881.1 coordinate 190,952,529, forward strand.
GTCTGTTAGGAGACTTGGGAATAAGTTTGTTATGGAATTTACCTGGGAGTAACAAGGAATTTTATAAGGTAACTTGGTTGTTAAGAGTTTTGGTTAGCAAGGGACACTAGAGGACTGTTATGTCTATCTTGCTAAGCAAGTGTGCATAACTGGACAGTGCTTGCCGCCCTATAATAATTATCAGCTTTTTGGTTATCTTCTCTAGGATAAATTACTTTGTTAAGGTCATTTTTCATTTTTAAACATTTTTATTTTTGGACGCTGACAAGTATATTTTCAAGCGTTGTTGTGACCAATTTAGACGCTGACATGGATATAGGCAAACGTTGACAAGATTATAGTTGTTGGGCGTTGATAGGTTATTTTTGACCGTTGACACTCAATGGGACCTACCCAGTTGTTACTTTTTGTCATATTTTTAGGCCGTAATTTTGGGAGTTGTTACTTTTTATTTAATGCATGAGATAAACTTATAATTTTTCAATATTTTCATGATTGCATTTTGAAAATACTTGCCTATTTTTGGGCCAATCACATGCATTTTCTTCTCCTATAAATTTGGCTCCTATTTTTAAACAGGGTATCTATACTTCTTGTCTAACACAATTTTCTCTTATCAACTTCATCTTCATCAATCAATTTTAACAACTTTCAACAATGGCACCAAAGTTTAAACCATAAGAATTGGAATTGGGGTTCAGAACTCAACACAACATGATCGCGTATCTTGAAGCTGATGATACTCTGTTTCACCAATACACACAAATGGTGGCGTATTTGAACGCATCCCCCTTAAGGTATGCTCTTTCTCATGCACAACTCATTCCAGTCACACATATTAAACAGTTTTGGAACACTGTAAGTTCCTCAACAGTTAATAGAGTGACTACATTGACTTCTATTATTCATGGGAGACCTTGGGTGGTTACTGAGGCTTTGGTACGCCAAGCCTTGCATCTTGATGATGCTGATGGTATAGCCACCCTTCCCATTAATGAAATAGAACAAGGTCTAAGGGATTTGGGATATCCTTTTCCTGATGAAGGTACCTTAAACAAGTATCATAAACAGGAGTTTCCCCCAGCCCGGAAGTACCTCATACATGTCCTCCTTCAATGTTTGAGTCCCAAATGCACTGCACACAATGAGATCAATAGATCTATTGCAAGTGCTATTGTGTGCATTGCAACAGGGCAAAAATTTAATTTTTCTAAAATGATTTTTGAGGGCATGTGTAAAAATAAGGGGAACAAAATGACTTTAGCTTATCCCCGGTTTTTACAAATGGTTTTTGATGTTCAAGGATACTGCACAAGGGATCATAATGATTTTTATGAGATCCCTGTGCAAAAGAAAGCTATTTTTATGAAGATGAACTCACCACCACATCGTGACCTACCCTTAACCCAAGCTATGCTTGCTATCATTGCAGCAGCTCAACCCCAACCAGACCCCCAACCACAAATTGACCCAATACCTGAACCATTACCTTCACCTGAACATATGCAACTTGACCAAGATCCCTTCAACGCTGACACATTAAATGTTGGCGTTGATGTGCCTATTTCCAACGTTGACACACAACCTTCACAAACCCAAACACCCCTTAACCAACCCACATCCACCCATTCTTCCACACCATCTTCTACACCCCCTGAATATAGGTTTATGAAATGCCAAAGGACTACTGGAGTGTTCTCCTCTGGTGGTCCTAGCCATGTAGCAGAGAGAACCACCACCACAAGTGTGGCTGGTGATATGGATGAGGCTGGGACTATTGGTTCTGGCTTTGAAGCTGGCCAAGGCAGTCCCACCATCATTAAGTCCTCATCCATGCCCAATGAATCTGACTTGGGAGGTCAAATCCCCATTTTAGAAGAGGGCAGACTGGAACCAATGACTCTTATGGAATTAACGGCAGTCTGCATGAGCTTGCAAAAGCAAAATGCAGACTTAGTACAAGTTGTCAGCTCACAAGGCCTTGAACTCAAGCAATTGAGGGAGAGGATTGTTGTTTTGGAGACTGCAAGTGCAAGGAGAGGTATGGAGGAATCTTCCAAAGGGGAGGAAGATCCAATAAATCTGAGTGATAAGGGCAGCCATGATGGTCAATCTTTGGACGTTGCTGAGGCCCTTACAACTTTGAAGAAACAAACAGGTTTTGATACGTCCTTAGTTTCTCCTACCAACTTGAATTTATCATTTACAGCCATGTTGGAAGAGATTACAAAAGGCGCTGAGGCAGGAAATTTGGGCGTTGACAAGGAGAATTTGGACGCTGACAGAAGAATTTTGGGCGCTGACACAGCTAAATTGGGCGTTGACAGACCTGCACATGAGGGTGATGTATCCCAGTCATCATCCATCATCAAGGAGGTTTCTGCACAGGTATCACCATCTACCTTACCAACAATTGCTTCATCATATAAGGGTAAGGGTATTATGGTAGAAAAGATTGTTCCAAAGGATGTAACTCAAGTTGAGTTTGATAGAAGATTGGCTGCACAAATCATGGAACAAGATAGAAAGGAGGTTAAAGAGTCACCATTTGTTGTTACTTCAGAAGAAGGAAGTGATGGAGCTAGCTCAGACTCAAGTGTGATGATTATAGAACCAGAGAGACTTGAGTATGGAGAAGAGTTGGCTAAGGAGAAATTGAGAGAATTGAAATTGCAGGTTGATTTTGACATGCCAGAGGTGGTTCAAATGTACAATGCTTGGGAAGAAAGATGTATGGAGAATCCACACTTGACCACTTCAGATTAGATATGGGGTTTAGAGATTCTCCTTAGAGTTCAAAAGGATTGCCAGGTAATTTTGAAACACAAGGCAAGCAATATTCTCTCAGAGTTGGAAAGGGATAGAAGGGAGCTATACTGCATGTTGCTCAGATGTCATGGAGTAGGATGGACTTATCAGAAGTTGAAGGCATTGACATTTGATGAGTTGGAATGCAAGGCTTATCCCATTTGGGTGAGAGTGCAGGAAGCAAACACTCTCAGACTTCTTTCTGATGAAAGAAAGGAAGAACTTGCAGAAGAAATGGAGCTCAAGAAAGCTATGTTTGTTCCTAGACCAGTGAAAAAGGGAATTTCTCTTGAGTTTCCCAAAGATATGGATCCACTATATCTAAGTGAAGCTGTCATAAGAAAGAGCCTCAAGCTCTCACCATTAGAAGCTTCAGATATGGTGCAAGTGTTACCATTAGATTCCAAAAACCCAATTGTGAGCTATGAAGAAGATGAATGTGGGTTTTGGAAAATTGGCAGGTATGGCAAATAGGTACACACTTTTACCACTCTCATATCTTTGTTTGCAAGTTGTGATAGAGTAGACTTGGTGGACCTATGGAGGTTGCTGGAAACCAAGTATGAGGCTGAAGCACCAACTTCAGCTAATGGAATAAAACTATGGTCCACATTCAAAAGAATGTGTGGACCAAAAGATGAGGATCCTGCTATTTGGAAGGATCTTGAAGATGACCTCAGTGGTCTTCAATGGAGATTATATTCAGCTGCTGGTGTTACCATTTGAGTTCTACAAAGTTTGCTGAGTATCTACTTGTGGATGGTCAGTATTTTATATCCAAGGCTATTTTGGAGAAGATGAAGGACACTCAGCTGGAAATTGATTATTCAAGTGACGTGGCAAAAGACTTGATCAGATTTATTCATTACCAATATGAGAAGGTTTGTAAGATTCCTCCTAGTCCTTAATGCTTATTCAGAAACTTGATCATAAGAGTGGATATCAAGTTTAGGGGAGGATTGGTGGGAATAAATTAAGGCCAGATCACTTGAGCGTTGACAAGAGTAAAACAAGCGTTGACAAGAGTAACACAAGCGCTGACAGCTCAAGCGTTAACAAGACAAAGTCAAGCGTTGATACATTGAAGACAAGCACTGATGGGAAGATATACTCTACGCGTTTATTGTATTCTAGATTACTTCTAGTAAAGATAGGAACAACAATGTATTTTCTATATTTATCTTTACCTAGAATAGCTGATACGTAGATTATTGTACAAGGCTTCTTATGTCTATAAAAGAAGACCTTTAGGTTAATGTTTGACATAAGTTTTCATTCATAAACTACTTTCATTATAAGCAAGTTTGATATCATTAATCAAAGTGAAAGTTTGTTTATATCATTGTGTGTTCTTGTTTAAGTGTTATATCCGCATAACACTTAGATTATCATAAGCATATACAAAGGTTTCTCTAAGTGTATTACTTGATCTAATCTCGTATACATAAAGCTAAATCGATCTAAGTTTGGGATCAACATTTAGAAATTCCTAGGAAGGTTTTATGATCCCAATAATTTCAAGTTATATGACGTCACTATTATCATGTTGGCCAGGCATCATATTACTTGCGTCACATAAATATGTTATTATTGACATCATATTCCATCCCGGATCATAACTAAAACAACCTATCTGTCATCATGTTCTGTTCCGATATCGCAATTTCTACTCGACTATTTCTGTACTAAGCATACTACAAACTTCAAGTTTAACATATAATCGGCTAATGTACTATATTATAACCGCTTCTAACCATGATCTAATAAAGCATGCTATAAAAAACTATGACATTCCACTGGACATGGAATTCTATATTTGATAATAAACTAAGCGTAACATATCTCAAACACTAATCATGAATAAACATGGTTCTAATCAAATCTACATGGTAGGTATTATGGTCTATATATTCTATGGCCAATAAAGAGCTATGGTTTAAGTCCAAATACCCTCCTATTAACGGCGGATACTCGGATCCCTCAAACCAAACGCTCTGATACCAACTTGAAACGCCCTTGACACGAGTAATTTTTATATATATATACATTGTACCGACATGAAACCCATTCAAAACTTTAACATAAAGTTCATATATATATAACCTGGAACGTTTTCGTACATAACATGCTGCTTCAAAAATTAGGGAGTTTGTCAAACACTCCCATTTTCGGCCCACTACTTACATGACTTGATCATAAACTATTAAGACTACTTGAAACTGGACATATACATGATTCGACACTATTTTAGACTTCTGGCAACATAAGGGGCGTTACAAGTAATATCAAAGTGCTAGAATGAGTCGCTCGCCATCTATACCGAGCGTAACCGTCTTTTTCCAAAATGCACTTCTAGATACTATCTACAAGCCCCCAACATCTATCTTCAATTACCAACATAAGACATAAACTGAGAACGGTAAGTCCTTACGACTTAGTGAGATAACAAATCTGAGTAAAACTTGTAAATTATACATGAATCTATGAACAAATATTTCTATACATGGTACGACTTATAGTCGTTGTGTAACCTGTATAATGCATATTGCATATTTACAATTTCTGGAACATGAAACATGATATTCTAGGCTATACTTGATCATCCTATTTTACATGGAAACTTCTCTAGCCGACGAGTACTCATCATGGGGAACTAATCTATTATCATGCTTGTTTGACTTGGACCATCCACCAAGAACGTGGGTGCTGAATTAAGCATGGGTCATCCACTTAGGATGCTTGAGTCATCCACTTAGGATGCTATTATACAAGCATGGGCCATCCACCTAAGATGCTTGAACATGAATTCCATATCATGCACTTCTTGGGCACGCTACATGTCACTGATGCATTTCTAAAGCACCCTACGATTAACAATGATTCTCTTTGTGATCAAACTTAACATGGATATGATACTCCTTGTGAGTACCCTTAGCATGATAAGGATGCTCCTTGTGAGCATCTTAACTTGACTAGTTTTCAGGTAAACCCGAATAACGATAAATAATACTCGGCTACCTCCGAGTCTTTAAACATGATAAACTTCGGCTAAAGCCTAAGCTACACATCATTCTTACCTCATGTTTAAACTATTACATAAAGTTAATCCGTTACTCACCTCGAAAACTCGATTATGCTTTCGAAAGCTTTCCAATAGCACATAATCATAATATAACCATACTAGGACAATTAGAACCTACAAACTCATATATCTAACATGTATTGGGTCTAAACCACTCAAATATAATCATGTAAGATGCTATATCATCCTTAAACACTTTATACCACAAGTCATTTTTATGCAAAATTTCTGCAGTCTGCTGAACTTTCCTATTTATGGCCTACTTACACCTAGATTTCAGCCCTGCCTCTCTAGAAAGTATACTCTTTCGCCCTTCCGAAAAGGTAAGTCACACTCCAAACGGAGTTACGGTTATTTTTCTTATGATTTTTCAAAGTCTGTGTAAATTTTTTCAAAGCATGATGTCCCGTTTTTAAACATGTCCAAAACGACCCAAAACCGATTATAAACTGTTCTAATCATGTCTAAACTCATAAATGTTGGGTCAAAAAGTTGATGTGGCAGAAACTCAAAAACGAAGAAAATATGAAGATATTGTCTAAGCGTTGTCAAGACCAATTTAGGCGTTGACAAGAACAAATTAAGTGTTGATGGCTCAAGCATTGTCGTGTGCAATCCAAGCATTGTCACATGCAATTCAAGCATTGACAAAACATAGACAAAGAAGCTTATGTAAGCTTCTATTTAGATAAACATGCAAAGATTTACTGCATAATTTTATTTAAATAGAAGATTTACTTGTTTATTTGTTATTATCTCTTGTAAACCCTAATCCTTACACTATAAAAGGAACCAAGGGTCTTAGGTTTTATTCATCAATTCATTCACAATGTAAACCTAAAAGCGTGTGTGCACTAGACGTGGGATTCAATGTATACACGTCTATTGGTTGTTGATTATTAATATAATTAACAATCCTTTTGTTTTAAATTCATGTTCTTGTGCCCTAAACACCTTGTTAATGTATCATGTTCTAATTCCGCTTTGATTGTATAATCATATGAACATGGTGCATTTCTAGTTGCTTAAAAGATCCGAAAACCAAGGTTTCTACAATTGGTATCAGAGCCTCGTGGCTCGTGATGCTAGGACCAACAAGGTGTTCGTGTATGGTGAAAAGAAGAAAAATTCGTCTAGGTTTTTTCTGGACGTTTTTGTGTGCGCAGCAGTATTCAGAAGGTCATAACTTTTGATTGAACCGTTGGATCGTCACGAAATTTTATATGTGTGTTCTTTATACATATATCTAAACATTCACCGGAGGGATTGTCGAGTTTTATCCCCTGGCAAAAGTTATTAGGCGTCAAAGTGGGCAGCAGTGATGATTTTCAGATTTTTGTATTCACATGAAATCATGATTTAGGGTTTCTGAAAACCCTAGATCATTGCATATAACAGAAAATCTGATGTTTTATGGCGAATTGGGAATGATAAATTATTAGGGTTTCATTCAAAACCCTAGATCTAGGTTGTTTGTTCGTGGGATAATAACAAATGCATGTTTTTATTCTTCACATGACACATGAAGCTTATTTGATGCCATAGAAACATACTGGTTGCTGTGGTACAACAAGTGATTACAAGGATTGAAGGCTGCCAAGAAAGTTAATAGTATATGGAGATCGTGACAAGTTATAGCAGTTATTGGATCAAAGGTCACGAAGAGCTGGTGATTTACTTCCATGAATATCTTATTCATGCGTGATATATATATCTTTGGACAAGCTATATATTGTTTCTGTTTTTGAACGTGGGACTTTCAAAGAGCAAATCACCTGGTCTGATGAAGAGCAAATCACGTGAGCAGTTTTACTTATTATTTATTGTGTGTTCACACGATTAGATGATTCTTATTGGAGGAAAGAGTTGTGTTCACACGGTTATAATGATTGTGTTCACATGGTCATAAATCTGTGTTCACACGGTTACCAAATTGTGATTGGATGACTTGTTTATGGCCATTATACGCATGTCTGCATGAAGTGACGTAAGATTCACAATTGTGTTCACATGGTGCAAACTTTCTTATTGGTGGAAAACTTTTCTTTTCACACGATGCAACAAGGATTAAAATGGTAACGTTGATATTTATTAATTCAACGTTGACATGTGAAAAGATTTTGGAGTTTATGATTGACGATGACAGGAAGAATTTTGACGCTGACAGAATAAGTCAACGCTGACAGCGTTGACAGTGTCGTCCGAGATATGGTTTTTCAAACGCTGTTAGGTATTGTCCGATATGTGACAATACACATTCCAGATATATTGGATAGAGAAGGATCTCGGATAACACAATGTTTGCTGCTGTTTGAGAAATTGGTACGTTTTTAGCACACAAAAAGGAGGTATTTACACACGAAGGTACATGGAATCTCCGTCTTAATTTAGAATATCATATTGATATTTATGGCTCGGATATTTTTAAAAGGAATTAATGATCTTAAAGCGAGTTAGCAACTATTCATGAGAATTCGATGGATATTTTAAACTATGTAATAGCTTTGAGAAGTGGCCTTTACATATGGTATGAAGATGTTATTCCATTAAATTCATCATGAAGAGGTGTTAGCTAAAGGGGAAGAATTCTTATGGTAAGTTTGATGATTGAAGAAGATTTTCGCGAGTTTGTGTTCTATCATATCTTAAAGTCGTGCACTCCCAGTCATAGACTTTAAAGATAACTTGTTCGTGCTTTACATGGTTGGTGATGAAGACTTGTTAAAATCTAGCAAAGGTCAAATTTCTATCACTTGAAGGAGTTACATTATCGTGCTCAGTGTCTCACAAAGGATGAGGATTTTGACAATGGGATCGAGGTCTACTTATATTTTTTGCATAATTTGGTATAAGTTCTTCATCACATGGATAGTACAAGACATGGAACATAAGGTTGGGTTATTCTACTTCTACATCAAGAATACTTTATTTATTTTTCTTCAAGATCATTACTTAGAGCTACATTTGGAGAATCTTCAAAGATTGCATACATTGTTTACTTCCCTGTTGATGTGACAAAAAGGGGAAGAAATACATGCTAAACTTGAGGGGAAGCAATTTGAAGATCATGTACAACTTACAAGAGATATACATAGAGTTTTGCCACTATCAACTAGGGGAAGATTGTTGGGTCAAAAAGTTGATGTGGCAGAAACTCAAAAACGAAGAAAACATGAAGATATTGTCTAAGCGTTGTCAAGACCAATTTAGGCGTTGACAAGAACAAATTAAGTGTTGATGGCTCAAGCATTGTCGTGTGCAATCCAAGCATTGTCACATGCAATTCAAGCATTGACAAAACGTAGACAAAGAAGCTTATGGAAGCTTCTATTTAGATAAACATGCAAAGATTTACTGCATAAGTTTATTTAAATAGAAGATTTACTTGTTTATTTGTTATTATCTCTTGTAAACCCTAATCTTTACACTATAAAAGGAACCAAGGGTCTTAGGTTTTATTCATCAATTCATTCACAATGTAAACTTAAAAGCGTGTGTGCACTAGACGTGGGATTCAATGTATACACGTCTAGTGGTTGTTGATTATTAATATAATTAACAATCCTTTTGTTTTAAATTCATGTTCTTGTGCCCTAAACACCTTGTTAATGTATCATGTTCTAATTCCGCTTTGATTGTATAATCATATGAACATGGTGCATTCCTAGTTGCTTAAAAGATCCGGAAACCAAGGTTTCCACACTAAAATGAACCTAGGCAGACAAGCAGAGCACCGACTAATAGAATTATACATGTTGATATTAGAAAATAAATAGATAGAATATGATTATAGAATTATGGATTGTGATTATAGATAGACAATTGAATCTTATATGTCAAAGTGTTTAACTTTCAGTTTACAAGAAATGACAAGTATTCAAGAAAATCCAAAAATGAATACAGAATAGCGTCGACACGTGAATGTTGAATTAAGTGGACCGAGCATAGCACATGAAACAACTTCAGATCATATACAGTTGAATGAAACAAACCAAGATCAAGATCAGTTAAAGAAATTGACAGCGGGTGAAGTTTCTCGGGCATTAGAAGCATTAGTTCCAACTATCGTGAGCAAGGTTACATAAACTGTTAATCAGGTAGTGAGCAATGAATTTAATAAGATAAACGATGGTCCACGCACATGGAACATAGCAGAAAATGCAATCGGGATTAACCAACAACATAACAACTTTGGGTACGAAAATTCTAGGGCATGTGATCCTCCTGAATTTCAAGGTGAACAAGATCCGATACTTAGTTACATGTGGCTGCTAGATATGGAAGAGGCATTTATTGTAAGCAGATGTCAACTGAAATTTAAAGTTAGGTTTGCTGCATATTTGCTAAGGAAGCAAACGTAGTAAGGGAACAAAAGTGATAGACATAGTAGAATGGCAAGAATTTAAAGATATGTTTCTTAAAGTGTTCGCACCAAAAGTGGAAGTGAGAAAGATCCGAAGAGCATTTCTGGGAATGCATCAATGACAGAGACGGTCAGTGAGTTCACTGATTTGTTCATGGATCGAGCCCGATTTGTACCTGAGTATGCTGACGATGAGAAGAAACAAATGGACCATTATAAAATTGTCGAGAAAAGATATTCGGGATTTTGTTTCTACAACTAATTTTCGGAAATCTAATGACTTGATGAATGCACCACTTGACCGGGAACAAGAAACCACGGGGGATGTACCTAGTCCTCCGAAACCAAAGCATGATCAAAGGGATTCCTCTTCAAAAAGGGCAAAAATGGAAGGAGTAAGTAAATACAGATCATAAACAATAGGGAGTAGTCAAAAATTTGATATTCCACTATGTAGAAATCGCAAAAAGAGGCACTTTGTTGAATGTCGAGCAAGAAGGAATGAGTGTTTTCATTGTGGTCAGACTGGTTATTTCAGCAGGGATTGTGTAAAACCAAGGACAGTTTGTGAGGTATGTAACAGAATAGATCATGACACTAAGGATTACCCGAAAACGAAACCCATGATACAAACCGATAGACACTACAAAATGCAGACTATAGACAAATGAGCAACGCAAGAACAAGGGGTCGTACACATATGAATAACATAAGTAGCTAAGCATGAAGTCTGTTGGGCCAATGAAAGTTCTAACTATGGCCAAGTCTAGATTTGTTTAAATTAGACTAAGTGTTATGAGTCGCTGTGAAGACCAGCGACAAAGACTAGACCTGCTGAAGGCAAAGCCTTAGTTGGCACACTAGAAATATTCAAGTTAAAGACAACATCAAAGAAGTCGAAGATTATCTGAAGTCATACTCACCAGCGGTTATGGACAAGCTGGGATGTAGAAGGAATGTACTGGTGTTCAAGGATCTCTGAGATGACAATGCTCAGAGATCACTTACATCCCTTTTGAAGATTAAGTAAGCAGAGACTTGCCTTACGTTTTATAGTTCAGGCGGGAGAATCTCTAAAGTACTTTGGGTAGGACAAAGTGGAGATTCAAGATAAAGCCTAGTACGACCTAGTGGGATAAAGGGAACAGTTGGCACAACTGTTCACCTAAAGTTGGTTAAAGGTATGTCTCCTTATAGACATGCATTTAATGTAGTGTACCACTTACATTCAGAATTGGACACGTATCAACTACTCACAATAAGGTAGCATCCTCGTACCATTATAAATAGGAGGGAGAACGAAGACAAACACAACCCTTGTGCTTAGAATTATTATCTAAGTCTTTTCTCCCATTTGAACCTCTGAGTCCCTCAACTGTTAACAACGACTCTAAGGTTCACTTGTAAACTTGAGTCTCGAATCAAGTTTACTTGCTTAAAGGGTTCTTCCTTTATTGTCATTCAACGAGTATATCCATAGCACTTTGTAATACTTTGTTTATAAGATTAATAAAGCATTACGCGATTGAAAAGTAATTCATCTTGTGTTATCTTTGTATACGAGTTATAGTATCAACAATTTTCATATTTAGGGACTTTCAATTGGTATTAGAGCGGTTTGATTTATAAAACTTTTTATAAACTGTTCTTGTTTTTAAAATCAAGATCCAAGTATGACTGATACTATGCCTCCTATACCCCCACCCTTTGGCCAAACCAACCAACCAAATACTGGCAACAATATGGGCACGACATCAAATAATACCACACTTATACCAGTTGTAAGTGTTGGTAATAATGATGACGACCTTCCTCAATTTCTTAATGTTAGAGGGGGTTCTCACATGTCCAACGTTCCAGCTTTTGATGAAGAAGACTTTTCTAGATGGAAAAGCGAGTTTCTCATATATCTCGATGGTCTAGAACCTTTCTTGATAGAGATCCTAGAAGATGGACCCTATGTTCCTATGGCTGTTTCCTCTCCCCCTGAGAGACCCATTAAGAAGTCTGTCAAACAATGGTCTTCAGTGGATATACGTCTGGCTAACCAGGACAAGAGACTTAAAAGTATAATTGTCTCTTGCCTACCTAAAAACATAATGAAGTCCATCATTAAATGCAACTATGCTAAAGAGATGTGAACTAAATTAGTTATTGGGTATGAAGGTCCAAAGGAAACAAAGGAAACCAAAATCCAATCCCTCAGACTTAAGTTCAATGCTTTTAATGCCCTAGAAACAAAAATTGTTTCTCAAAACTACACTAGGCTTAAGATTTTGCTCAATGATCTAGGAAATAATTAAAGGCTGAGGTTAATGCTACTTTTTTCAATAGCTTGCCTAGGAAATGGCTTAGTTTAAACCAGACCCTAAGAGCCAACAATGCTATTAAGAATGACACTCTGGCCCAACTATTTGGTAGATACAACTATGAAGAAGGTTTGATTGACTCTATCTATTAGTCTGATACTGATAGGTTTACTATTTAGATAACTGGATCAAAAGCTCTTGTTTCTAATCATTCTTTTCAGGACAATGACTCTAACATAGAAGAAGACACAAGAAGCAGTCAAGAATTCCTCAATGAGCTGAATGATGAGTTTCATGACAAAGATCTTCTTGCTGATCAAAAGAGATACTACAAGAGATCTGGGAGAGTTGGAGCAGCCAAAGCTGACAAATCCAAAGTGACATGCTACACTTGTGGAAAAACTGGTCACTTTCAGAAAGATTGCTGGTCTAACAGAACCTCTTCCCCTAGCTTTCCTTCCTCCAGCCGTGGTCAAAGCAAGAAAAAGTTCACTCCTTCATCTTTCAAATAAGCCTCTCTATTTGACTCAGAAGGCAAGAAAGACTACAAGGTCAAACACAAGACACTAAAAGCTGAGCTGGTGAAGCTGAATAAAAAAGCTGATGATGCTGCCAAGAAAAAGGAGAGCAAAAAGACTAAAAAAGGTCTTATTGCTGCTTATTTTGATTGGGATGATGAACCTCTCACCTCTGAAGATGAAACCACCACCACTGTCAGAGCTTTCGTGGCTGTTGCTAAAGATGAACCAGCTGTAGGCAAAAGTGAAGCTAGATCTGGTCAATAGGTTGACATCACCATGAAAAATGTACAAAGATTACTCACTATGTCTGAAGGTCAGGACAGAGACCATGTCCTTGACTACACTCTAGTTGACCTCCACTTTGTAGAAGAACAAATAAAAAATATGTTAAATAAATTTCATAATGTTAAACAGGATTTAAACTTTTGTCAATCAGAAATAACCAATCTTAAACATTTTGTTGATCTTGCAAATAAACTTCAAAACGAAGTTAGTAGACTCTCTTCTGAAAATGAGTCTCTGGTTGATGAAAATGCTGAACTCAAAAGAACTATTGAAAAATGGAACAAAGGTCAATACACAGTGGAAGCAATTGTCTTTGGATGCATTCATGGAAATTTGGTTCAGGAAATTGGGGGAAAGGAAAGGTATAAAAATCATATACTTGTGACGAAAGTCAAATTTGTCCCTTTAGATGAACAATCTCCTAAAATCACCTCTATGGTTGAGAATGACTCTGAAGAAGAGTCTGAGGACCTCAGTCCCTTCCTGCCCTACCCAAACTTGCTGGGACTGATCATTCTGACTCTATACTTGGTCCCATACCAGCCATCAAAACATGTGGTCCTTCAAATAATGTCAAATCATTATCTAGAGCTGTTTAAAACCCCAAAAAGGGTGTTTGTGGCTAAGGAACCCAAAGTGACAAAACCAATTCTTCCCTTTGAAGAGCTATCACCCACCAAGAAACTTCTTCTTACCATAATGGAAGAAGTTAAAGGTTTGAAAGAACAAATCAAACCTCTATCTGACATCCCATCTGTTAGTTCTCATGGTGAAGGAACCAGCAGTAGCTAAAAAAGAAGAACTATATTCAGACCTTACAAACATTGTGTGTTCAAGATTCATTTGTTTGAAATTTTTTCTAAGAAACCCAAATGTATCACATGTGAGTCTACTAAACATACCTCTAGAGAACATGAGGAGATCATTGCTGTCCAAAAGGCCAGACTTAACTGAGATAAAAAACTCCTCATAAGTCCTCTAGGAGACCTAAACCAAGAGCATCTAGACCATCTCCTCCTTGTAAGTACTGTGGTTTTTATGATCATCACTCTGATGAGTATGAATACTATCCCAAAAGTGACATCTGTGGTAGTATGCATCATGAAACCAAAGACTGCCACCAAAGAGGGGGAGAAAGGAACCAAAGACTAACCAGTGTCGCTGGTTAGCGATAGAATGGACTCAACGGAAAATGGGTTCATCATCGAAACTAATTTGTTTTCATTATATCTATGCAAGAACATTTGAAGAAATCTGTTTAGTATCTGGATAGTGGGTGCTCCAGACACATGACAGGGGTTAAACAATATCTTCATAGATATAAACGGGAGTCTGGTCCCAAGGTAGTCTTTGGAGATGAATCCTCAGGGGCTACTGAAGGATATGGCTTAGTGGATTGTAATGGAATCACCTTCACAAGGGTCGCTTATGTCAATGGACTTAAGCACAACTTAATCAACATCAGTCAACTCTGTAATGCTGGTTTCAAAGTTCTGTTCACCAAGATCCAAGGAACAACCTTCAATCAAAATGATGATGTTGTTCTCGTTGCACCAAGAAGAAGGGATGTGTATGTTATTGACATGACATCATGTCCAGAAGGAAGCAACACATGTCTATTTGCTAAAGCCTCTGATAGCGAAAACTAGCTCTGACATAAGAGACTCTCTCACCTAAACTTCAAAAACATCAACAAACTGGCCAAAATTATTTAGTTGCTGGACTTCCCTCTTCGACCTTCTCCAAAGATTGGCCTTGTTCAACATGTGAAAAAGAAAAGTACCAAAGAGCATCTTTTAAAACCAAACAATCATTCTCCATCAATAAGTGCCTCCATCTTCTTCATATGGACTTATTTGGACCAGTAAAACCTCAATCCCTCAATCACAACAAATACACATTAGTCACTGTCGATGAATTCTCTAGATTCACTTGGGTATTCTTTCTCCAAATAAAAAGTGAAGCAGTTGATCGAATCATGGCCTTCATAAGAGAAACTGAGAATTTCAATGTCTGTAGAGCTAAGGCTATCAGAAGTGATAATGGCATTGAATTCAAAAATCATGCCATGGAAGCCTTTTGTGATGAGAAAGGAATTTCACAGAACTTTTCAACCCCAGGCACCCCAGAACAAAATGGTATCACTGAAAGAAGAAACGGAACCCTCATAGAGGCTGCCAGAACAATGCTCTGCGAATCAAGACTTCCAAAGCAATTTAAGGGTGAAGCTGTATACACCGCATGCTACACACAAAATAGATCCATCATGGTAAAGAAACATGGTAAAACCGCTAATGAAGTTTATAGGAAGAGAGCCCCTGACGTAAGCTACTTCCATGTCTTTGGTTGCCCTATTTTCATTCGTTACTATAAGGATCATCTGGGTAAATTTGATGAAAAGTCAAATGATGGCTTCTTTCTTGGATACTCTCCTACCTCCAGAGCATTTAGAGTGTTCAATATCCATAGGCAAGAGCTAGAAGAATCCATCCATCTTACTGTAAAACCCGCATACAAATGACATGAACAGTAAATTACGTAAACATACGAACCAATTTAAACTTTCCATTTAGGTCATGTACACGTGTCTCGAACATTAAATTCAGAAACTACGTACGTGTTAGTGCACGATAACTATTAAGTACGGGATAATACACGATATTTATTAAGTATAATAATTATAATCACGGACATATGATCACGAACATTTACGAGCATGATAATTATTACGTATAATAATTATAACACAACTATTAAAACACGATATATGTACGTAGTATATATAACACGAACATTTAACACGAACTAGAACAAATAATAAACACGAACGGACACGTAAATTAATTAAACATGGAAAAAGCCCGGGAAACCCTTGTGGCTTATGTTAGCCGCGGACAAGGAGCAAAGAGGGGGCCCAAGCCCATTTTTGTTTTAACTAAAGTAACTAAAAAAACATAGGATTTATCATAATACAATTTTTACAGATAAAAATCAGAAACCCTAACCCCTCTCTCTTCCTCTTGTTGCCGGCTACACAAGAACACCAAGAGGTGTTGGTTGATTTTGATCTTTGATTTTGGGTTAATCGTGTTCATGTTCTTAGTTCTTTTCTAATCGCGCATTCGGTATCACCATAACCTTCATCTTTTTAGTTTTATTTTTATTCTAATTATGTTCATGTGTTTAGAAAATAAAAATATAATGAAACATGTTAGATCAATACAAGAAACATGAAAAAGGGGGTTTTGGTGGGGTTTTGTTCGGCCGACACACGAACCAAGAGCCAAGAGGCTCTCGGTGGTCTCTTGAACACCAACAGCCGAGACCTAATGGTCTTGGTGGTTCGGCCGCATGGACAAGGGACCCCGACGTGAGTCGGGGGTGACATTTGGTTTGGGTTTGGGTCTCGGCGCAACAGCAGCACCACCGGCTTAAGCCGGTGGCTGTTTTGGTTCGAGCAGGGGGAAACGCAGCCACGACAGTGGCAACCACCGGCTAACAGCCGATGGGAAATTCATTCAGACAATGGCAATCGGCTAGGCCGGGTAGCCACTGTCAAGGGTTGTTTGGTTCGGCTTATATGTAAAACACGGAAACGGGCACGAGATTATTTTTACAAGTTATATTTTTACAAGAATAATTAAATTAATTGAACATGAATAATAATTAATTTAATTTAAACATGACTTAGGTTATATTATTTTTAATAAGTAATATATGTACTAACCTAAGTATGTTACCATTTAATTTATACTATAGTTATTAATTAATTATTAAATATATAGACTTATAATTAATAAATAAAACATGACTTAGGTTATAATTATTAATATAATAATTCATGGTTAACCTAAGTATTTTATTTAGACTAATTTAATTAAATCATGCCTTTATTTAATTAAATCATGTAACCTATAGTTTATTAAATTACTATGACATTTATTTAATAAACTATGCTATTTATTACATGACTTATGACTTTTAACCAATAAGCTTAAACTTATATCATTAGCTTATTAATCCATCTTATTTCTACATATGGAAAATTTCTATTTTAGTAAACTTACTATTTTTAGAATTTTTATATTGTTAGAAACTGATCTATTTTTGGAAACTTTCTATTTTTAGAAACTTTCTATTTTTGGAAACCTGCTATTTTTAGAAAGTTACTTATTATACACAGCAAGTATAATAATACAAGAATACAAGTTAATACTTAATTAGAATACATGAAATACATGATTAATACAATATATCATTTAAAATAGTAAATAAGACAAGAACATATAAAACAAGCTAAGAACATGCTATAACCAGTAACGTACTTAGTAATCAGACAACTTATTCATGTCCCTTATTTATGTAGCATTAGTGAGGTCGGGGTAGGACTATTCATCCTTTCATCTTTCCTCGTTCACTGGACACAAGGTACGGATTTTCCGTCCTTCAGTATGGACATTCTTTCCTTATTAGGATTCCCCGTTTGCAAACTATTTTCTCAAGTATATGTTTATATGTTTGATTGCTTATGTTTAGTTTTTAATGTCTCAGCCATATACATACATGACCAATGTCACCTAGTTATGGAGGTACCATAACCATAACACTGGAGGCACCAGTGTTATGGCTTCCCCACGACAGAGTGATTGTTCGTGGCGTCCCTTTCAGTTTTGGCCTTATAATTATATTATCATGTGCGGCGTATGGGTGCATCCTAGTTACCTGTTTTACTGGATTTTCATGGTGAATGCGATGTGTGCCTTGCATCCTTCACAAGGAGTTGATCCCTCCTACAAAGACTAATTAATTAGAGGCAACCCCTCTAATTGCATGACAAGGTCTCCCCTCCAATTATTCATGCACGGTGGAACCTCATGACCTATATGGGCTATTGGGTAATTAATATAGTTTTCATATGAAAACATGTCTTTTCAAACTATAAAACCAGTTTTATGAACATGTTCTAGGTTATCTAGGACTTATACATTTCCGCTGCTATTAGTCTTATTATGCTTATTTAATTCATGCTATACTTGTATATCCATTCACTAGGCGTTATGCTCAGCCTTTTCCTTTCATGTTCCTAAACGGCAGGTACTAAAGGGCGCTCGTAGACTTTAAGAGTATGTGCATACGGATTGGAAGCTATCTAGCCTTCATTACTTTATGCATTTTGTAGAAACTAGAAGGGGGGGGGGGGGGGGGGTTGAATAGTTTCTTAAATTTTCTTGTTAAAGTTTGGTTTCAAAAATCCTTTTTTAAAAACTTAAGCTTGAGTATTTATGTAAAACCTTCTCATACACAATATGAACAAGGTATAGTGCAACTAATTAATAATCACAAGTATAAAGAATAATGAATGTAACTAAACTAATAATCACAAGTATAAAGAATAAAGAATGTAAAGAGATAAGGGAAGGAAAGATTAAACCAAACACCAAGGATTTATAGTGGTTCGGCAACGAAGCTCACTCCTCGTTCCTACTCCACTCCTCGAGTACTCCTTACTCGAGAGTTCACTAATCAACAAGCTCCTTAAGGTGAGAAACCATACACAACGTCGCTTAACCAATTTCTGACTCTAAGCTAAAAGTCGAGCCCTAATCTTAGCTAGGACCAATCTACACCAATATAATTTGAGGACTAAGTATTAACCCTAATACATACACAACTTCCAAATAGACACAACTACTTGGATCTTCACAACAATGACACGAAAATGAATAAATAAGTTTTGATCTTCAATGGATCTTTGAAAATGATAGTGTTCTTCTCTTTGAACTTTGAGAGGAAAAGATGGGAGGAGAAAGATTCACTTCTAAACAAGTAGTGGTCAAACAAATGATCAAGGATTTGAGTGATTTAAGAAGTATGAAAGAATCTGAATGTTTATGTGCAAAAGAGGTGGATTGAAAGTCTGAGAATGGTCCACTATTTATAAGACCAATGTCCAACGGCTATATCTGCCCGCGGTTCTTTATTGTAGCCCGCGATTCCTTATCGATAAGGAACCGCCATAGGCGCTAAGGAACCGCCGGCGTAGAGTCCGCTCCCTTTTTTCTTTTAGTGGGTTGGATCGAATCTGAGGATTAAAATATCCTGAAAGTATAATTCTAAACCAAGATAGAATATGCCATTTTAAAATTTCAAATTTTCGAATAATTAATTTAATAAAACATTTTCTTAAAAAGAAAGTTTAATAATAAAACTTTGTCACACTTAATAAAAAGTGAGTTTTAAGAAAAGATTAAATCCTTGATCACTTAATTTAAGTGATAATGGTTGAAATGAAAAATACTTGAACTCAAGAATTCGTTTTTCATTGTTTTTGTAAATGCTTGTTTTTACATATTGTCCTAATCAAAACAAAGCGAGACCGAAGAATGCAAGTAACGTTTTTAGGCATCATTGCATTAACAATCTCCCCCTTTTTGATTCCGACAATCCATAAACTCAATCATCTAATAAAACAAGATTTTCGAAGACGAGTTTATCATTTCTCCCCCTTTGTCGAAGCAAAAAGGTTGCAAAAGTCTTTGAAGAAGAAAAGAACCGGACTTTGCAAATGCTCCCCCTTGGTGCTTACTCCCCCTTGCTTGGGGCACCAAGTAATCGAAATATGGTGACAAGCTACATAGAAGGGTTAGTAGAAGAGAAGAGACACCCAACAAGATATAGCAAAGATAAAAAAAAAAGAAACAAAAGATCCAAGATAAGTCATGTTAAAAGAAAACATGATAAAAGATACAAGGAAAATCATACAAAGATGTATGAAACATAATTACAAGCCAAAATAAAAAGCATAAATCTAATCATAGTTAAGCTAGAACTCTAAGATTTGCTTGAACTAGATGTCTTGAAGATAAGAAACCAATGCTTAGATAAAAGACAAGGTAGTGGCGGAAGGAGGTGGTGGTGGCTTGGTAGAGATCTCATAGTTAAAGTAAAGAGGAGGTTTAACTAAGAGACTCTTGATGTAATTCAACTCCTCATAGATGTGAGCCATAGCAAGATGTTGATATTGACAACATTGACAATATGTTCCATGATGCATGACATTATCATGTGAAGGAGGTAGAACACTAAAGGCTAGAGGTGGAAGATAAGAAGTTCCACAATCACCATTCTTAGAAGGAGAAGAGATGGGATTTTGAGTGTTCTTGGGTGAATTTGGGTTGAAAGCAATTGGATAGAATGGAAGAGAATCAAAGCTTTCATTTGGGGAATAAGACATTTTGATTTGAGAAAGAATGCAAAATGCTTAGGGTTATATAGAGAAAGTCCAAGATAATTTGGGGGTGGTCAAAGGGTTGAAACAAAGATTCCAAAAAGTGCTGGAACAAATTTGGAGTTTCAGGAATACCCGAAAATTGAGGTACTGGGCGCGGTTGTTTAGCTCACCCGGCGGTTCCTTATCACTTGGGAATCGGGGTTTCAATAAAGAACCGCCTACAATGGGTTGATTTTGGTGATGAGGGAGGATTTTCCAATTTAGCAAATCCTATTTTTCTAGTCTAACTAATCATGGGGATATGCTAAGAAGCAAAGATAGACAAAGAAAACACACAAGATCTCACCAAACAAGGTTTTGACCAAAATACATAAATTTTTTAATAAAATCAATGTAGGAGGTGTGTAGAACTAGACACAAGGTCATGACACAATGATCCTCCATAGTTCTATTTTGTTCTTGCTATATTTGAGAGACCCATACATATGAATTATGTAAGCTCATTATGAACAGCAAGAAGCTTTGAAAAACGTTTTTAGATTGAATTAACAATGCAAAAACATTTCTCGACCATTTTCACAAAAGCTTTGAGAATTTTGAAAAAGAAGAAAATTTTTCCAAAGAAAGTTTATTAAACTTAAAAACTCAAAGAAAGAAAGGACTCAAAAGATAATATGAATGCACAATTAAGGAATATGTTTCATTAAGCCTAGAACTAGACACAAGTAATTAAAAGGTCCCCTCTTAAGTGTCTTAGTGAAGATATCGGCTAAGTTTTCTGCCGAGGGTACCTTCTCTATCGAAATGTTCCCCTTTTGAACATTATCCCTAAGAAAATGGTGGCGAATCTCTATGTGCTTAGTTCGCGAATGTTGCACGGGATTCTTGCTAAGGTCTATTGCACCCTTGTTGTCGCACATGATGGGAACATCATCAAGAGAAATCCCGTAATCAACAAGCGCTTGCTTCATCCATAGAGCTTGTTGACAAGCTTTACCGGCACTCATATACTCGGCTTCCATGGTGGATATAGCAAGAGCGGTTTGTTTCTTGGAGAACCAAGAAGTTAAACAACCCATGAAATTACAAACTCCACTAGTGCTTTTTCGGTCCACATAGTCTCCCGCATGATCTGAGTCCGCGTAGACAATAGTTTCTACGCCGGTCCCTTTAGGATACCATAATCCTAAATGTATAGTGCCCTTAATGTATCGGAAGATACGCTTAACCGTTTCAAGGTGAGAGGTTTTGGTAGCCTCTTGGAAGCGAGCACAAAGGAAAACACTAAACATGATATCCGGTCGACTTGCCGTTAGGTACAACAAACTACCAATCATACCTCTATATATGGTGTTGTCTACCGACTCACAATCATCATCTACGGTGAGTTTATTATCCGAGGCCATAGGGGTCTTTATTGGTCTAGAGTCTTCTAATCTAAATTTCTTTAGCATTTCTTTAACATACTTGGATTGATTAAAGAAAATACCATCGTCCATTTTTTTAATTTGGAGTCCTAAAAAGAAGTTAAGTTCTCCCATCATAC
The DNA here is from genome assembly GCA_025667525.1 of Glebionis coronaria. NCBI lineage: Eukaryota > Viridiplantae > Streptophyta > Magnoliopsida > Asterales > Asteraceae > Glebionis > Glebionis coronaria. Next base: position 190,974,674 of record CM046881.1, read on the forward strand.
TCATTTCAAACTCGTCATGCATGATTTTGGAAAAGTCATCACACAATGATTGACAAGTTGAACCAAATATAATGTCATCAACATATATTTATACGATAATGAGGTGAGAACCTTTCTTCTTTGTAAAGAGTGTATTGTCTACCATCCCCATGGTATACTCATGTTTTACAAGAAACGCTTTAAGTCTATCATACCAAGCTTTGGGTGATTGTTTGAGACCATAAAGAGCTTTCTTAAGCTTGTAAACATGATCCGGTTTCTCAAAATCAATGAAGCCGGGAGGTAGAGTCACATATACCTCCTTATTGATCAAACCGTGAAGAAATGCACTCTTTACATCCATTTGTTGAAGCTTAAAGTCTAAGGCACAAGTGTAAGCTAAAAGGATTCTAATGGATTCTAATCTTGCTACGAGTGCGTATGTCTCGTCATAATCAATACCTTCTTGTTGATTATAGACTTGAGCTACAAGTCTAGCCTTGTTACGGGACACAACATCATTCTCGTCTAACTTATTCCTATATACCCATTTGGTTCCTATGATGGTCGAACTTCTAGGTGGAGGAACAAGTTCCCAAACGTCATTAGCAATGAATTGATTAAATTATTCTTGAATAGCGATGACACAACTCTCATCTATCAAAGCTTCTTTAACATTCTTAGGTTCAATCAAGGAGACGAAACAAAAGAAGTTACTTTGATTTTGGACTTGAGATCTTTGGGTCCTTTGATTTAATTCGCCTATGACGTTATCAAGAGCATGATCCTTTGACTCCTTAATGTTTACTCCCTTTTCAACACTAAGGTCTTCAACTCCCATGTTTCTAACATATTTAGCATTAACTATGTCTATTTCATCCAAGTCATCATCTACCAAAGGTGGTGTCTTAGATGAAGGAGGGGTTTCATCAGATGTCACGTTAAGTGATTCTTTAATTACACCCGAGGTTCTATTGAGGACTATGTAGGCTTTGCTAGTTTGAGAATAACCTAAAAAGATACCTTCGTAAGACTTTGGGTCAAACTTGGTAAGGTAATAATGGAGGTGCTCTTAAGGTTTTCATTTTCTTGTCTAAGGTTTTCACATTTTAAGCATCCTAGATCTACTTCTTTATTTTTCTCAAGCTTAGCTAATTTCTCTTTTAGCTCGCTAATCTCATTTTCAAGCTTAGTTCTAGTTGATTTTAGCACTTTGTTCTTTTCAATGAATTTAAGACTAAGCTTATGCAAGTTATTGTATTGAACTTCTAATTCACTATCATCTTGAGAAGAACTATTATTGCAATAATACTCGGTTTCTAAATGTACCTCTTTAGAAGTGTGAGCCATGACACACTTCTCATCTTTGGGGTTGTCATTAACATCTTCACCGTTATCGCTCCATGAACCTCTAACAAACACCGTGTGGTTCTTGTCACGTGAAGGCTTAGGAAAATCATCGATGAAATGATTTGGATCAAAGCATTTCCTATCACCTTTATCATCTTTGGCAAATCGGTTTTCGGAGAAGGGTTTCTTGTCGTTGTTTGGTTGCCTCACATATTGACCTCGTCTTTTAAAGAACTTCTTAAATTCTCTAACCGCCATGGCATATTCCTCATCATCACTATCCGAGGAAATTTCATGGTTACTTTGCGCCTTCTTGGCCTTAAGTGCAAGAGACTTTCTTTCACTCTTAGTTTTCACCATTTTCGAGTCCTTCAAAATTATCATCTCGTGAACCTTCAAGTTACCAATGAGTTCATCGAGTGATAATTTGGCGAGATCCTTTGATTCTTCAATCGCCGTGACTTTAGCTCTCCACTTTGGATGAAACGCTCTAAGAAACTTCCTAACATTGTTCTTGCTAGAAAAACCTTCATCAAGTGCTTTTAGACTAGTAATAATAGTGTTAAATCTAGCAAATGCACTATCAATAGTTTCATCTTCTAAGATGACAAATTGTTCATATTGTTGAACAACAAGATCGATTTTACTTTCTTTGGCTTGGCTATTACCTTGGTGGGTTACTAAAATAGTGTTCCAAATATCTTTAGCGGTTTCCCACATAAAAATCCTTTCGTACTCTTTCTTTGGTAAAGCATTATAAATCACCATTTTAGCCTCATTATTTTTAGCAAGTTTCCTTTTAGTGTCATCATTAGCTTTGTCAAAAGTGACTATCTCTTTGCTTTTAGAAACTTCATTATACTGATAAGTCAAAATATCACCATGGGTAATAACATGCCAAAGATTTAAATCTTTTGATTTCACATAAGTCTCAAATCTATTTTTCCAATAAATAAAACTATCAGTTTCAAAAAGAGGCGGTCTTTGCATAGATTGCCCTTCTAGGTACTTGTTGGAATCCATAGATCTATTCAAGTTTTAAAATAAAATATATTTTAAAAAGACTTGACCCAACCACTCTCTGATACCAATTGTAGAAACTAGAAGGGGGGGGGGGGGGGGGGGTTAAATAGTTTCTTAAAATTTACTTGTCAAAAGACGGTTTTCAAAAATCCTTTTCAAAAATTTAGACTTGAGTGATTATGTGAAATCTTCTTATGCACAAGAACAAAGGATAGTGCAACTAAACTAATAATCACAAAATATATACTAATGAAGAATAATGAATGTAAAGAGATAAAGAAAAGAAAGATCAAACCAAACATAAACGATTTATAGTGGTTCGACAATGAAGCTCAGTCCTCGTTCCTACTTCACTCCTCGAGTAATCCTTACTCGAGAGGTCAATAATCAACAAGCTCCTTAAGGTGGAGAAACCGTACACAACGTTTCTTATCCAATTTCTGACTCTAAGCTAAAAGTCGAGCGCTAATTTTAGCTAGGACCAATCTACACCAATATACTTTAAGGACCAAGTATTAACCTTAATACATACACAACTTCCAAATAGACACAACTACTTGGATCTTCACAACAATGACACAACAATGAATAAATAAGATTTGATCTTCAATGGAACTTTGAGGTAGACACAATACTTCAATGATGAAAGTGTTCTTCTCTTAGCCTTATTATTTTTAGCAAGTTTCCTTTTAGTATAATCATTAGCTTTATCAAAAGTTACTATCTCTTTTCTTTTAGAAATTTCATTATATTGATAAGGAAAAAATTACCATTGGTAATAACATGCCAAAGATCTAAATCTTTTGATTTCACATAAGTCTCAAATCTATTTTTCCAATAAATAAAACTATCAGTTTCAAAAAGAGGTGGTCTTTGCATGGATTTCCCTTCTAGATACTTGTTGGAATCCATAGATCGATTCAAATTTTAAAATACAATATATTTTAAAAAGGCTTGAGCAACCGCACTCTAATACCAATTGTAGAAACTAGAAGGGGGGGGGGTTTGAATAGTTTCTTAAGTTTACTTGTTAAAGATTGGTTTAAAAAAAAATCCTTTTCAAAAAACTTAGACTTGAGTATTTATGTGAAACCTTCTTATACACAATATGAATAAAGTATAGTGCAACTAAACTAATAATCACAAGTATAAAGAATAATAAATGTAAAGAGATAAGGGAAGGAAATATCAAACCAAATACCAAGGATTTATAATGTTTCGGAAACGAAGCTCACTCCTCGTTCCTACTCCACTCCTCGAGTACTCCTTACTCGAGAGTTCACTAATCAACAAGCTCCTTAAGGTGGATAAACCGTACACAACGTCGCTTAACCAACTTCCGACTCTAAGCTAAAAGTCGAGCCCTAATCTTAGCTAGGACCAATCTACACCAATATACTTTAAGGATCAAGTATTAACCTTAGTACATACACAACTTCAAAATAGACACAACTACTTGGATCTTCACAACAATGACACAACAATGAATAAATAAGTTTGGATCTTCAATGGATCTTTTTGGTAGACACAACACTTCAAGGATGACAGTGTTCTTCTCTTTGCACTTTGAGAGGAAAAGATGGGAGGAGAAAGATTCACTTCTAAACAAGTAGTAATCAAACAAATGATCAAGGATTTGAGTGATTTAAGAAGTATGAAAGAATCTGGAAATGTATGTGCAAAAGAGGTGAAATGAAAGTCTGAGAATGGTCCACTATTTATAAGATAAACATCCAACGACTATATCTGCCCGCGGTTCCTTATTAGAGCCCGCGGTTCCTTATCGATAAGGAGCCGCTATAGGAGCTAAGGATCCGCCTGCATAGACTCCGCTCCCTTTTGTCTTTTAGTGGATTGGTTCGAATCTGAGGATTAAAATATCCTGAAAGGATATTCCAAACCAAGATAGAATATGCCTTCAAATTTCAAATTTTCAGTTTATTAATTTAATAAAACATTTTCTTCAAAAGAAAGTTTAACAAAAAAAACTTGTCACACTTAATAAAAAGTGAGTTTTAAGAAAAAATTAAATATTTGATCACTTAATTAGGATGAGTACTTGTTTGTTCATACCTTAAGTGATAATGGTTGAAATGAAAAATACTTGAACTCAAGAATTCGTTTTTCGTTGTTTTCGTAAATGTTTGTTTTTACATATTGTCGTAATCAAAACAAAGCGAGACCGAAAAATGCAAGTAATGTTTTAGGCATCATTGCATTAACATGCTTGTTTCGTAATCAAAACAAAGCGAGACTGAAAAATGCAAGTAACATTTTTAGGCATCATTGCATTAACAAGAGAAATAATGTATATATAGTTATTTAACTATTTAAAGATGTATAAATGAAAGCATGCACTAGGTTTTTAAATGATATATATTTTTAATTTTATTTTTACACAATTGATAAGTATTTAACCTAAAGAGTATTAAGTTATTTAGAAATTGTGATATAGTCACAATATCAGTACTCATACAATACCACATAGTTTTGGTATGTCTTGAGTGATAAATCAACTTTTTTAATAGTTTATTTTGATAACTTAAAATACTTTACCTCTAAAAGTTGTCAAGGTTTGAAATTGAATATACATAGTATATATTTAAATATTACTCAGGATTAGAAGGAAACTGGTGATGAATCACACTGCGTCTTAAAATTGAAATTTTGAATTTCTCAATAACTATCAAAGTATTTTGTGCCATGTCCTAAAAGATAACAATTTGTTGTTGCTCTACATGCTAAGTGTTTGAAGAATAATCTCTGATTACTAAAAGCAAGTGGGAGGATATAGCAAAAGCGGTTTGTTTCTTGGAGAACCAAGAAGTTAAACAACAACCCATGAAGGTATAAACTCCACTAGTGCTTTTCCGGTCCACATAGTCTCCCGCATGATCCGAGTCCGCGTAGACAATGGTTTCTACGCTGGTCCCCTTTAGGATACCATAATCCTAAATGTATAGTGCCCTTAATGTATCGGAAGATACGCTTAACCGCTTCAAGGTGAGAGGTCTTGGGAGCCTCTTGGAAGCGAGAACAAAGGCCAACACTAAACATGATATCCGATCGAATTTCCGTTAGGTACAACAAACTACCAATCATACCTCTATATTTAGTGTTGTCTACCGAATCACAATCATCATCTACGGTGAGTTTAGTATCCGAGGCCATAGGGGTCTTCATAGGTCTAGAGTCTTCTAATCCAAATTTCTTTAGCATTTCTTTAAAATACTTGGATTGATTAAAGAAAATACCATCGTCTATTTGTTTAATTTAGAGTCCTGAAAAGAAGTTAAGTTCTCCCATCATACTCATTTCAAACTCTTCATGCATGATTTTTGCAAAGTCATCACACAATGATTGACAAGTTGAACCAAATATAATGTCATCAACATATATTTGTACGATAATGAGGTGGGAACCTTTCTTCTTTGTAAAGAGTGTATTGTCTACCATCCCCATGGTATACTCATGTTTGTTAGCCAACCATGTGAAATACGCGGGGGTCCTCACTCTTACACCACTTGTACCACCACCCAAGACTTTCCTTTTGAGAATGTTAATGCAGCATACGGTACCTATCCTCCGGTCGCTTATCAAGCTCGTCCTCAAGGAGACCGCAACTTGCTTAGCTACCGCTCTAACAACTTTCTTTCCCCACCCGGTTTTCCTCCTAACAACCCAAACCAACAACAAAACCTCAATCGCCCTCCTCAACAACAACAACAACCTCGTGCACCATACCAACCACCTCACAAACAACCATATCCACCTCAAAGAAACAACCAAGTTTACCAACAACCTGCTTATCAACCACCCGCCTACAATGCTCCTCCCAACCAACCCACCGCATTACCCCAAGATATTGGAACCTACATGAGGACTAATGATGTAATCGTGGACAATCTCCAACGGGAAGTGCTCAACTTGAAAGCAGACATGGTGAAACAAGGAAACGATCTTCGAGCTGATATGAGAAACACTTTGGCAAGTCAAACGAATGACTTAAGGAACATGATGGCTAGTTTCTTCCAAGGTAATCAACCCTCTTCTTCGGGTACTCTTCCGAGTAACACCGTTGCGAATCCACGAGGGGAGATGAAAGCAATCACCACTCGTAGTGGCAAAGGTACCAAGGAACCTGAGCTTCCTATACCTCCACCGGTGATTGTGACCAAGGAAAACGAGTCACCTGCTCCTATTCCTCATCCTTCTACTTCCCCAATTTCTCCACCTCTTACTTCTACCCCTCCTCCACCCAAGGATGTGAGTGATCCTACCATTCCTAAGCCTTCCTCTTCTTCTGATATACCTTATCCCTCAAGGTTGAGGAAAGAGAAGCTCAAAAGCAAGGATGATATTCAAGTTTCGAACTTTCTTAAAATGTTTAAACAATTGAATTTTAACATCTCCTTCGCTGAGGCTCTCGCTCACATGCCTAAATACGCGAAAATGTTCAAAGATCTTCTTAGCGACAAGGAGAAGCTTCTTGATATTGCTAATACCTAACTTAATGAGAATTGCTCTGCAGTGCTCTTAAGGAAATTGCCAACCAAGCTTGGTGATCCGGGTCGTTTCTTAATCCCTTGCAACTTCCCAGGAGTAGAGAATTGCATGGCCCTAGCCGATCTAGGTGCCAGTATTAACTTAATTCCATTAAGTGTTTGGAAGCAATTATCTCTCCCTGAGCTAGTCCCCACCAAAATGACTTTGGAATTAGCTAACCGTACGGTTGCTTATCCAGTGGGGATAGTCGAATACGTTTTTGTAGGAGTCTACAAATTCACTTTTCCTGCCGATTTCGTCGTGGTCGACTACGATATGGACCCTCGTGTGCCATTAATCGATGGACGTTCATTCCTAAGGACCGGTCGCACTCTCATCGATATTGAAGCCGGTGAGCTTATCATGAGAGTGGGTGATGATAAAATTGTTTTCAACATGGGTAAGCTTTCTAAACAGCCTTATTCATATAAGAGTGTTAATTGTATTGACGTTCTTGATGAGGCTTGTGAAGAACACTTCAAAGATGCTTGTAAAAGTCTTCCTACTTCTCCTCCCAATGTTGAGACCGTTTCCTCTATTGACTCATCACTATCTCTATTTGGAGAAAGTGATTTCCTTTGGAAAGATTTGGAAGCCACCATGGGAGATGTGAACTTAGAACATGACGATTCTCCCACCGATTGGGACGAAGATCTTCGCCTCGTTGAGAACCTTCTTAAAGAAGACAATATTTCTCCACCATCTCCCAAGGATATTGCTATTGATGAACCAAATTTGAATACGCCTCCCATCGAAAATCCTCTGGATTTAGAACTTAAGGAGTTGCCGCCCCATCTCGAGTACATGTTCCTTGAAGAAAAGAAGAAGTCGCCCGTCATCATTGCTAAGGACTTGAAAGAAGAAGAGAAATCTCGCCTCATCACCGTGCTTAAAGATCATAAGAAGGCAATTGCTTGAAAATTTCCGATGATCCCCAGAATTGATCCAAACTTTTGTACTCACAAGATTTTCATGGAATTTGACTTTAAACCCGCAATCCAGAGCCAAAGAAGGGTTAATCCTCACATTCATGACGTCATCAAACAAGAGGTTATCAAACTTCTAGATGCCGGCTTGATTTACCCTATTTCAGATTCGCCATGGGTAAGTCCCGTCCATTGTGTGCCCAAGAAAGGCAGAATAACCGTTGTTCCCAATGAACACAACAAGTTGATTCCCACTCGTCTCGTTACTGGGTGGAGAGTTTGTGTCGACTATCGCAAACTCAATGATGCCACGAGAAAAGATCACTTTCCTCTTCCTTTCATGGATCAAATGCTCGAGCGTCTAGCTGGTAATGACTATTACTGCTTTTTAGACGCTTTCTCTGGGTATTTTCAAATTCCCATCGATCCCAAAGACCAAGAAAAGACCACATTCACTTGTCCCTACGGAACATTTGCTTACAAACGCATGCCTTTCGGTTTATGCAATGCTCCTTGGACGTTCCAAAGGTGTATGATGGCTATCTTCCATGACATGGTTGAAGAAACTATGGAAGTATTCATGGATGATTTCTCAGTTTATGGTGATTCTTTCTCTGCTTGCCTTGCCAATTTAGAACGTATGCTTAAGCGGTGTGAAGACACTCGCCTTGTTCTTAATTAGGAAAAATGCCATTTCATGGTAAAAGAGGGCATCGTGCTAGGACACAAGATCTCCAAAGCCGGTCTTGAAGTAGACCGTGCTAAAGTCGATGTTATTTCTAAGTTGCCTCCTCCTTCAACCGTGAAGGGTGTGAGAAGTTTCCTCGGTCATGCGGGCTTCTACCGTCGTTTCATCAAAGATTTTTCTAAAATCGCTTGCCCGATGACCCACCTCTTGGAAAAAGATACTCCTTTTATCTTTTCCAACGAGTGTATTGAAGCCTTCAACCTGCTTAAGGATAAGCTAACTAAGGCCCCGGTCTTGGTTACCCCTAATTGGGAGCTTCCCTTTGAGTTGATGTGCGATGCTAGCGACTTTGCTATTGGAGCGGTTTTGGGCCAAAGAGTGAACAAACACTTCCAACCGATCCATTACGCTAGCAAGACAATGACGGGGGCTCAATTGCATTACACGACAACCGAAAAAGAGCTTTTAACTGTTGTCTATGCTTTTGAAAAGTTCCGGCCCTATCCTATCCTTTCCACCACAATCGTTTATACCGATCATTCCGCGTTGAAGTACTTGTTGACTAAGCAAGATTCCAAACGAAGACTTCTTCGCTGGGTTTTGCTACTTCAAGAATTTAAAATCGAAATTCGTGATAAGAAGGGAGCTGAAAACCTAGCCGCGGATCATCTCAGCAGACTTGAGGATCCTTATCAAGGGGATCATCCGAACAAAGAGATCAATGACTCTTTTCCCCTTGAGACCTTAATGTCTATCAACTCGAATTCTGATGAAACCCCGTGGTTTGCGGACATTGCAAACTACTTGGCGGGTGGAATTCTCGTTGACGGGTTAACATCCCAACAAAAGAAGAAGTTCTTCAAAGACATTAAGACTTACTTTTGGGATGACCGATATCTATTCAAACAATGTGCTGATTTGATTATTCGCCGATGTGTTGATGGACCGACAGCTTTAGAAATCCTTGACGCTTGCCACAAAGGACCCACCGGTGGTCACTTTGGTCCCAACTACACCGCCAAAAAAGTGTTTGACTCGGGATTTTATTGGCCCACCATTTATCGTGATGCTCACGAGATGGTTAAACGTTGTGATGCTTGCCAAAAACAAGGCAAGATCATACATAAAGATGAGATGCCTCAAATTTCATACAAGAATGTGAAATCTTTGATGTTTGGGGTATCGACTTTATGGGGACATTCCCTTCATCTAAAGGAAACAAATACATCCTTGTAGCCGTTGACTACGTTTCTAAATGGGTTGAAGCCAAAGCTTTACCCACTAATGACGCAAGGGTGGTTTGTAACTTTTTGAAGTCGCTATTCACTAGATTCGGTGTGCCTCGTGCCATTATTAGTGATCGCGGGACTCATTTTTGCAATGACCAATTCGCAAGAGTCATGGCTAAGTAAGGTGTAAATTATCGTCTTTCCACCACATACCACCCACAAACTAATGGCCAGGCTGAAATATCTAACCGAGGATTAAAGCGAATTCTTGAAAGAACCGTGGGAGAGCATCGTGCCTAATGGGCCGACAAACTTGATGATGCTCTGTGGGCTTTTTGTACCGCTTACAAGACTCCGATTGGTTGTACACCATATCGTCTCGTGTACGGGAAAGCATGCCACCTCCCCATTAAGTTGGAGCACAAGGCTTACTGGGCCTTGAAGTGGGTTAATTTTGATATTAACAAAGCCGGTGACCTACGCAAGATCCAACTCAATGAGCTCAATGAACTCCGTAATGAGGCTTATGAAAATTCTTTGATCTATAAGGAAAAGACTAAGCTCATTCACGATTATAAGATTAAAAACCGAGAGTTCCAAGTTGGAGACAAAGTTTTGCTCTTTAACTCTCGGTTGAAAATCTTTTCGGGCAAGCTGAAGTCTCGTTGGTCCGGCCCATTCATCATTGCCCATATTTTTCCATATGGTACTCTCGAGCTCGCTCAACCTAATGGACCTAATTTTAAGGTGAATGACCAACGAGTGAAGTTGTAATTTGGTGAGGACATCTCTCAAGAGATGATTCCATCCCTCACCACGTTTCTCATGAACTAATTTTGGGTCGAGTCAGGCTCGTGACTCGGTTATCAAAAACACGCGCTCCTCGGGAGGCAGCCCGAGTATCTATCCTTTTCCGTTTTAACCTCCTAAGTGTAGGGGGACCTCTATAGGTGTTTGTGTTTGTGTGGTGATGTGATCAGGGATGAATGCACTTTTGGAACCTTTGAAGAACCGTGCTCCCGTGTTATCCGAAATCCGGTTCTATCTCTCAACTATCGTGATTCAATTTTCTTCATACTCACATTTGAAATTGATCACTTTAGTCGTCTCTTCCTTAGCTTGATTTAACCAACATACACAATGTCATAAGTGTAGGGGAGACTTTTCCCACATGATTAAACATTGAGTACAATGTTTATCTTAAGTGTAGGGGGACTTCTATCGAAGTTTTAAGTGGACTTTTCTATGAAAATGCCTTCATTTAACCGGAAAATTATCTTTTTCAACAATTTTCAAATTTTTAATTAACTTTGGCCATTTAGTCGTAATTTTTAAATTTTTATCGTTGCTTTCATATGTATATATCCCGCAATAAAGTCAAAAATATTAATAAAGTGGTGTAGCTAGTTTTGAAATCTTTGACATATTAGGCCTGTTGCGATTATTTTGACTCAACCCGAATAGACTTATCCAAGTTTATTCTAGCTAGTATCCTTAACCATGTAGACCTTAATTGGTTTATTAGGCAAAGTATCCACGAGTCTCATTACTTGAGATTTTAAATTGTGGAGAACGAGAAATGATAAAGTCAATTATAAGTCGGTATTCTTGCACAAGCTCACTTGGTGTAATTATCTGCCTATTCTCCCATCACTTGCTAATAATTTATCTACAATAAGTAAGGTCGTACAATTTGAAAAGTTACTTAGCTTCTAGCCCAAGATCGTTTAAATGTTGCTCGGTAATGATAAGAGTTCATAGCCAAGGCATAACTTATGAAGCAGGGCGCGAAGATTGGCGAGTCCGAAAAGGCCCTAACAAGGCATGAGGATTCAATCTTATTGCTAAAGATCCAAGGTAATGTGAAAAGCATTATTCCCAAAATCAATATGAAGGATCAAGACTCACGACGAAAAGCAATCAACTCCCGTAAAGATCATGGAGAAGTCTATCTGAAAAGACCCTAACAAGGTATGAGGATAAATAGATCCAAGTCTGAAAAGGAGGCAGATCGTTGTATCTCAAAATCCCAGTTAGCGATTGAAGAAATAATCATGAAGTCGTGGTCAACAAAGTTGGAGTTCCCATCAAAAGTCTCCAAGTAAAGAAACTCTGTTAATGAAGAGAAGACCATTATCTCAAGAACGTCTCTCGAAGATATGAAGTATGAAGTACATGATATCGGCCCGAGAAAGGTCTCAAATCATGAAGCGAGTTATGCCAAGATATGAACTTTTTGATATCCCGAGAAGCAGTTTTAAGAGATTTTGTCCTTTAGCTAACTATTGATCAAATCGTCCTACTTTGCTTTCAGGCTAAATAAACTATCGAAATAAGTCAAAAAATGCATCTTCATGATCATTCTAAGACAAAAATAAAATATAAGAGATACACCTAGGAATAAGGGAGTTTAAGCATATAATTAAGCCATGCGTGTAAGTGTTTGATTTACTAACTTATAATAACAATGATCTCGTTTTTAAGCTTAGTTTGGGGAACGTGAAACTTGAGGGTGATAAATCTTCGCAGCACCAAAGCCCTAATGTAAGTCCTTGATCTCTTTGCAAGTTATTTCCATATAGCTATTTTCAAGTGAAAATGGTTTTCTATCCTTTTATTTACTTTAAAGTTTTTAATTTCTCTTAGTAATTTAATTTTTGTTTAGTAATATTTTAATAAGGCCAAGGTTGATTGATTATGAGAAAAGTGCAAATTTGCTTTATCACTGAGCATTGCATGAGGGCATGGCAATGGTTAAGTGTAGGGGATTTGATAGGTGTGAAAACACCCATCCTTTTACCAGTTATTTCTGGCTAAAACGAGACCAAAACACGTATTTAATATCATTTGTTTGGAATTATGCGTGGTTTTTGTGTTTATTGTGTTTTCAGAGTCAACCGGATGAATATTGAAGAAAACATGGGACTGCACGGGTTTTACCAAAGAAAAAGACTCAAGACGAAGTCTATTGTCCAAGAGATGCAAAAGATTTGAAGTCATTGTGCCTATTTGAAGATTTATCGAAGAAAAGGGCCAAAGATGGAAGATTCATATATGTCGAAGAACTCGAGTCTTTTAAACAGAAGATTATAAGACGAGTTGGAATTATTCACCGACACTCCTCAAAATCAAAAGTCGGAAACATTTATTTAAAGAAACGTAAAGACTAAAGAAGAAAAAAGAAGAAAAGCCCATGAACAAAGCCCATTCACAAGCCCACAAGCAAACACCTATATATAGGACTTCTCCTCACAATTTAGGGGGGAGTTAGTTTTTCATTTTTTCATTTCTCTAGTTTTAGAGAGAGAAAGTTCCTAACTTTCTCCCACTAAGTTTTTCTTTGTTTTCATATTTTAAATTTAAGCTTTCTTTAATCTTTGCATTTGGATGCCATTAATCAAATTCAAGTTTAAGTTTAAGCTTTGTGTTCTTTAATCTCGTTCTATATTTCTTGGTTTGTTTTATCTTTGATCCGAATTACATACTTCATTCATGTGATTTGATGATTTCGTGATTGAAGGATTAAACTTCTTAGTTTTTACATAAGATCTTACACGTATAAGCTATAAGCTCTCTATGTTTATTGGCTTATTTCTTGTTTTAGCTTATTGGTTTTCGGATTTCATCAAGGTTTTAGTCACTCAAAAGTTTCGTTTATAAAGTTTATGATTTTATGTTCTCGAAAGTTGACGAATTTAAGCTTTTTGAAGTGTTTAAGTTGCGGGTAAAATAGCTTATTGATTGTGCTTATTGAGTTCTAAGGTTGCCACCATTTTCGGATTAAGTAGAGCTTCCATCGCAATCCTGGGGATTCTTCACATTCCGACGGGTTACTGGTTTTGATCGCAATAACCCTTAAGGGTTTTACTTTGCGATCGGTTGGTCATTCCCCCTTATTCCGATCTGGATTGCGATCGCTCATTGCGATCGCATATTCCGACGGGACTAAGGTCTTGGTTAAGACGAAACTCTGCCCATTTTTCGACAGCAACATTCCGATAGATGCACATTGCGACAGAGCCATATTCTGATAGAATTGACTTTAACATTCCGACAGCTTTACATTTATGTATTCCGATGGTTGTGATTTTGGTTCATTCCGATGGACATGATTTGCAATATTCCGATGGACTAAGTTTTTTTTTTAAGTTTTTAATTTTTATAAAGTTCTTTCTAAATAGCTTTTAGTTTAATATTTAAACGCTTTAATTTCGCTCAACGACAATTTCATACTTGCTTTTAATTTAAAATAGATAATCAAACCAACCCCTTTTTAACCAAGAACAACCATTCCACTTTGAACCGTGATCAATTCGAGAAGATACCGAGAACTAATCTTGAACCCCAATGAAAAATCCTGTATCAAATGGCGCCGCTGCCGGCTCTTCTCGTTAAGATTAACAGTTTTTTGTAAGAACTTGGATTTTGGGATCCGTTCACCGTGAACGTTACTTTTTCATAAAAACTTTCAAAAACCCTAAAAAAAAATATATAAAATTTTCAAAAATCCTAAAAATAAAAAAAACAAAAAACCAAAAATATTTCTTGTTTGCTTTGTTAGTTCTTTTGCAGGTGCATGTGTTGTCCCATATATTTAGATGATTAGAGATAGAAAATAGATGAAAAGAGATAGATTCCTAGAGAGAGAAAGTAGTGAGAGAAAGTAGAGAGGATTAACTTGTAGAATATTAGATTAAGAGAAAAGAATGAATCACCAACCCTCCTAACATGCTAGGAGGGTAGTATATATAGTCCACCCACATGCGGGCTTCTTAATGGACTATATGGTTTGGGCCGGGCTTTCCTTTTGGGCTTTAGTTACTTATTAATGAACTTTAGCCTAAAGTTAAGCCCGTATAACACGACTAAAATACTACCTATTACAACGTTCTAAATTACGATACATAATAAACATATGACCGAGCATTCTTGTTTGGCTCAATATTTTAAGGCTAACAATCTCCCCCAATGAGAGGTCATAAACCTTGGTCATTTAGGAAATTTGTAGAGATTACTAATCTCGCCATAAATGAGTCTTGAACGTGTAATAGTAGTCTTGTTCCTTCATGCTGTGATCTTTGAGCCTTTGTCGTTGTCTTTCGACTTTGTCTTTAAGGCTTGAGATCCTCAAATCATCCTTGACTTGTCTTTGCCATCTTGCGATCTTGTGTATTCATCCACATGCTCACACTATTAATTGTTGAATATGTCTTTAGGCATGAGTATGTGGTTTCTGAATCATTGACTTTGCTGTGTACACCGTGACGCCACCTTCTCGAGACAAAACATAGACACGGACTGAATGGCTTTGACATTCGTCCTAAATCGGTAGCGTTTTACCTCCGGTCGGTGAGGACCGTTATACGATATTAAATATCGTACCTGTGATCAGGTAGATTCAATTAAGAATCTCCTTGACAGGGTTTCGCGGCTGTACTAGCCGTTCTCTTTACTCGACCGTCTCAAAGCAAGACTGCGAACATAAAGAGTGAATCAATTGGATAGATATCCGCTTGATTAAAGTCGTCAATTCAAATTCCTGGAACAAGTTTGATTCATTAAGAATCTTACCATTGTTGCTTTCCAGTTGACACAAGTTTGATTCATAAGAATCTCACAAGTCACCTACCGTAGCGCTGTTTGAGGTTGACGCTAGAAGGATTTCCATTCGTCACTGTGAATATTAATGAATATCACTCTGAATGTTCTGGCAAGACCATAAAGATATTGCGTAGAAACCTGAAACGAGTTTGAATCAATTCAGAATCAAACCACCGTTGCTTTTTAGTTTTACATATGTTCAATTCATAAAGAATCTTGCATATGACCTACCGCAGTGCTGTTTGATGTTAACACTGGAAGGATTTCCACTCATCATTGTGAATACTAAGTAGTATCACTCTGAGTGTTCTAGCAATATCACAAGGATATAGCGTAGGACTCTCTTGATCTTCATCCGTGTGTCCTAACGATATTTGATTGATCTCTTGGCTCTAGACTCGATTTGTGCACTTTTAGTGGTCGGAGGCTGGAGCAAATGCCACCTATTCAATATCAACTATCTCGGAGTGAGAAAGTCAATAGAAGTCGTGTTGATCTCTGTGACAATAAAACAAACTTCTTTTAAGAGAAGTCTGAGTAGCTAGGAAAGGGTTGTGCTTCACATCACTGGGTCCATGATGAGTTTGTCTTCATGATGAGTTGACCTGGTTTCTGCCTAAGTTGTATGGAGGGCTTCTTTCTTTAGACCCTTTATCCTTACATTTCTTTTTCATTCTTCAACCCCTTCAATGCTTACCAAGACATCATTACTAGCACCTTGTTGTGATTGTTCCAGTGCTAGCATCAGTACTTAGTCGGCATTCAGCTACGTTCACATTCTACTCCATCTTTCCTAAGGACTTCTAATAGTCTATTGGATTGTCCCTGGGAAGATCCCTCCGGTTCTGGTTGTATCATAGGACTTAAACCTAACCACCCATTTGACACCAATAACGTCGTGAATTAAAGATGTTGTGGGTATTTGATCGTAACCGTGAAAACCACTTTAAATTCTAACAAAGTGTATGAAAAACATTTGACACCTTGCTAGTTTTGTCGTTTCAGAAAAACTCCCCCTTCACATGTGCATCGATAATCGAAAGTGTTTCGCACATGTAGGTAAGAGTTAAAGTGCTTGAGTCTTATATTAGATCACATTTTAATCACATTTTCTCCCCCTATCTCTAATATATAAAATCTTTTGATATTAGAGATACCAAATTTGATTAAAATATATTTTGAAAAAATAGTCTTGAAATCTCTAGGAGAAAGATGTGATAATCTTTTGCATGAAGTTATAATGCTCCCCCTCAAAAATTGATCCAATTGAATTGTCATTGTGAGGATATGATCCACATTTCGCTTTTTGAGGATGGGAGTTGTTGAACAAACAATTTTTGAAAGATTCTGAATAATCATTGAGAAATTCTTGAAAAAATTGTGTTCAACGCTTTTTGAAAAATCCTATTTCTTTTTGTCGAAGAGGTTTTTATTAAGCATAAACTTGAGTTCATAGACTTTGAATGTCTTGACGAATCCACTCAAGTGTAAGAAGATTTCTCTTCTTTTGCTGAGGGTAAGAGCACGAAATCGTACACTCCCCCGTGAATATAGTTCCGGGTTCCAATCTGAAAGTGATTACAAGCCATTGTGTTGAGCTCAAAACATTGAATGTTTTGTGACAAGCTCAACCCGTGATAGATTGCTCTACCCGTTGTTTGGAAATATTTGTCCAAAATAGACAATTTCCTTTATTAAAAGAAGAAATGACATGTTTTGAAAAATATTTACAACTTTCATTCGAGCTTTATGTACACACCTGTGTCGTTATTGAGCGACATTTCTAGGCACGTCCATATTATCGATACTGAAAGACATGTCGAGAAGAATATTTTTGGATTTTGAAAGATTTTTAATTTTGTGTTTTGCTTTTATGTGTTTTATATTTTTGTATTTTGCTTTTTCAAAGATATTTACAAGTTGATGTTTGATAGATAAATCAAGCAGGCACCTTTGTCAGAATCTCCAGGTCTGCTCGAGTCAAACATCTCATACCAATTTGCCTAACGAGGTACTCAAACCTATCTTTCGACAGAGCTTTCGTAAACAAGTCGGCTAATTGGTAATCCGTTCCAACAAAGTATAATTTAACGATACCTCTTTCAACTTGTTCCTTTATGAAGTGGTATATGACATCGATGTGCTTCGTGCGGGAATGCTGTACCGGATTGCAGGAGATGGCTATGGCCGACTTAGAGTCACAGTACATAGGTACTTTATCAAAGTGGAAGCCATAATCCGTGAGTTGTGTTCTCATCCAAAGAACTTGAGCACAACACGCAGATAGAGACACATACTCCGCTTCGGCTGATGAAAGTGACGTGTAATCCTGCTTCTTGGAAGACCATCCCACAAGCTTATCTTGACCTTGAAATTGTGCACCACCAGAAGTACTTTTTCGTGTATCAAGACACCCTGCATGATCAGAATCTGAATAGGCCGTTAGAAAGAAACCGATTTCCCTTGGATACCAGAGTCCCAAATGAATGGTATTCTTGAGGTACCGAAAGATCCGTTTAACCTCCTTGAGGTGCTTTTCAGTAGGTCGTGCTTGATATCGTGCACAATAACATGTAGCGTGATGAATATCTGGTCTGCTTGATGTCAAGTACATGAGGGACCCGATCATGAAACGATATCTCGTTTGATCTATGGGTAATCCCTCCAAGTCAGCATCTAGGGATGTGGTTGATAATGGTGTCCCAACGGGGTCACATGAAGTCATACCATGCTTTTTGATTATCTCTTGACAATACTTAGCTTGGTTTATAAAGATACCACTTGGGGATTGGTGAACTTGAATTCCTAGAAAGAATTTTAGTTCACCCATCATAGACATTTCAAATCTGCTGTGCATTACTTTTTCAAACCATTTTGAAAGTTTTGGGTTTGTAGACCCGAAAATAATGTCATCAACATAAATTTTCACAAGCAGAATGTCATCCCCATATTTATAAGTGAACAAAGTTAAATCAATGGAACCTTTTGAGAAACCTTTGGAGACCAGAAATTTCGAGAGCTCGTCGTACCACGCCCTTGGAGCTTGCTTGAGTCCGTAAAGTGCTTTGTGGAGACGATACACCTTGTCAGTAGAATGAGGATCGACGAATCCTTCCGGCTGCGTGACATAGACTTCTTCCTTCAAAGGACCGTTAAGAAACGCCGTCTTTACGTCCATTTGATATACAATGAATCCCTTATGTGCAGCATAGGCAAGGAAAATCCTGACCGCTTCCATTCGAGCTACTGGTGCAAATGATTCTTCAAAATCAATACCCTCTTTCTGTCCATACCCTTTAGCCACTAGCCTAGATTTATTCTTGATGATCGTGTTCTCTTCATCCATCTTGTTTTTCCAGATCCATCGAAGATTTAATGGTGTTACATCGTATGGTCTGTCAACAAGTTCCCAGACTTTAAGTCTTTCAAACTGTTGAAGTTCATCCGTTATCGATTCAATCCAAGCATGATCAGCCATGGCTTCTTTGATGTTTTTCGGTTCAGCAGTACTCACGGCGAGTGCGAACATACAAACATCGCCATCGGTTGCTAGTTGTCGTCTTGTACGAACAGGCTGTGAAGGGTTTCCAATTACGTGAACCAAAGGATGATCTCGGGTCCAATGATGTGTTGAAGGATGTCGTTGATAAAACGTATGCATATTTGACGGATCAACATGGCGAGTAGAAGACTCTCCAGTTTCATGTACCAGTGTACCGAATGGGTTGATAAATTCGTCTTCGTCAGATAATGCATCGTCTGCTTGATGTGTGTTCTCTGGAGCAATGACAGCAGTTGTGGATGTTGTAGGATCGATTGTTAATGTGATATTCTGTGGAGGTAAATCTGCAACAACCCGTGTTGAAGTAGATGAAGTTGTATCCATCTGTTGATGATGATCGGTATCATCATTCGTATCATGAGTGACAGCAGAAGACTTCGATGCAACTTGTTTCTCCCCCGTGAAATATTCATCATACATTGGTCCATATAACATTTCCAACTCTTCAAGTGTCGTGTCTACTGTCATATCTGCTCTAGGAACATGTTCAGGAACCAGCTTTGAACTTGACGGTTCATTGCTATGGTCTTAAGTCCCGAGTTCCGTGCGGTTGTGAACGGAAGTCGTTTGTCGTTGTGGATCGGGACTTAAACTGCTTTGTTCAAGTGCCATTGTGTAGCTTACTTGTGAAACCCCTGAGACACATATTTCTCTGATATCTGTTTCTTCAGCAACCAAACTCTGAGAGTGTCTTTTGTTGAACGGTATTTGTATGGAAAACCTTTATGTTCTTGTTGAACTGTTACTTTATTACCTGCACTTTCATCAGTAGTTTGTATGCTTGCATGTGGGTTAGCGATTACTTGATGAGAACCATGTGGGGGTTCACCTTGAACCTTTTTCGTGCTAGAGGGAAATATCTTTCCAGTAGGAACCCATTTAGGACCAGTTGTTTTGAAGATTCTACCTGTTGGTGTCCACTTAAGACAAGGTCTAGGAAACGTAGTTTTCTCACGCACAGTGGAAGACTTAATTGGAGAAAATATATTTCCTATAGGGTTCCGTCTTAGAGAGGCTCTAGATTTTTGGTTCACCTTGTTCAAGACTTTCGTGATGCAATCATCATGAATGGCATTAAACACACATTTGTTACATTTCGTGCAAACAAAGTGCTTAGCATCTGAGAAGGATCTAGTGTTCCTAGGATAGGCTGATTTGGGCACATCATAGAAGGGTCTAGAATTCCTGGATGTGTGATTAGCGCTCTTAGGTTTCGGTTGGGTCCTATCTCTTGCTTGTGTCTTTTTCTTAGCATCCTCTAGATAGCTTTTATGACCCGTGTCATTTGAACTACTCTGAGGCAAGTTCTTGGAGCTATTTCTAGAGTTGCTTGAAGCATTCATGTGATTGGGTTTAGCATAGGCAAAATTTTATGAAGGGGGATCTAGATGGTGGAGTGACTGTTTTTGGCAAATTGCTACGCACGTCAACTTGGGATGCAAACCTCGAGTTTGATGTTTTGGGTCGTTCAGATTTACACGCATTCGGTTGTCTAGCAACTGAGCGGTTTCTGAATGGTTGAGTAGGAGGTTTCCCCAAGATTGACGTAGTTGCTAACTTAGTATCCACACTATTTCCTTTTAGCTTCCTTAATTCATTTTTCACCGCTGTTAATGCAAAAACGTTTTCCTGAATCTGAGCTTTCAATTGCTCATTTTGTAGAAGTAATTGAGCGACACGTTGTTCTAACTTAATGTTCATATTATCAAATATGCCGTTATGAGCATTCGCGTCATTACTATCTACAGTGTCGATTGGTTGTACAGATATTTCACTTAATGAAGCAGGCGGAGAACTTAGATTTTGAGATGCCAACTTTGATTCTAACAAATTTATTTGTTTCACAAAATGTTCTTTTTCCGTATTAAAATCTTGAATCTTACGATCCAGTTTTTGTTCAAGAACAACGTTTGCTTTTTCAAGTTTTTCAAAGTAGGCCTCAAATTTGTCATGTTTCTTTGAAAACTCAAGTTTGGCATCCTTAAAATCTTTTGTCTTTTGAGCTAACATAGTTTCGAGCTCATGAATCTGAGAATCATACAGAGCAGTTAATTGTACCTCAGCTATTGGCTCTTCATCGTAAATGGGTCTGATATCTGCATCATCGGCTGCTTGATCATTCCCTGAGTTGTTGTTGGTATGCTGCTTTTCTGATTCTATCCCGCTGCGTTCTGTGACAATCGTACAATCATCCAATGTTTTACCATCATCGACATAGCTCTCGTTCTTCTGACGTGTTCTTTCAGCAATGGACTTCCTTACATCACTCATGTGTTGAAGAAATGTCTCCTTGAATTCTTGAACTTCTAACCGAGTAAATTCAAAGAAGTATTTGTTTATGAATTCTCGATCATAGTGTACAGAGACCTGTGTATCAAGGAATTGCTGAAACTGATTCTCAAGAACCAAAACGGCATCTATCGATTCAACCTCTTGAAAGTCATCGTTTGCAAGTTGTTGTTCAAGATTATCTGCATTGAGTTGCATTGTGCTTGTGAATGTCTCAACATCTTTACCAGTGAGTGACATGAATACCCGTTTGAATCCAAGTTCGACGCGAGTGCCTTTTAACTCGTCAGTTGAAAGAACTTGAATGTGTGACTGGAGTGATCTAAAGTGTGTCATGCATCGTTCTTTTGCAACCGACATTATGGATTGGAGTGCATGCACATCTTGTGTTTTGGAATCCATAATGAGTGTTTCAGATGATGAAGTGACTTTGGATCTTAAGTAGATATGGTGTGATTGGGTTGTGGTTTCAATTCCGAAAATTCCGATTTTTTCTCAGCCCGACAGTAAAGTCCTCAGTCCGACAAAACGGTAAGCTGAAAAAATTTTGAAATGAAAAATTTTGAAATCGAGTTAGAAATAGCCAATAACTAGTAGGGAAAAATTTTGAAAATAGAAAATTTTAACGAAAAACAAAACCTAAAAATGGCCTAAAAATTTGAATTTTGGTCCGAAAATTTGAATTTTTGGTCGAAAAATTTTCCGCATCGCCAAAATTTGAAATTGAAGCTTAAATGGCCTAAAAATGGTCTAGGAAAAAATAAATTTTACTATGGTTTTCCCGCCAAAAAACTCGCAATAATGAATTAATTCCGCAATTGGGTGAATTAAATTCACAATGGATGAAATTCGCAATCACTCAATGGTTAAAATCCGCAATTCTTGTAAAGTACAAATTCCGCAACTTTTCAAAGTTCAAATCCGCAATTCCACAAAGTTCAATTTCGCAAAAAAGAGCATAAATTCGCAATTACACAAAGTACAATTCCGCAATTTTGGGATGATTTCGCAACTTTGGGTATGATTTCGCAACTTTGGGTATGATTTCGCAACTTTGGGTATGATTTCGCAATACCACAATTTCGCAATCAGAGAGAAAGATGCGAAATTTGTACCAGATAAGCTAGAAAATAGGACCTTGAAAGAACTTTATGAAATTCGAGATTTCAAGCCAAACACCACAAAATTTTGCGTTTTTGACCAATCAAAGTAACCCAAATCACTACAACGTCGATGTAGATGATTTGTTTACTCACTAACACCACAAAAAAAAACGCAAATTTTTTTGATGATTCAAGCTCTTTATGAAGAAAAACTCACGAACACAATAAGAAAACCAAAACCAATAACGAATCTACCCCGTGGCGATTGATACCAATTGTTGTCCCATATATTTAGATGATTAGAGATAGAAAATAGATGAAAAGTGATGACGTATAGTCCCCAACCGGGTCACGAACCCGGCCCACGGGTACTACCCGTATCCGGCCCATCACAGATGGGTGGATAAATGTCATTCAGGCTTATGGGCTTGAATGAACAGTAACCGCACATGTGTGCGGCCCACGGCCCGGTGCGGCCGACATAAGATTAGACAGAATCATATTCTGT
This sequence comes from Glebionis coronaria, assembly GCA_025667525.1. Taxonomy (NCBI): domain Eukaryota; kingdom Viridiplantae; phylum Streptophyta; class Magnoliopsida; order Asterales; family Asteraceae; genus Glebionis; species Glebionis coronaria. The sequence goes on from CM046881.1 coordinate 190,997,477, forward strand.
CTGGGAATATCTTCATCACAAATGGAGAGGATATTCACTACCAAAATTAGAAGATAACAATCATTCTAAATCTGATAGTTATCCTTTCCTTGGGGCTAAAGTATCAGTGGCAGCCCACTAGGGTTCCACTGCCTATAAAAGGAACCCTCAAGGGTTCCACAAAGGTATTGCGATTCATACTCTAAACTCACATAAACCCTAAATCGATTACTTACTCTCACGCCGGAGTCTAATCGTGGGAAACATTAACACGGTAAGCCTAACGCGTGTTGTTTAGTGTGCAGGATCCCAACCAAAACAATTCACTTGGTGCAGGAGCCGGAGCCCAGCCAACCCGAATTAAGCCTAATTCGGGTCTAGCAAGGATTAACCAACTTTTGCATCAACAAGTTGGCGCCATCCGTGGGACCCATTACACTAAGCTAGAACAAAATCTCATTCTGAATCTCCAATGACGAAGGGACACCAGCAAGCCAATCCCAGAAATGCGAACCCCGGGAATCGGAAGTCCCAAGGGGAAGGGATTCTCATCCCCAACCAATCACCTAGCCGCCTCGCAGGCGGGCCGGGTAACCGTAGCAGTTTTCAACCCTTGGGGGTGACGAGCACGATCTCCATGACACCCCCACCTACTTCAACCCTGGACAACCCTGATCCAGGGAGTGCGCCAAACCCTCCTAACAAGGAATCGCGCAGACCCTCGACGGAGGAAGAAGTGGAAGTCCTACCACTCAGTGAGGAGGATCTTACTCGAGTTCTCACGCAGAACTTTGAAAGGATCGTCCCGGGGATCGCATCAAGGTTGAATCTGGGGAGGAACCTCCAATCCAGACTCAACTTTGGCGACACCGGACCAATCACCTCCTCCCAAAATCAGAGGAAAAGGAGAGCTCGGCCTCCGGAACAGGGTACCTTTGAGGAAACCCCTCAACCCCGGAATGTGTTTGAGCGCATAGGAGATCGCCTCATGCAGGAAATAATGCAGCCTCAAGAAGGAGAAAGGTCGGATGGCTCACCCGAGCGACCAGATCGAGAGCTGGCCAGAACCACACGTCGCCCGAGTGTGTGGGACAGGATGAACACTGGGAAAAAAGCTCCTGGTTCATCTCAAAAAAGTGGTCCTTATTCAAAGGATGGGGCACCACCGCCGTCCCCGGATCCATCCGGAGAAGACTCAGATGACCATCCACCTAAGCGTCGCCGGCCTAGGCGCACCCCTCCACCACCACCAAACAACGATGAGTATTATGGTGGCCCTTACTATCGGGATACGGAGGCGGAGGATCTTTCACGTCCCTGGTGTGAACCATGGGATGACCCTAGGCTCACTCGGCCATGGGCGGATCCCAGAGAAGACCCGTTCACCCTCCGCATACGGAACTATTCTGAGGACACTAAACGTCGCATGCCGGCGTGTATCAAGACTTATGACGGGTCCGGTGATCCGGTGGATCACCTTAAAATATTTGATACGCAGGCTAAAATTGAGCGATGGCCCATGCCTATATAGTGCCAAATGTTCAATTAGACCTTGATCGGAAACGCCCGTGACTGGTTTGAAGCACTCCCTCCACGGAGCATTGATAGTTTCACGGAACTACGCACTGCGTTTGAGAGCAATTATACTCAAAGAAAGAAGTATAATAGGGATCCGGTCTCGTTGGCAACTGTCAAGCAATGGCCGGGGGAGTCAACAGAAGCCTTCACTGAACGCTTCAATGATGAGTGCACGCACACAAGAACCATGCCGGAGCTCCTGAAAATCTCTGACTACATGCACGCCATAACAGACAGAGAACTGATCAGGCGCCTCAATGACAAGCGTCCAGAGAGATATGATGACCTCATGGAAAGGGTCAGAAATTTCATAGAAGGAGAAACAGCTGTTGCTGCGACCTAACCATCCCGAGGAAATGGGTACCGGTCAAATGATCAGTCCCGGAGGCAATCGGGCGGTCAAGGCAATCAGAACAATAACAAGGGCTCAGACTATAAGAGCCAAAGCAAAGGAGGACGGCAGGACGATAAGTTCACCCCCTAAAGATGTCCTACCGGGAGATCTTGCTGACGGAAGGGGCGAACTTCCCAAGGCCTCCCCCAATGACCACTCCGCCGGAACGTCAGCAAGGAAGTCGCTTCTGCGAGTTCCATAATGACAAAGGTCACGACACGGAGGAGTGCATCCAGCTCAAGAAGCATATCGAGTCGCTGATCAAATCAGGCAAACTCAAGCACCTAGTTAAGGATTGGAAGGATGGAAAAGACAATAACAAGAAGTATGATAAGAAGGATCCCCAAAAGGACAAACCTTCGACCATATACATGATTCAATCCAGACAGCGCCGCACGAGGCAGAAAGTTGGCCAAAAATTTTCACACGGCAGGGAAATCTCATTCCCTCCCATCACAACAGGCGATGTGATTGATGCACCTCTCACTATTGAGATAAGCATTGGAACACATAATGTTCGTCGCATGTATGTGGATGGAGGATCGTCAGCAGAGGTACTATATGAACACTGTTTCGTGCAGTTATGCCCAGAAATAAGAAGCCAATTAGTACCGGCCACGTCGCCGCTTACTGGCTTTAGTGGAGACACTATCTGGCCGATAGGGTAATTACGTTTGCTTGTGACCATTGGGAATGAGGAACATTCCACTACGGCGTGGATGAACTTCATGGTGATACGCTCACACTCTCCGTACAATGGAATCATAGGCAGACCAGGCATTTTGGCTATACGGGCGGTACCCTCTATGGCGCACGGGATGATCAATTTCCCCGTGGAAGGGGGAATTGTTACCATTTACAACACAATTGTACCGGCATCCGAGTGTCACACCGTGACAACACCGGCTCCACCTGTTCTACCCAAAGATGGATCACCACCTCCCAATTGGAAGGTGGCCATTCACCCTGACTATCCGGAACAGGAGGTATCCGTAGGAGGGGCACTCTCGGATAGCGGCAAAAGGGCCATGTGCTCTCTTTTAAGTGCAAACCTAGACATATTCGCATGGGAGCCAAAGCATATGACAGGTGTGCCACGTGCGATAGCGGAGCATAAGCTCCAGATCCGCCAAGGGTACCAACCCATCAAGCAAAAGAAGCGCGGCCAGGCGCCTGAGCGCAGCCAAGTAATATTAGAGGAAGTACGAAAACTAGTGGATGCAGGCATCATGCGCGAGGTATACTACCACGAGTGGTTGTCCAATCCGGTCATGGTCAAGAAGCATGACAGAAGTTGGCGCATGTGCGTGGATTTTACGGATCTTAACAAGGTCTGCCCACAGGACTATTACCCGTTACCAGAAATCGACTGGAAGGTGGAGTCCCTATGTGGGTATCCTTTCAAATGCTTTTTGGACGCGTATAAAGGGTATCATCAAATCCAGATGGCGGAGGAGGATGCAGAAAAAACGGCGTTCCATACGAGCCAGGGCGTGTATTGCTATACGAAAATGCCGTTTGGACTGAAGAACGCCGGTGCTACATATCAGCGGTTGGTGGACAAAGCTTTTGAATCACAGATAGGCCGCAACTTGGAAGTCTATGTTGATGACTTGGTGATAAAAAGTCACACGGAGGAGGCACTCCTCCGAGATGTCCAAGAGACATTCGACACTCGGAGAAGGATTAACATGAAGTTAAATCCAAAGAAATGTACGTTTGGAGCAACCGAGGGGATGTTCCTCGGATATTTGATTGATCCAAACGGAATCAAACCTTGCCCAGAGAAGACGGATGCAGTGATACAACTACCGTCCCCGCAGACACGGAAGGAGGTGCAATCCTTAAATGGGAAGCTAGCCGGACTGAATAGGTTCCTATCTAAATCCGCAGAGAAGTCATTACCCCTATTTAAGACACTCAAGAAGTGCATTAGAAAGGGAGATTTCCGGTGGACGAAGGAAGCCGAGGAAGCCTTCGGCCAACTCAAGCGGCATCTTGCATCCCTTCGTATGCTAGTAGCTCCCCGCCAAAGGAGGAACTCATTATGTATCTCTCAGCTACTCATGGCGCAATAAGCGCGGTACTTATGACGGATAGAGATACAGTACAAACTCCGGTCTACTTTATAAGTAGAACACTACAAGGGCCAGAGCTGAATTATTCCTCCATGGAAAAATTGGTGTTAGCACTAGTGTTTGCTACAAAGCGGTTGCGCCGGTACTTTCAGGCGCACCCAATTGTAGTCATTACGGATCAGCCAATCAAGCAGGTTATTTCTAGACCAGATGTGGCAGGGAGGCTACAGAAGTGGAGCATCCTATTGGGGGAGCACAATATATCTTATAGGCCAAGGATGGCTGTTAAAGGCCAGATCTTGGCAGATTTCCTGATCGAAAAGCCGGATGAGGAAGGGCCAATCATCAAGCAAGACGAAATCCCAACAGAACCATGGGTGTTATTCACGGATGGATCTTCGTGTACGGATGGGTCCAGAGCAGGTCTCATCCTCACAAATCCAGAAGGAATGGAATTCACGTACGCCCTCCGTTTTGAGTTCACGGCCACCAACAATGAAGCGGAATATGAAGCATTAATTGCGGGTTTAAAAATCGCCGCTAGAATGGGAGTCCGCAACCTTGAGGCCTACGTGGACTCACGGCTTGTAGCGAACCATATTCTAGGTGGGTATGTGGCTAAGGAGGACAACATGGTCAGGTACTTGGAAAAAGTCAAGTCGCTAATCGCGACTTTCAGTAAGTTTTCCATCAAGCAGGTACCAAGGGGCGAGAATAAGAAGGCGGACGCTCTTAGCAAGATCGCATCCACAAGCTTCGCTCACTTATCTAAACAAGTCTTGGTGGAAATACTCAAGGAAAAATCTATAACGGAAGGGGAGGTTGCTGCTATAGTTGAAGAGGATGGACCTACATGGATGACCCCAATTATCAACTATTTGACTAGTGAGACCCTTCCAGACGAGGAAAAAGCAGCACGGCGCATAAGAAGGAAGGCGCAGCATTTCGAACTTCGAGAGGGCATCCTTTACAAACGCTCTTTCTTGCAGCCGTGGTTGCGGTGTGTTGGACCAAGTCAGGCCGCTTACGTAATCAGTGACATACACGAAGGGTTGTGCGGCATGCATGCAGGTCCACGATCCGTGGTAGCCAGAGCCTTACGAACAGGATATTATTGGCCCACCATGCACAGAGACGCGCGCGACATGATTCGCAATTGTAGTGATTGCCAAGTGCATAGGCCAGTACCGCGACACCCGCAGCAGGAGCTTACACCTATCACGTCCCCATGGCCATTTTATAAGTGGGGAATTGACATTGCAGGACCATTTCCTGTAGCTGCGGGGGGAGTTAAATTCTTGATTGTTGCAATGGACTACTTCACACGATGGATAGAGGCCAAGGCAGTCAAGTCTATCGCAGGCAAACAAGTTAAGAAGTTTATTTGGGAACATATTGTGTGCCGTTTTGGTTTACCAGGAGAAATCATTTCGGATAACAGCAAGCAGTTCACGGACAACCCGTTCAAAGATTGGTGTGCATCATTGAACATCAAGCGTCGCTTCGCATCTGTTAAGCATCCACAGACAAACGGCCTCGTCGAACGAGCTAATAGAAGCTTGGGGAATGGCATCAAGGCGCGTCTGGATGAACGAAGTGGTAAATGGGTCGATGAGTTATCACATGTGCTATGGGCGCATAGAACTATGATCAAAACAGCCAACGGAGATACTCCATTTGCATTGGCTTACGGCACTGAAGCTGTTATACCAGCAGAAATAGGAATGCCTACCATCCGCACGGCGGAGGCTAATGTCGTCACGAACGATGAACAGCTGCGAATCAACCTGGATCTGTTGGAAGAAAAAAGGGAAATAGCAGCCATCAATGAAGCTAAGTCCAAGGCTAAGATGAAGGCTCATTACGACGCCAAGGTCAAAGGTGTTTCTTTTCGACCGGGAGACTACGTCTATCATGCTAACGAAGCAAGTCGAGCGGAGAACACAGGAAAGCTGGGCCCTAAGTGGGAAGGACCATATGAAGTCACTGAAGCCTTGGGACGAGGCGCGTACAAGCTACGTGACATGGATGGCCGCGACCTTGAGCGCACATGGAATATTTCCAATCTCAAAAGGTGCTATCTTTGAAAGCTACGGCTTCCGCATGGAAACTTCGCTATGTGCGTTTTTAATAAAGAACCATGCGGTTTTATCTGTTTTGTTTTGTCTTATGTTTGTTTATATTCCTTTCTTGTTTTTTAGGACTTGTCATTATTGCTCAAACAAAAGTGTAAATGTTCTAATAAAATGCCGTGGTGCCTAGCTAGCTCCGCGGCCTGTTTCGTGCAAATAATTTTTTAGATTTTTTGTTAGTCGTATGAATTTTTTACTTGTATTATAATATGCCATGTTTCATTCATATGCATTCTTTCAAATTACTGTACATGTACTATACGCCTCCAGGCGGGGTAAGAGGATTAAGTGAACCTACTAATTCAACTTGCCGCGTAAGAGGGTGATACAATGATTTTGTATGGGTTCTAATTCTCTCACAGTCCTCTCGAATTGATCTCGGCCTTAAGTGGAATGATTGTTCTTGGTTACTAAATAAAAGGGTTTGGTTTTCTAAACTACTAAATGTTAAATGATCGAAAATTTAAACTTAAATTTAAAAGTAATTTAAAAGTAATTGAATTATTAATAATTGACAAAACTTTGAATTAAAATCAAACTTAAATTAAGAAATAATGAGAAATGGTAAGACAGACATAAAGAAACAGAAACAGTAAGAAACTTAAAAGAAGACTGATTCGGAAGTTCACCCTTGGTTCGGAAGTTTAGCTTCATTCGGGACTTAATTACTCATCCGGAACTTTGCCTTCATTCGGAAGTTTCTACATCATTCGGAACTTTTGGCTTGGTTCGGAAGTTTTGGCTTGGTTCGGAACGTTTGGGTTCGTTCGGAACTTTTGGCTTGGTTCGGAAGTTTGCGGTTCCGATTCGGAACTTTTTCGAGAATTGGTTCGGAACTTTTCTAAGTTCTGATTCGGAAGAAATCAGTTCGGAAATTTTTAAGAAAATTGGTTCGGAACTTTTTAAAACAAAACTCATTCGGAACTTTTAATGTTCATTCGGAACTTCAAGCTCATCCGGAACTTTTGCTTTGTTCGGAAGTCTGGGAAACCCAGGTACAGAAACAATACCGAAGAACAAGGAAACTAGTTTTAATCCAAAAATCACCAAGTTTTTCACCAAAAACTTAAATAAATCAATCATAAAGCATCTACTAACCATAAACTACAAATCCCATCAACAAAAACACAAATCCCAACAACTTTTGAAGATCAAATCAAGAAAATAAAAAAACTTAAGAACTTGAGGATAAAGATGATGATAAACAAAATGAAATGGAAAGATTAAACAAGACTTTGTATTAAATGATTAATGTTTCAACAAGATCAAACAAAGACTAAAATCACAAGATTGGAAGAACAAAGATTAAAATCACAAATCACCCTAGTGGTGATGGTGAAGGAACGAACAAGAAAGGAGAAAAAAGGGGAGGAGAGGAAAACTCCAGACTCTCTAGCTAAAAATGTGTGAGGGGACTCCTTTTATAGGCTTGTCTTTTGGTTGGTGAGTGGGCTTTCTCCCGTTCTTCTTGTCTTTTCGTCTTTTTAGAAAAGTTTCCGTTTTCGATTCTGATTCGGGATTTGTCGTCGATTAAATTCAACTCGTCTTTTAATTTCTTCGTTTAATAGACTTGAGTTTCTTCGACTTATATAAATCTTCCATCTTTGGTCCTTTTCTTCGATAAATCTTCGAATAGGCCCAGTGACTTCAAATCTTTTGCATCTCTTGGACAATAGACTTTATCTTGAGTCTTTTTCTTCAGTAAAATCCGTGCAATCCCATGTTTTCTTCAATATTCATCCGGTTGGCTCTGAAAACACAATAAACACAAAAACCACGCATAATTCCAAACAAGTGATATTAAATACGTGTTTTGGTCTCGTTTTAGCCCGAATTAAGTGGTAAAAGGATGGGTGTTTACACACCTATCAAATCCCCTACACTTAACCATTGCCATGCCCTCATGCAATGCTTAGTGATAAAGCAATTTTACACTTTTCTCATAATTAATCAACCTTGGCCTTATTTAAATACTACCTAACAAAAATTAAAGTACTAAAAGAAATTAAAATTTAAAAGGATAGAAAACCATTTTCACTTGAGAATAGCTACATGGAAATAACTTGCAAAGAGATCAATGACTTACATTAGGGCTTTTGTGCTGCGAAGATTTATCACCCTCAAGTTTCACGTTCCCCAAACTAAGCTTAAAAACGAGATCATTGTTATTATAAGTTAGCAATTCAAACACTTACACACATGGCTTAATTAAATGCTTAAACTCCCTTATTCCTAGGTGTATCTCTTATATTTTATTTTTGTCTTAGAATGATCATGAAGATGCATTTTTGGACTTATTTCGATAGTTTATTTAGGCTGAAAGCAAAGTAGGACGATTTGATCAATAGTTAGCTAAAGGACAAAATCTCTTAAAACTGCTTCTCGGGATATCAAAAAGTTCATATCTTGGCATAACTTGGTTCACGATTTGAGACCTTTCTCGGGCCGACATTTGGCATGTACTTCATACTTCATATCTTCGAGAGACGTTCTTGAGATAATGGTCTTCTCATCATAATAGAGTTTCTTCACTTGGAGACTTTTGAGGGGTACTCCAACTTTGTTGACCAAGACTTCATGATTATTTCTTCAATCTCTAATTGAGATTTTGAGATACAACGATCCGCCTCCTTTTCGGACTTGGATCTATTTATCCTATACCTTGTTAGGGTCTTTTCGGATAGACTTCTCCATGATCTTTATGGGAGTTGATTGCTTTTCGTCGTGAGTCTTGATCCTTCATATTGATTTTAGGAATAATGCTTTTCACATCACTTGGATCTTCAGCAATAATATTGAATCCTCATGCCTTGTTAGGGCCTTTTCGGACTCGCCAATCTTCGCGCCCCGCTTCATAAGTTATGCCTTGGATATAAACTCTTATCATTACCGAGTAACTTTTAAACGATCTTGGGCTAGAAGCTAAGTAACTTTTCAAATCGTACGACCTTACTTATTGCAGATAAATTATTAACAAGTGATGGGAGAATAGGCAAATAATTACACCAAGTGAGCTTGTGCAAGAATACCGACTTATAATTGACTCTATCATTTCTCGACCTCCACAATTTAAAATCTTAAGTAATGAGACTCGTGGACACTTAGCCTAATAAACCAATTAAGGTCTACATGGTTAAGGATACTAGCTAGAATAAACTTGGATAAGTCTATTCGGGTTGAGTCAAAATAAACGCAACGGGCCTAATATGTCAAAGACTTCTAAACTAGCTACACCACTTTATTAAAATTTGACTTTATTGCAGGATATATACATATGAAAGCAATGATAAAAATTTAAAAATTACAACTAAATGGCCAAAGTTAATAAAAAATTTGAAAAATGTTGAAAAATATGATTTTCCGGTTAATTGAAGGCATTTTCATGGAAAAGTCCACTTAAAACTTTGATAGAAGTCCCCCCTACACTTAAGATAAACATTGTCCTCAATGTTTAAGCATGTGGGAAAAGTTTCCCCTACACTTATGACATTGTGCACGTTGGTTAACTCAAGTTAAGGAAGAGACGACTAAAGTGATCAATTTCAAATGTGAGTATGAAGAAAATTGAATCACGATAGTTGAGAGATAGAACCAGATTTCAGATAACACGGGAGCACGGTTCTTCAAAGATTCCAAGAGTGCATTTATCCCTGTAATCACACCACACAAAGACAAACACGTATAGAAGTCCCCCTACACTTAGGGGATTAAAACCTAAAGGATAGATACTCGGGCTGCCTCCCGAGGAGCGCTTGTTTTTGATAACCGAGTCACGAGCCTGACTCGACCCAAAATTAGTTCATGGGGAACGTGGTGAGGGATGGAATCACCTCATGAGAGGTGTCCTCACCAAAGTACAACTTCACTCGTTGGCCATTCACCTTAAAATTAGGTCCATTAGGTTGAGTGAGCTCGAGAGTACCATATGGAAAAATTTGGGCAATGGTGAATGGGCCGGACCAACGAGATTTGAGCTTTCCCGAGAAGATTTTCAACCGAGAGTTAAAATGTAAGACTTTGTCTCCAACATGGAACTCTCGGTTCTTAATCTTAGAGTCGTGAATGAGCTTAGTCCTTTCCTTATAGATTAAAGAATTTTCATAAGCCTCATTACGGAGTTCATTGAGCTCATTGAGTTGGATCTTGCGTAGGTCACCGGCTTTGTTAATATCAAAATTAGCCCACTTCAAAGCCCAATAAGCCTTGTGCTCCAACTCAATGGGGAGGTGGCACGCGTTCCCGTACACAAGACGATAAGGCGTACAGCCGATCGGGGTCTTGTAAGCAGTACGGAAAGCCCACAAAGCATCATCAAGTTTATCAGCCCATGAGGCACGATGCTCTCCCACGGTTCTTTCCAGAATTCGCTTAAGTCCTCGGTTGGATATTTCAGCCTGGCCATTAGTTTGTGGGTGGTAGGCTATGGAAAGACGATGATTTACACCGTACTTAGCCATGACTCTTGCGAATTGGTCATTGCAAAAATGAGTCCCACGATCACTAATAATGGCACGAGGCACACCGAATCTAGCGAAAAGAGCTTTCAAAAAGTTACAAACCACCCTTGCGTCATTAGTGGGTAAAGCTTTGGCTTCAACCCATTTGGAGACATAGTCAACGGCTACAAGGATGTATTTGTTTCCTTTAGAAGAAGGGAATGGCCCCATAAAGTCGATACCCCAAACATCAAAGATTTCACACTCTTGAATGAAATTCTGAGGCATCTCGTCTTTATGTGTGATCGTGCCTTGTTTTTGGCAAACATCACATCGTTTAACCATATCGTGAGCGTCACGATATATGGAGGGCCAACAAAATCCCGAATCAAACACTTTTTTAGCGGTGTAGTTGGGACCAAAGTGACCACCGGTGGGTCCTTTGTGGCAAGCATCAAGGATTTCAGACGCTGCCCGGTCCGTCAACACATCGGCAGATAATCAGGTCGGCACATTGTTTGAATAGGTAAGGGTCGTCCCAAAAATAAGTCTTGATGTCGGTGAAGAACTTTTTCTTTTGTTGGGACGTCAACCCTTCCTTGAGAATTCCACCCGCCAAATAGTTTGCAAAGTCCGCAAACCACGGGGTTTCATTCGACTTCGAGTTTATAGACATTAAGGTCTCCAAGGGAAAAGAATCATTGATTTCTTTGTTTGGATGATCCCCTTGGTAAGGATCCTCAAGTCTGCTGAGATGATCCGCGGCTAAGTTTTCTGCTCCTTTTTTATCGCGAATTTCGATTTTAAATTCCTGGAGCAGCAAAACCCAGCGAAGAAGTCTTGGTTTGGAATCTTGCTTTGTCAACAAGTACTTCAGCGCGGAATGATCGGTATACACAATGGTGGTAGAAAGGACAAGATAGGGGCGAAATTTTTCAAAGGCATAGACAACAGCTAAAAGCTCTTTTTCGGTTGTCGTATAATGCAATTGTGCCCCCGTCATTGTCTTGCTAGCGTAATGGATCGGTTGGAAGTGTTTGTTCACTCTTTGTCCAAGAACCACTCCAATAGCAAAATCACTAGCATCGCACATCAACTCAAAGGGCAGCTCCCAATTAGGGGTAACCAAGACGGGTGCCTTAGTTAGCTTATCCTTAAGCAAGTTGAAGGCTTCAAGACACTCTTTGGAGAAGATAAAAGGAGTATCTTTTTCCAAGAGGTGGGTCATCGGGCGAGCGATTTGAGAAAAATCTTTGATGAATCGACGGTAGAAGCCCGCATGACCCAGGAAACTACTCACACCCTTCACGGTTGAAGGTGGAGGCAACTTTGCGATAACATCGACTTTAGCACGGTCTACTTCAAGACCGGCTTTCGAGATCTTGTGTCCCAGCACGATGCCTTCCTTTACCATAAAATGGCATTTTTTCCCAATTCTGAACAAGGCGAGTGTCTTCGCACCGCTTAAGCATGCGTTCCAAATTGGCAAGGCAAGAAGAGAAGGAATCCCCAAAGACCGAGAAATCATCCATGAAGACTTCCATGGTTTGTTCAACCATGTCATGGAAGATAGCTAACATACACCTTTGGAAAGTCCCGGGCGCATTACATAAGCCAAAAGGCATTCTTTTGTAAGCAAATGTGCCATAGGGACAAGTGAATGTTGTCTTCTCTTGATCTTGGGGATCGATGGGTATTTGAAAATAACCCGAGAAACCATCAAGAAAGCAGTAATATTCATTACCCGCTAAACGTTCAAGCATTTGGTCCATAAAAGGTAGAGGGAAATGATCCTTTCTCGTGGCATCATTGAGTTTGCGGTAGTCTATACAAACTCTCCACCCAGTAACGAGACGAGTGGAAATTAACTCGTTGTGTTCATTGGGAACAACGGTTATTCCGCCCTTCTTGGGCATACAATGGATTGGACTAACCCATGGGGAATCCAAAATAGGGTAAATCATACCCGCATCAAGAAGTTTGATAACCTCTGTTTTGATGACTTCATGGATTTTTGGATTCACCCTTCGTTGGCTTTGAATTGTGGGCTTAAAGTCGTCCTCCATGAGAATTTTATGTGTGCAGAAGTGAGGATCAATTCCACGAATATCAGAAATCTTCCAAGCAATAGCCTTCTTATGATCTTTCAACACGGCGACAAGTCGGGCATTCTCGTCATCCTTCAAATCCTTAGCAATGATGACTGGCGACTTCTTCTCTTCTTCAAGGAATACATACTCGAGATGGGGCAGCAATTCATTAAGTTCCAAATCCGGAGGATTTTCGACGGGAGGCGTATTCGAAGTTTGAGTATCGATAGCAATGACCGTGGGAGATGGAGGAGAAGGATTGTCTTCGTTGAGAAGATTTGCAATGAAGCTGAGATCTTCATCCCAATTGGTAGTAGAATCGTCATTGTCGAAATGCACATCTCCCATGGTGGCTTCCAAATCTTTCCAAAGGAAATCACTTTCTCCAAATAGAGATAGTGATGAGTCGATAGAGGAAACGGTCTCAACATTGGGAAGAGAGGTAGGAATACTTTTACAAGCATCTTTGAAATGTTCTTCACAAGCCTCATCAAGAACGTCAATACAATTAACACTCTCGTAAGAATAAGACTGTTTAGAAATCTTTCCCATGTTGAAGACTACTTTATCGTCACCCACTCGCATGATAAGCACACCGGCTTCAACATCGATGAGAGTGCGACCGGTCCTCAAGAATGGACGACCAACAATTAGTGGCACACGGGGGTCCATCTGGTAGTCGACGACAACAAAATCAGCAGGGAAGGTGAATTTGTCGACTCCTACAATGACGTCTTCGGCTATCCCCACTGGATAAGCAACCGTACGGTTAGCTAATTCCAAAGTCATTTTGGTGGGGACTAGCTCTGGGAGAGATAATTGCTTCCAAACACTTAGAGGCATGAGATTAATACTGGCGCCTAGATCGGCTAGGGCCATGCAATTCTCTACTCACGGGAAATTGCAAGGGATAAGAAAACGACCCGGATCACCAAGCTTAGTTGGCAATTTCCTTAAGAGCACTACAGAGCAATTCTCATTAAGTTGGGTGTTGGCAATATCGAGGAGCTTTTCCTTGTCGCTCAGAAGATCTTTAAACATTTTTGCATACTTGGGCATGTGAGCGAGAGCCTCAGCGAAGGAGATATTGAAATTCAGTTGTTTGAACATTTTAAGGAAATTCGAAACCTGAATATCGTCCTTGCTTTTGAGCTTCTCTTTCCTCAACCTAGATGGATAAGGTATATTGGATGAAGAAGAAGGATTTAGGGGAATAGGATCACTCACAACCACGGGTGGAGGAGGGGTAGAAGGAAGAGGTGGAGAAATTGGGGAAGGAGAAGGAGGAGGAATAGGAGCAGGTGACTCGTTCTCCTTAGTCACAATCACCGATGGAGGTATAGGAAGCTCGGGTTCCTTGGTACCTTTACCACTTCGAGTAGTGATTGCTTTCATCTCCCCTCTTGGGTTCGCAACGGTGTTACTCGGAAGAGTACCCAAAGAAGAGGGTTGATTACCTTGGAAGAAACCAGCCATCATGTTCCTCAGATCATTAGTTTGGCTATCCAACGTATTTCTCATGTCGGCTCTCAAATCATTTCCTTGCTTTACCAAGTCTGCCTTCAAGTTTCGCACTTCCTGCTGTAGATTTTCCACGATCATATCATTGGTCCTCATGTAGGTTGCAACCTCTTGGTGTAACGCAATGGTGGTTTGGTTGGGAGGAGCATTGTATGCGGGTGGTTGATAAGCAGGTTGTTGGTAGACTTGATTGTTACGTTGAGGCGGTTGTTGCTGCTTGTGAGGAGGGATGTATGGTTGTCGAGATTGTTGTTGTTGTTGAGGAGGGCGATTAAGGTTTTGTTGTTGGTTTGGGTTGGTAGGAGGAAAACCAGGTGGTGAAAGATAGTTGTTGGATCGATAGCTAAGCAAGTTACGGTCACCTTGAGGTCTAGCTAGATAAGCAGGTTGAGGATAGGTGCCATATGCCGCATTCACATTCTCAGCAGGGTAGTCTTGGGTGGTGGTACAAGTTGTGTAAGAGTGAGGACCACCGCATATCTCACAAGGTTGGCTGACAGCGTTCACTTGAGCGTTTTTGGCGTTGTTGCTGTTGTTGTTGCTGACGGTGTGGGTGACAAGCGATTCAAGAAGCGTAGTGATTTTGTCCAATCGCTTGTCGCTGTCACTTGTGCTAGCACTAGCGACATTGGTCCGAACACTCTTGGTTTGCACACGAGATTTATTCTCAATGATGTCCCAAGCAGCATTGGAAGTCTTAGCCAATAGATTACCCCCCGAGGCACTGTTCAGTGAATCTTGGTCACTCATGCTTAAACCATTGTAAAAAGTATTGATTTGATGTACTTTGGTAAAACCATGTTGTGGGCATTTTCTTAAAAGATCTTTAAAACGATCCCAAGATTCACTGAACGACTCATCGTACTTTTGTTCAAAATTTATGATTTCATTCCGCAAAGCGGTAGTACGAGAGGGTGGAAAAAAGTAATTGATGAACTTTGTTTCCAAATCCGTCCACGAGAGAATACTCTGTGGCGGTTCCTTAGCAAGCCAATGCCGGGCTTGTCCCTCTAAAGAAAAGGGAAAACGTTGTAACCTGATAACCTCTTGTGGAACACCATTGAATTTGACCGTGTTGGTGAGTTGCAAGAATCTCTTGACGTGGTCGTGTGGATCATCAATGGTACGTCCCAAGAATGGTTGAGCGGAGACCATCTGGATAAAGCCTGATTTTAGCTCGAAATTGTTGGCGGCAATTGGTGGTATAACAATTGGGTCAGTGTTGCCATCTACATGAGCTTGCAGCAATTCAATCATCGGGCGATTATCCGGAAGGGGCTCATTGTGGTTGTTATTGTTCATGTTGTTGAAAGGTGGGTTGTTGTTGTTATTATTGTTTGGAGGTGGTACACCGGCCATGTCTAAGTTATCGAGAGGCTCGGGCTCTTGATATGACGTGGATCGAGTGCGCATACACCTGCAAAAGAACGAACAAAGAAAAACAAAGCAAAAATATTTTTGGTTTTTATGTTTTTTTAATTTTTTTTTGTATTTTTGAAAATTTTATATTTTTTAGGATTTTTTTGAAATTTTTTGATGAAAAAGTAACGTTCACGGGGAACGGATCCCAAAATCCTAGTTCTCACAAAAAACTTTTGATCTTAACGAGAAGAGCCGGCAGCGGCGCCATTTGATACAATGATTTTGTATGGGTTCTAATTCTCTCACAGTCCTCTCGAATTGATCTCGGCCTTAAGTGGAATGATTGTTCTTGGTTACTAAATAAAAGGGTTTGGTTTTCTAAACTACTAAATGTTAAATGATCGAAAATTTAAACTTAAATTTAAAAGTAATTTAAAAGTAATTGAATTATTAATAATTGACAAAACTTTGAATTAAAATCAAACTTAAATTAAGAAATAATGAGAAATGGTAAGACAGACATAAAGAAACAGAAACAGTAAGAAACTTAAAAGAAGACTGATTCGGAAGTTCACCCTTGGTTCGGAAGTTTAGCTTCATTCGGAACTTAATTACTCATCCGGAACTTTGCCTTCATTCGGAAGTTTCTATTTCATTCGGAACTTTTAGCTTGGTTCGGAAGTTTTGGCTTGGTTCGGAACGTTTGGGTTCGTTCGGAACTTTTGGCTTGGTTCGGAAGTTTGCGGTTCCGATTCGGAACTTTTTCGAGAATTGGTTCGGAACTTTTCTAAGTTCTGATTCGGAAGAAATCGGTTCGGAAATTTTTAAGAAAATTGGTTCGGAACCTTTTAAAACAAAACTCATTCGGAACTTTTAATGTTCGTTCGGAACTTCAAGCTCATCCGGAACTTTTGCTTCGTTCGGAAGTCTGGGAAACCCAGGTACAGAAACAATACCGAAGAACAAGGAAACTAGTTTTAATCCAAAAATCACCAAGTTTTTCACCAAAAACTTAAATAAATCAATCACAAAGCATCTACTAACCATAAACTACAAATCCCATCAACAAAAACACAAATCCTAACAACTTTTGAAGATCAAATCAAGAAAATAAAAAAACTTAAGAACTTGAGGATAAAGATGATGATAAACAAAATGAAATGGAAAGATTAAACAAGACTTTGTATTAAATGATTAATGTTTCAACAAGATCAAACAAAGATTAAAATCACAAGATTGGAAGAACAAAGATTAAAATCACAAATCACCCTAGTGGTGATGGTGAAGGAACGAACAAGAAAGGAGAAAAAAGGGGAGGAGAGGAAAACTCCAGACTCTCTAGCTAAAAATGTGTGAGGGGACTCCTTTTATAGGCTTGTCTTTTGGTTGGTGAGTGGGCTTTCTCCCGTTCTTCTTGTCTTTTCGTCTTTTCAGAAAAGTTTCCGTTTTCGATTCTGATTCGGGATTTGTCGTCGATTAAATTCAACTCGTCTTTTAATTTCTTCGTTTAATAGACTTGAGTTTCTTCGACTTATATAAATCTTCCATCTTTGGTCCTTTTCTTCGATAAATCTTCGAATAGGCCCAGTGACTTCAAATCTTTTGCATCTCTTGGACAATAGACTTTATCTTGATTCTTTTTCTTCAGTAAAATCCGTGCAATCCCATGTTTTCTTCAATATTCATCCGGTTGGATCTGAAAACACAATAAACACAAAAACCACGCATAATTCCAAACAAATGATATTAAATACGTGTTTTGGTCTCGTTTTAGCCCGAATTAAGTGGTAAAAGGATGGGTGTTTACACACCTATCAGAGGGATGCAACCCCAGCCGCACGGATCATGTATCCTTACTAGACACCTTACTCACAAGACGTTGGGGTAAGTTCCACATGCTGCAGTCACACAGTGCTCCGCATGGTAAAGACGCACGTCGCATGTCTAGTAAAATATAGACTTGTATGTACTTTCTTTGTGTGTAAGACGTGATATATCATGCAGTATTATGGTACAAAACACAGTCAAAGTACACAAGTTTCCGATATATATAAACAAAATGGCCGTGGTCATCACGGACTTCTAAATAAAAAGACAAGTTACTACAAATATGTCTTAGCCGTATACATACACGGACGAATATAATAACAAGTGTTTACAACAGATAAGTTACAAGGGGGGTATGAATTCCCCTAGGTCCTTCTTCGCTTCCTCAATTAAGGCACGAAGGACCTCCCCACGAGCGTCCTTCCCATCCCGGGCTTTGGCTGCAATGGCATCCAATGCTTCTACAAGCAACTTCTCGCCTTTCATTGTTTTAGGATACGGTATCGTAAGTGGCCAACGTCAAAGGAATAGGATCGGCACTCAGCCGGGATATTATCGTCTCGTTTGGAGCATCCTTCATTGCCTCGAGCTCATCCAGGAGAGGGTGTTGGACCTCTGCCAAGGCATCCATGGACGCAGTCATTTTACCCGCTGCGGAGGGGTTGTGATACGGATGCTATGTGATATCCTCATTTTTTCCTATCATCTCTGCAGCTTTGACCAGGCCTTCATGCCTACCACGATCGATGCCATCGGATATGACCCCGGTAAACGCCTGCAGTAGGTGTGGAGCGTCCAATGCCCTGCTCACAGCAAGTCGCAGCCCTTGCCCGAGAATCCACCTACGACCGGCTGTAGCGGTTAGTAGGGGGGGACATACTCTCTCAGCGCAACTTACAACCACCTTGCTTAATTCTTCATCAGCGGAGGCAATATGCTCTTCAAGGCTGGTTTAGGTCTGCGTCAATTCTTCCTTCAGCGCGTCACGCTCCTGGGCGATGTTGAATGATTGCACGGTCACCGCCTTAGTAGCAGACTCAGCCGCGGACACCTACATATGAAATTTGGAGTTATTACAAGGATATATATTTTTTGGGTTACATGCATACAAAAAGTAGGAGTGTATGTACAACATTTCGAAGGTTTACCTTCTCGCTTGATGCGGTTACGAGGGCTTCCAACTCAGCAATACGCTTCTCTCTGGCGTCGGCGTGATGCGCCTGCTCCTTCACCGTCGCCTCGGCGGTCAATAATGCCGCCTGCAAAGATGCGATGGTCTTCTCGTTCTTCACGACCATCGCCTCACGGCGGGCTATCCTCTTGTCAGCACGACTCACATTAGTGAGGGCCTGGACCAGACGACGTCTTAACGCGGCACCCACCGTCACCTGATGTGCGGATGATACGTCAAATTGCTCAATAAGGGCCTCATGATCTAGTTCATCTAAATCTTGTGCGAGGGCAGGCGGGGTGATGTGTTCGATAAATTCTGAACACTCGGATTCGGCCTCCAGCCGTGTCAAACTTGATAAGTTCCATGCTAAGCGCAGGCTTTCTTCTGGCCCCTCGGGGCGCGGCTCCTTGGCACGTGTGGTAGCAGGTGATGGGGGCTTGTTGGTTGGTGCGGGGGATGGATTTCTCCCCACTTCTTCCCCTTGCATTGCGGCTGCTAGATTGGTCCTGTTATTTACACGTGACAATAATTAGTTTATACATCATACAAAGATAATAATCATACTTACGGAGGGGTACTTACGGGGTGCCAATGACAGGGTCTGGGCCGGTAGGAGCTACGGCACTCACAGGGGCGACTCGCAGAACTGGCCCTCCCATGTTCGGGGTGGAATCGGTCTGGACAGTTGTGGTGCCACTTCCTTCTTGGTATTGTGGGTGGTCTTTCCACAGCTTCTTGGGGGGAGCATTTGCGACTCCGGCATCTTCCCCAATTTTCTTCGCTACCCGCCTGGTTGTCTTCCTCTTTCTAGAGGTAAGTGGGGTGGACCCGGAAGCTTGTGTGGTGTCTTCATTGGGGTCATGCTCTTCTTCCTGATTCATGGGGCCCCCCTCTAGCAATGGGTCTTCGCCGTCTTCATTGTGGAAATCCAATGGGGATTTTTCAATGACAGGCTCTTCTTCGTCCGACCTAGGCTCGGATGTCTCCTCCAGCGGTATCGTACGGTCGGCAAGGGCTTCTAGCAAGGGGCGCTCATTTGGCTTCAATGGCCAGAATCCTTCCGCCACCTTCATGGGGTCGCCTTGGCAGATTAGTCCGTGAAGGTTCATTTCTGCAATCAATTTTTTACAAGTATATGGGTTAATAAAGCTATACACATGTGCGACAAACCAAATCTACAAACATATGTATAGGACCTACCCTCTCCCTGTTCTGTTAAGAAGCACGGGTATAGGTCATCCCTCCCAAAGTAACGGCGGCTTATCCCTACTAAGCACAGAAAGTGTTCCGACAACCCTCTATGGAATTCTGTGCGATGGGTATCTAGTATTTTCAGGTCCCTGCTACTATAATCTTTAGATTTGGGCGGATAGTCTTTTGGGGCTTTGGTTTTCAGTACGAAGGGGGTAGGGAACACCTTCTCATCTACAAAGAAGTAATGGTCGTACCAGTTTTTTAGGGAATCTAGAGGTTTCCTATATGTCATAGGGGCATTCCCGGGTCGTTTCTTGAACGACAACCACCCGTTCACTAACTGGGGAAAGTAGAAGGCCCTAAAAAGGTTCACGGTGGGGGTTACTCCGCAGGTATGGCATGTAATCTCAAACTGGTTGATTTTACACGCCCCTATGCAATGGAGCTGGGTGATATGAAAGTCATAATACAAAAGAAGGTCTACCAAGAACTTGGATAAAGGGAGACGGTAGTTGGCTGAGTCAAATAGGCGTGTATATATGCCTACTTTCCCCGCCAGTGCGTCCGTAATCGCTTCACCGTCACCCGGATAGGTGGGGTGTACGCTTTCGGGTACATAATACTTCGACAGAAAGTCGAGGTATTTTTCCGCAGACATCACGTTAAGAACATCCGTGATAAGGGGATTATCCTTTACCATGTTTTATAAAAAAGTTTTTAAAGGCGTGATGATCTAACCTGCGGTGACGAAAATCCGTGGAAAAGAAGGCAAAAAATTTGGGAGATAAGAGCTTGAGATTAACAATGGCGGAAGAAGGAGTGGGTTGTGTGTGTAACAGACACGCATACCCACTCTTATATAGGGTTGCCTCGGTTTCCGATGTGCCTTGGATTTTCGACACGTGTCAGCCACCTCGCCTATCCAATGGATAGGGTTTCTGACATTTCTGCAAAATCAGAGGGGGGACCCACGGGTCATTTCTTAACAGCTTTGCGTGGCTCAAGGGTGGGCATTAATGGTGCACTTTTGCAGGCATGCGACTGGATTGTTGACTATCATTAATGTTTTTTTTATTCTTGTGTCAGGTTATGCGGCTCTTACGTAAGACCGTATTTAATGTTACATTTAAGTTGTCTCGGCCGTTGCGCGCGGCTGAGGTAGTATTTAATAAATATTCCTACTAAGGGTCGCCACGTGCGGCTAGAACAACAAAAAATTCAATGTTTTGTTTCCTATGTCTTTCCTTGGTATGCCCGGAGAGCATCTTAATAGTCTAGAGGTTACGCCTACGACTGTAACAACTAGACTGGGGGGACATGATGACGTATAGTCCCCAACCGGGTCACGAACCCGGCCCACGGGTACTACCCGTATCCGGCCCATCACAGATGGGTGGATAAATGTCATTCAGGCTTATGGGCTTGAATGAACAGTAACCGCACATGTGTGCGGCCCACGGCCCGGTGCGGCCGACATAAGATTAGACAGAATCATATTCTGTCTGGAAATATCTTCATCACAAATGGAGAGGATATTCACTACCAAAATTAAAAGATAACAATCATTCTAAATCTGATAGTTATCCTTCCTTGGGGCTAAAGTATCAGTGGCAGCCCACTAGGGTTCCACTGCCTATAAAAGGAACCCTCAAGGGTTCCACAAAGGTATTTCGATTCATACTATAAACTCACATAAACCCTAAATCGATTACTTACTCTCACGCCGGAGTCTAATCGTGGGAAACATTCCCACGGTAAGCCTAACGCGTGCTGTTTAGTGTGCAGGATCCCAACCAAAACAATTCACTTAGTGTAGGAGCCGGAGCCCAGCTAACCCGAATTAAGCCTAATTCGGGTCTAGCAAGGATTAACCAACTTTTGCATCAACAAAAAGAGATAGATTCCTAGAGAGAGAAAGTAGTGAGAGAAAGTAGAGAGGATTAACTTGTAGAATATTAGATTAAGAGAAAAGAATGAATCACCAACCCTCCTAACATGCTAGGAGGGTAGTATATATAGTCCACCCACATGCGGGCTTCTTAATGGACTATATGGTTTGGGCCGGGCTTTCCTTTTGGGCTTTAGTTACTTATTAATGAACTTTAGCCTAAAGTTAAGCCCGTATAACACGACTAAAATACTACCTATTACAACGTTCTAAAATACGATACATAATAAACATATGACCGAGCATTCTTGTTTGGCTCAATATTTTGAGGCTAACAGCATGCGTACACGATCAACGTCTTATCAAGAGCCCGAGCCTCTCGAAGACTTAGACATGGCCGGTGTACACAACAATAACAATAACCCACCTCAAAACAATAATAACAACAACAATAATAATCCACCTCTCAACAACAATAATAACAACAACAATGAGCCTCTACCGGATAATCGCCCGATGATTGAACTTCTGCAAGCACATATAGACGGCAACAATGATCCAATTGTCATACCCGCGATTGCAGCCAACAACTTTGAGCTCAAATCCGGCTTTATCCAGATGGTCTCTGCTCAACCATTCTTGGGGCGTACCATTGATGATCCACATGACCACATCAAGAGATTCCTGCAACTCACGAATACGGTCAAATTCAATGGTGTTCCACAAGAGGTAATCCGTTTACAACTTTTTCCCTTTTCTTTAGAGGGACAAGCTCGGCATTGGCTTGCAAAGGAACCGCCACAAAGTATTCTGACGTGGACGGATTTGGAGACCAAATTTATCAATTACTTTTTCCCACCCTCTCGTACTACCGCTTTGCGGAATGAAATCATTAATTTTGAAAAAAAGTACGATGAGACTTTTAGTGAATCTTGGGACCGTTTTAAAGATCTTTTAAGAAAGTGCCCACAACATGGTTTTAACAAATTGCACCAAATTAATACTTTTTATAATGGTTTAAGCATGAATGACCAAGATTCACTAAACAGTGCCTCAGGGGGGGTAATATTTTGGTTAAGACTTCTAATGCCGCTTGGGATATTATTGAAAATAAGTCTCGTGTGCAAACCAAGAGTGTTCGGACCAATTCCGCTAGTGCTAGTACTAGTGACAACGACAAGCGACTTGACAAAATTACTACGCTTCTTGAATCGCTTGTTACCCACACCGCTAACAATACCAACAGCATCAACGCTAAAAACGCTCATGACGCTCAAGTCAATGCTGTTAGCCAACCATGTGAAATATGCGGGGGTCCTCACTCTTACACCACTTGTACCACCACCCAAGACTTTCCTTCTGAGAATGTTAATGCAGCATACGGTACCTATCCTCCGGTCGCTTATCAAGCTCGTCCTCAAGGAGACCGCAACTTGCTTAGCTACCGCTCTAACAACTTTCTTTCCCCACCCGGTTTTCCTCCTAACCACCCAAACCAACAACAAAACCTCAATCGCCCTCCTCAACAACAACAACAACCTCGTGCACCATACCAACCACCTCACAAACAACCATATCCACCTCAAAGAAACAACCAAGTTTACCAACAACCTGCTTATCAACCACCCGCCTACAATGCTTCTCCCAACCAACCCACCGCATTACCCCAAGATATTGGAACCTACATGAGGACTAATGATGTGATCGTGGACAATCTCCAACGAGAAGTGCTCAACTTGAAAGCAGACATGGTGAAACAAGGAAATGATCTTCGAGCTGATATGAGAAACACTTTGGCAAGTCAAACGAATGACTTAAGGAACATGATGGCTAGTTTCTTCCAAGGTAATCAACCCTCTTCTTCGGGTACTCTTCCGAGTAACACCGTTGCGAATCCACGAGGGGAAATGAAAGCAATCACCACTCGCAGTGGCAAAGGTACCAAGGAACCCGAGCTTCCTATACCTCCAACGGTGATTGTGACCAAGGAAAACGAGTCACCTGCTCCTATTCCTCATCCTTCTACTTCCCCAATTTCTCCACCTCTTACTTCTACCCCTCCTCCACCCAAGGATGTGAGTGATCCTACCATTCCTAAGCCTTCCTCTTTCTTCCGATATACCTTATCCCTCAAGGTTGAGGAAAGAGAAGCTCAAAAGCAAGGATGATATTCAAGTTTCGAACTTTCTTAAAATGTTTAAACAATTGAATTTTAACATCTCCTTCGCTGAGGCTCTCGCTCACATGCCTAAATACGCGAAAATGTTCAAAGATCTTCTTAGCGACAAGGAGAAGCTTCTTGATATTGCTAATACCCAACTTAATGAGAACTGCTCTACAGTGCTCTTAAGAAAATTGCCAACCAAGCTTGGTGATCCGGGTCGTTTCTTAATCCCTTGCAACTTCTCGGGAGTAGAGAATTGCATGGCCCTAGCCAATCTAGGTGCCAGTATTAACTTAATGCCATTAAGTGTTTGGAAGCAGTTATCTCTCCCTGAGCTACTCCCCACCAAAATGACTTTGGAATTAGCTAACCGTACGGTTGCTTATCCAGTGGGGATAGCCCAAGACGTTTTTGTAGGAGTCGAAAAATTCACTTTTCCTACCGATTTTGTCGTGGTCGACTACGATATGGACCCTCGTGTGCCATTAATCGTTGGACGTCCATTCCTGAGGACTGGTCGCACTCTCATCGATGTTGAAGCCGGTGAGCTTATCATGAGAGTGGGTGACCATAAAATTGTTTTCAACATGGGTAAGCTTTCTAAACAGCCTTATTCATATGAGAGTGTTAATTGTATTGACGTTCTTGATGAGGCTTGTGAAGAACACTTCAAAGATGCTTGTAAAAGTATTCCTACTTCTCCTCCCAATGTTGAGACCGTTTCCTCTATTGACTCATCACTATCTCTATTTGGAGAAAGTGATTTCCTTTGGAAAGATTTGGAAGCCACCATGGGAGATGTGAACTTAGAACATGACGATTCTCCCACCGATTGGGACGAAGATCTTCGCCTCATTGAGAACCTTCTTAAAGAAGACAATATTTCTCCACCATCTCCCAAGGATATTGCTATTGATGAACCAAATTTGAATACGCCTCCCATCGAAAATCCTCCGGATTTAGAACTTAAGGAGTTGCCGCCCCATCTCGAGTACGTGTTCCTTGAAGAAAAGAAGAAGTCGTCCGTCATCATTGCTAAGGACTTGAAAGAAGAAGAGAAATCTCGCCTCATTGCCGTGCTTAAAGATCATAAGAAGGCAATTGCTTGGAAAATTTCCGATGATCCGCGGAATTGATCCAAACTTTTGTACTCACAAGATTCTCATGGAAGATAACTTTAAACCCGCAATCCAGAGCCAAAGAAGGGTTAATCCTCGCATTCATGACGTCATCAAATAAGAGGTTATCAAACTTCTAGATGCCAGCTTGATTTACCCTATTTCGGATTCGCCATGGGTAAGTCCCGTCCATTGTGTGCCCAAGAAGGTCGGAATAACCATTGTTCCCAATGAACACAACGAGTTGATTCCCACTCGTCTCGTTACTGGGTGGAGAGTTTGTATCGACTATCGCAAACTCAATGATGCCACGAGAAAAGATCACTTTCCTCTTCCTTTCATGGATCAAATGCTCGAGCGTCTAGCTGGTAATGACTATTACTGCTTTTTAGACGCTTTCTCTGGGTATTTTCAAATTCCCATCGATCCCAAAGACCAAGAAAAGACCACATTCACTTGTCCCTACAGAACATTTGCTTACAAACGCATGTCTTTCGGTTTATGCAATGCTCCTGGGACGTTCCAAAGTTGTATGATGGCTATCTTCCATGACATGCTTGAAGAAACTATGGAAGTATTCATGGATGATTTCTCGGTTTATGGTGATTCTTTCTCTGCTTGCCTTGCCAATTTAGAACGTATGCTTAAGCGGTGTGAAGACACTCGCCTTGTTCTTAATTGGGAAAAATGCCATTTCATGGTAAAAGAGGGCATCGTGCTAGGACACAAGATCTCCAAAGCCGATCTTGAAGTAGACCGTGCTAAAGTCGATGTTATTTCTAAGTTGCCTCCACCTTCAACCGTGAAGGGTGTGAGAAGTTTCCTCGGTCATACGGGCTTCTACCGTCGTTTCATCAAAGATTTTTCTAAAATCGCTCGTCCGATGACCCACCTCTTGGAAAAAGATACACCTTTTATCTTTTCCAACGAGTGTAATGAAGCCTTCAACCTGCTTAAGGATAAGCTAACTAAGGCCCCGGTCTTGGTTACCCCTAATTGGGAGCTTCCCTTTGAGTTGATGTGCGATGCTAGCGACTTTGCTATTGGAGCAGTTTTGGGCCAAAGAGTGAACAAACACTTCCAATCGATCCATTACGCTAGCAAGACAATGACGGGGGCTCAATTGCATTACACGACAACCGAAAAAGAGCTTTTAGCTGTTGTCTATGCTTTTGAAAAGTTCCGCCCCTATCTGTCCTTTCCACCACAATCGTTTATACCGATCATTCCACGTTGAAGTACTTGTTGACTAAGCAAGATTCCAAACCAAGACTTCTTCGCTGGGTTTTGCTACTTCAAGAATTTAAAATCGAAATTCATGATAAGAAGGGAGCTGAAAACCTAGCCGCGGATCATCTCAGCAGACTTGAGGATCCTTATCAAGGGGATCATTCGAACAAAGAGATCAATGACTCTTTTCCCTTTGAGACCTTAATGTCTATCAACTCGAATTCTGATGAAACCCCGTGGTTTGCGGACATTGCAAACTACTTGGCGGGTGGAATTCTCGTTGACGGGTTAACATCCCAACAAAAGAAGAAGTTCTTCAAAGACATTAAGACTTACTTTTGGGATGACCCATATCTATTCAAACAATGTGCTGATTTGATTATTCGCCGATGTGTTGATGGACCGGCAGCTTTAGAAATCCTTGACGCTTGCCACAAAGGACCCACCGGTGGTCACTTTGGTCCCAACTACACCGCCAAAAAAGTGTTTGACTCGGGATTTTATTGGCCCACCATTTATCGTGATGCTCACGAGATGGTTAAACGTTGTGATGCTTGCCAAAAACAAGGCAAGATCACACATAAAGATGAGATGCCTCAAAATTTCATACTAGAATGTGAAATCTTTGATGTTTGGGGTATCTACTTTATGGGGCCATTCCCTTCATCTAAAGGAAACAAATACATCCTTGTAGCCGTTGACTACGTTTCTAAATGGGTTGAAGCCAAAGCTTTACCCACTAATGACGCAAGGGTGGTTTGTAACTTTTTGAAGCCGCTATTCGCTAGATTCGGTGTGCCTCGCGCCATTATTAGTGATCGTGGGACTCA
The DNA here is from genome assembly GCA_025667525.1 of Glebionis coronaria. Classification (NCBI taxonomy): domain Eukaryota; kingdom Viridiplantae; phylum Streptophyta; class Magnoliopsida; order Asterales; family Asteraceae; genus Glebionis; species Glebionis coronaria. Next base: position 191,024,472 of record CM046881.1, read on the forward strand.
TTTTTACAATGACCAATTCGCAAGAGTCATGGCTAAGTATGGTGTAAATCATCGTCTTTCCACCGCATACCACCCACAAACTAATGGCCAGGCTGAAATATTTATTCAGGATTAAAGCGAATTCTTGAAAGAACCGTGGGAGAGCATCGTGCCTCATGGGCCGACAAACTTGATGATGCTCTGTGGGCTTTTCGTACCGCTTGCAACACTCCGATTGGTTGTACACCATATCGTCTCGTGTACGGGAAAGCATGCCACCTCCCCATTGAGTTGGAGCACAAGGCTTACTGGGCCTTGAAGTGGGTTAATTTTGATATCAACAAAGCCGGTGACCTACGCAAGATCCAACTCAATGAGCTCAATGAACTCCGTAATGAGGCTTATGAAAATTCTTTGATCTATAAGGAAAAGACTAAGCTCATTCACGATTCTAAGATTAAAAATCGAGAGTTCCAAGTTGGAGACAAAGTTTTGCTCTTTAACTCTCGGTTGAAAATCTTTTCGGGCAAGCTGAAGTCTCGTTGGTCCGGCCCATTCATCATTGCCCATATTTTTCCATATGGTACTCTCGAGCTCGCTCAACCTAATGGATCTAATTTTAAGGTGAATGGCCAACGAGTGAAGTTGTACTTTGGTGAGGACATCTCTCAAGAGATGATTCCATCCCTCACCACGTTTCCCATGAACTAACTTTGGATCGAGTCAGGCTCGTGACTTGGTTATCAAAAACACGCGCTCTTCGGGAGGCAGCCCGAGTATCTATCCTTTTCCGTTTTAACCTCCTAAGTGTAGGGGGGACCTCTATAGTTGTTTGTGTTTGTGTGGTGATGTGATTACAGGGATGAATGCACTTTTGGAACCTTTGAAGAACCGTGTTCCCGTGTTATCCGAAATCCGGTTCTGTCTCTCAACTATCGTGATTCAATTTTCTTCATACTCACATTTGAAATTGATCACTTTAGTCGTCTCTTCCTTAGCTTGATTTAACCAACGTGCACAATGTCATAAGTGTAGGGGAGACTTTTCCCACATGCTTAAACATTGAGGACAATGTTTATCTTAAATGTAGGGGGGACTTCTATCGAAGTTTTAAGTGGACTTTTCTATGAAAATGCCTTCATTTAACCGGAAAATCATCTTTTTCAACATTTTTCAAATTTTTAATTAACTTTGGCCATTTAGTCGTAGTTTTTAAATTTTTATCGTTGCTTTCATATGTATATACCCCGCAATAAAGTCAAAAATATTAATAAAGTGGTGTAGCTAGTTTTGAAATCTTTGACATATTAGGCCCGTTGCGATTATTTTGACTCAACCCGAATAGACTTACCCAAGTTTATTCTAGCTAGTATCCTTAACCATGTAGACCTTAATTGGTTTATTAGGCTAAGTATCCACGAGTCTCATTACTTGAGATTTTAAATTATGGAGAACGAGAAATGATAAAGTCAATTATAAGTCGGTATTTTTGCATAAGCTCACTTGGTGTAATTATCTGCCTATTCTCCCATCACTTGCTAATAATTTATCTGCAATAAGTAAGGTCGTACGATTTGAAAAGTTACTTAGCTTCTAGCCCAAGATCGTTTAAAAGTTACTCGGTAATGATAAGAGTTCATAGCCAAGGCATAACTTATGAAGCGGGGCACGAAGATTGACGAGTCCGAAAAGGCCCTAACAAGGCATGAGGATTCAATCTTATTGCTAAAGATCCAAGGTGATGTGAAAAGCATTATTCCCAAAATCAATATGAAGTATCAAGACTCACGACGAAAAGCAATCAACTCCCGTAAAGATCATGGAGAAGTCTATCCGAAAAGACCCTAACAAGGTATGAGGATAAATAGATCCAAGTCCGAAAAGGAGGCGGATCGTTGTATCTCAAAATCCCAATTAGCGATTGAATAAATAATCATGAAGTCGTGGTCAACAAAGTTGGAGTTCCCATCAAAAGTGTCCAAGTGAAGAAACTCTATTAATGAAGAGAAGACCATTATCTCAAGAACGTCTCTCAAAGATATGAAGTATGAAGTACATGCCAAATATCGCCCCGAGAAAGGTCTCAAATCGTGAAGCGAGTTATGCCAAGATATGAACTTTTTGATATCCCGAGAAGCAGTTTTAAGAGATTTTGTCCTTTAGCTAACTATTGATCAAATCGTCCTACTTTGCTTTCAGCCTAAATAAACTATCGAAATAAGTCCAAAAATGCATCTTCATGATCATTCTAAGACAAAAATAAAATATAAGAGATACACCTAGGAATAAGGGAGTTTAAGCATATAATTAAGCCATGTGTGTAAGTGTTTGATTTACTAACTTATAATAACAATGATCTCGTTTTTAAGCTTAGTTTGGGGAACGTGAAACTTGAGGGTGATAAATCTTCGCAGCACCAAAGCCCTAATGTAAGTCCTTGATCTCTTTGCAAGTTATTTCCATATAGCTATTTTCAAGTGAAAATGGTTTTCTATCCTTTTATTTACTTTAAAGTTTTTAATTTCTCTTAGTACTTTAATTTTTGTTTAGTAATATTTTAATAAGGCCAAGGGTTACTGATTATGAGAAAAGTGTAAATTTGCTTTATCACTGAGCATTGCATGAGGGCATGACAATGGTTAAGTGTAGAGGATTTGATAGGTGTGAAAACACCCATCCTTTTACCACTTATTTCTGGCTAAAACGAGACCAAAACACGTATTTAATATCATTTGTTTGGAATTATGCGTGGTTTTTGTGTTTATTGTGTTTTCAGAGTCAACCGGATGAATATTGAAGAAAACATGGGACTGCACGGGTTTTATCGAAGAAAAAGACTCAAGACGAAGTCTAATGTCCAAGAGATGCAAAAAATTTGAAGTCATTGTGCCTATTTGAAGATTTATCGAAGAAAAGGGCCAAAGATGGAAGATTCATATATGTCGAAGAACTCGAGTCTTTTAAACAGAAGATTATAAGATGATTTGGAATTATTCACCGACATTCCTCAAAATCAAACGTCGGAAACATTTATTTAAAGAAACGTAAAGACTAAAGAAGAAAGAAGAAGAAAAGCCCATGAACAAAGCCCATTCACAAGCCCACAAGCAAACGCCTATATATAGGACTTCTCCTCACAATTTAGGGGGGAGTTAATTTTTCATTTTTTCATTTCTCTAGTTTTAGAGAGAGAAAGTTCTCAACTTTCTCTCACTAAGTTTTTCTTTGTTTTCATCTTTTAAATTTAAGCTTTCTTTAATCTTTGCATTTGGATGCCATTAATCAAATTCAAGTTTAAGTTTAAGCTTTGTGTTCTTTAATCTCGTTCTATATTTCTTGGTTTGTTTTATCTTTGATCCGAATTACATACTTCATTCATGTGATTTGATGATTTCGTGATTGAAGGATTAAACTTCTTAGTTTTTACATAAGATCGTACACGTATAAGCTATAAGCTCTCTATGCTTATTGGCTTATTTCTAGTTTTAGCTTATTGGTTTTCGGATTTCATCAAGGTTTTAGTCACTCAAAAGTTTCGTTTATAAAGTTTATGATTTTATGTTCTCGAAAGTTGACGAATTTAAGCTTTTTGAAGTGTTTAAGTTGTGGGTAAAATAGCTTATTGATTGTGCTTATTGAGTTCTAAGGTTGCCACCATTTTCGGATTAAGTAGAGCTTCCATCGCAGACCTGGGGATTCTCCACATTCCGACGGGTTACTGGTTTTGATCGTAATAACCCTTAAGGGTTTTACTGTGCGATCGGTTGGTCATTCCCCCTTATTCTTATCTGGATTGCGATCGCTCATTGCGATCGCATATTCCGACGGGACTAAGGTCTTGGTTAAGACGAAACTCTGCCCATTTTTCGACAGCAATATTCCGATAGATGCACATTGCGACAAAGCCATATTCCGATAGAATTGACTTTAACATTCCGACGGCTTTACATTTATGTATTCCGATGGTTGTGATTTTGGTTCATTCCGATGGACATGATTTGCAATATTCCGATGGACTAAGTTTTTTTTTTAAGTTTTTAATTTTTATAAAGTTCTTTCTAAATAGCTTTTAGTTTAATATTTAAACGCTTTAATTTCGCTCAACAACAATTTCATACTTGCTTTTAATTTATAATAGATAATCAAACCAACCCCTTTTTAACCAAGAACAACCATTCCACTTTGAACCATGATCAATTCGAGAAGATACCGAGAACTAATCTTGAACCCCAATGAAAAATACTGTATCATTGAGCTACAAGTCTAGCCTTGTTACGAGACACAACACCATTCTCATCTAACTTATTCCTATATACCCATTTTATTCCTATGATGGTCGAACTTCTAGGCGGAGGAACAAGTTCCCAAACCTCATTAGCAATGAATTGATTCAATTATTCTTGCATAGCGATGACCCAACTCTCATCCATCAAAGCTTCTTTAACATTCTTTGGTTCAATCAAGGAGACGAAACAAAAGAAGTTACTTTGATTTTGGACTTGAGATCTTAGGGTCCTTTGATTTAATTCGCCTATGACGTTATCAAGAGCATGATCCTTAGACTCCTTAATGTTTACTCCTTTTCAACACTAAGGTCTTCAACTCCTATGTTAAGTGATTCTTCAATTACACCAGAGGTTCTATTGAGGACTATGTAGGCTTTGCTAGTTTGAGAATAACCTAAAAAGATACCTTCGTAAGACTTTGGGTCAAACTTTGTAAGGTAGTCTTTGGGGTTGAGAATGAAGCACTTTCTTCAAAACACCCTAAAGTATTCCAATGAGGGCTTATTACCTTTAAGAATCTCATAGGGGGTCACTCCAAGAAAAGGTCGAATAAGAATTCGGTTGAGAATGTAAGTTGATGTGTCCACGACATTACACCGAAATTTTTGAGGCAAGGATTGCTCATTTAACATCGTCATACTCATCTCTTGGATGGTCCTATTCTTCCTTTCAACTACCCCATTTGATTGTGGAGTGCGAGGAGCCGAGAAGTTATGGGTAATACCATGAGCTTCACAAAAGTCAGCAAATTGCACTTCATTATCAAATTCCCTACCATGATCCATCCTAGTAGAGACAATTGAACATCCTAGTTGATTTTGAATTCTTCGACTAAAGGTTTCGTAGTGATCGAAAGCTTCATTCTTAGATGCCAAAAATCTTGTCCAAGTGAATCTAGAGTAGTCGTCAACTATAACTAGGGTATAAAGGTTACCTCCATAACTCCGTATGGCGGAAGGTCCAAAGAGATCCATATGTAGGAGCTCTAAACACCGAGAGGTCGAAACCAAATTCTTGGCTTTGTGACTTGAGTGAACTTGCTTCCCAATTTTGCAAGCATCACAAAAGTTACTATCAAACTTCATCTTGGGGAGGTGTCTTACCAACTCCTTAGAGACTAAAGATTGAATTAAACGCATATTAGCGTGACCTAATCTCCTATGCCAAAGAGTAGAACTATCATCTAAAGTCGCTAGACATAAGTTGTCTTTTGACTTCCTATTAACCTTCACGACATAAAGCCCATGCTTTCTAACACCTTTTCCAATGACTTTTCCATCTTTTACGATTTCACTGTCATATTCCGAAAAGATGACCTTACCCTTATTGTCACAAATTTGACCTATACTTAGAAGGTTAAAACCTAAGTTATCTACATGCTCTACATTTTCTGTAGTCATAGAGTCAAGAGAGACCGTACCTTTTCCAATGATATTACCACGTCTATTACTAGCGAATGTAACGTTACCTCCATCATATGCTTTGTAGTTTGAGAACAAAATTCGATTACCTGTCATGTGTTTAGAACAACCACTATCCTTAATCCACTCGTCGGTCTGTATATTGATTCCCAAGCATATCTAGGTAACAACACACAAGATCAAACATTTGGTCCCCAATATCTCATGGGTCCAAAATTGTTAGTTCCAAACATCCCTTACATTTGGTTGGGATGCATAAATGAAGGAGACATTCCCTATGGGGAAAAGTTGAAAATTATTCCAACTCATATGGCCATTTTGTTGTCCATAGTTTTTCCTATGTGTCTTTGATCTTGATCTAGTATTATTATTATTCTTCCTAGGTGTTGGGGTTTTACTCCTAGGTCGTGGTTTAGCATGATCATCCCTTTTTGGCGTAGGTGTTCTACTTCTAGGTTTAGATTCATTTCGTACTTTTGGAGGAGTAGATGTTTGTCTAGATAAGTTTCTAGTTCCCATTAGAGGTTTACTCAAGGGCTTGTAGAATTTATCGAGAGTAGTCTTTTACATTATAGGTACTTTGACCTTGTTAATAAGAATATGTTTTGGTCCTTCACCTAAAATTGACTTTTCAGAAAGTTCAGGAATTTCACAAAAATCATCTTCAGGCCGCGGTTCTATATCTCCATCGGCGGTTCCATAGCGATAAGGAACCGCCCCATATATTGTAGCACCCCGTGCAGGGGACTGTTTTTCTGACAACCTAACTAGTTTTGGTTCACTAGTTGATTCTTCATTAGTGTTATATCCTAACCCAAGTTTTTCCTTAGAATGAATTTTTTTTGTTTAACATATCATCAAGAGCATTAGTACCTCTTATGAACTTTTCAAGTCTAATGGAGGTGCTCTTAAGGTTTTCATTTTCTTGCCTAAGGTTTTCACATTTTAAGCATCCTAGGTCTATTTCCTTATTTTTCTCAAGCTTAGCTAATTTTTCTTTTAGCTCATTAATCTCGTTTTCAAGCTTAGTTCTAGTAGATTTTAGCAATTTGTTCTTTTCAATAAATTTTAGACTAAGCATATGCAAGTTATTGTATTGGCCTTCTAATTCACTATCATCTTGACAAGAACTATTATTGCTATAATGCTCGGTTTCGGAAAGTACCTCTTTAGAAGTGTGAGCCATGAGACACTTCTCATCTTTAGGGTTGTCATCAACATCTTCACCGCTATCGCTCCATAAAACTCCAACGAACGCCGTGTGGATCTTGTCGCGTGAAGGCTTAGGACAATCACCAATGAAATGATTTGGATCACCACATCTAAAGCATTTTCTATCACCTTTATCGTCTTTGGCAAATCGGTTTTTGAAGAAGGGTTTCTTGTCGTTGTTTGGTTGCCTCACGTATTGACCTCGTCTTTTGAAGAACTTATTAAAGTCTCTAACCGCCAAGGCATATTCCTCATCATCACTATCCGAGGAACTTTCATGATCACTTTGTGCCTTCTTGGCTTTAAGTGCAAGAGACTTTCTTTCACTCTTAGTTTTCACCATTTCCGAGTCCTTCAAAATTATCATCTCATAAACCTTCAAGTTACCAATGAGTTCATCGAGTGATAATTTGGGGAGATCCTTTGATTCTTCAATCTCCGTGACTTTAGCTTTCTATTTTAGATGCAACGCCCTAGAAACTTCCTAACATTGTTCTTTCTAGAAAAACCTTCATCAAGTGCTTTTAGACTAGTAATAATAGTATTAAATCTAGCAAATGCACTATCTATGGTTTCATCTTCTAAGATGACAAATTGTTCATATTGTTGAACAAGAAGATCAATTTTACTTTCTTTGAATTGACTATTAACTTGGTGGGTTACTAAAAGAGTATTCCAAATGTATTTAGCGGTTTCACACATAAAAATCCTTTCGTACTCTTTCTTTGGTAAAGCATTATAAATCACCATTTTAGCCTCATTATTTTTAGCTAGTTTTCTTTTAGTATCATCATTAGCTTTATCAAAAGTAACTATCTCCTTACTTTTAGAAACTTCATTATATTGAAATGGTAAAAAGTTAGCTTTGGTAATAACATGCCAAAGATCTAAATCTTTTAATTTCACATAAGTCTCAAACCTATTTTTCCAATAAATAAAACTATCGGTTTCAAAAAGAGGTGGTCTTTGCATGGATTGCCCTTCTAGATACTTGTTGGAATCCATAGATCGATTCAAGTTTTAAAATACAATATATTTTAAAAAGCCTTGAGCAGCCACGCTCTGATACCAATTGTAGAAACTAGAAGGGGGGGGTTGAATAGTTTCTTAAATTTGCTTGTTAAAGTTTGGTGTTAAAAATCCTTTTTTAAAAACTTAAGCTTGAGTATTTATGTGAAACCTTCTTATACACAATATGAACAAGGTATAGTGCAACTAATTAATAATCACAAGTATAAAGAATAATGAATGTAACTAAACTAATAATCACAAGTATAAAGAATAAAGAATGTAAAGAGATAAGGGAAGGAAAGATCAAACGAAACACCAAGGATTTATAGTTGTTCGGCAACGAAGCTCACTCCTCGTTCCTACTCCTTACTCGAGAGTTCAGTAATTAACAAGCTCCTTAAGGTGGAGAAACCTTACACAACGTCTCTTAACCAATTTCCGACTCTAAGCTAAAAGTCGAGCCCTAATCTTAGCTAGGACCAATCTACACCAATATACTTTGAGGACTAAGTATTAACCCTAATACATACACAACTTCCAAATAGACACAACTACTTGGATCTTCACAACAATGACACAACAATGAATAAATAAGTTTTGATCTTCAATGGATCTTTGAGGTAGACACAACACTTCACACTAGTACAAAAATGGGTTTTGGTCACACAGACCGAAATTGGTGTAGTCACAAATTAATTTTTTGTGTGACTGAATTCGCCAGTCATAAATAAACAGTCACACTTGAAGTCAGTTTGTATGACCATTACGTATTTTGTTTTTCACGCATATGAATATTTACGTGACTAGGGCTAACAAATGCTTTTTGGATGAGTCGTTAGTCACTTAATAATTTTAGAGTGTTACCGAATCAAAGTCTGGTTCAAGTAGTAGTCACATTATACCTATACATGTGTGACAAATATTTTTCATACACACATCGAATGTGACAAAAAATCATATATGGTCACATAGACTTATTTTACAAGTGAAAAATTGATATACAAGGTTGCCACACATATTATTTTAATGTGACTAGTATATTTTGTTGGGAATAAAATGTAGCCAGTACACTTGAACGCTGACAAGAAGAAAACAAGCGTTGATAAGAAGAAAACAACCGTTGACAGATCAAGCATTGACAAGAAGAAGTCAAGCGTTGATAGATTGAAGACAAGCACTGATAGAAAGATATGGTCTACGCGTATTATGTTTCTAGTTTGTTTCTAGTAAAGATAGGATCAACATACGTAGACTCTTGTACAAGGCTTCTTATGTCTATAAAAGAAGACCTTTAGGTTTAGTTTTCATATAAGTTTTCATACGTTTAACACTTTCATTGTAAGCAAGTTTTTTCTAATCAATCAAGTGAAAGTTTGTTTTATTAATTAAAAAAAACATACATACTACAGTTGAGGGGAAGCAATTTGAAGATGATGTACAACTTACAAGAGATACACAAAGAGTTTTGCCGACATCAACTAGGGGAAGATTGTTGGGTCAAAAAGTTGATGTGGCAGAAACTCAAAAACAAAGAAATATGAAGGCATTTGTCTAAGCGTAGACAAGTGTTGTTGGAAGCTTCTATTTAGATAAGTATGCAGAATATATTCTGTATAAGTTTATTTGAATAGAAGATTTACATGTTTATTTGATATTATCTCTTGTAAACCCTATTCCTTACACTATAAAAGGAACCAAGGGTATTAGGTTTATTCATAACTTTCATTCATAATGTAAACCTAAAGCGTGTGTCGACTAGGTATAGGATTCAATGTACACACACCTAGTGATTGTTTGTTATTAATATAATGAACAATCCATTAGTTTAATTCATGTGTTTTGTGCCTAAACACCTTGTTAATGTGTTGTGTTCTAATTCCGCTTTGATTATCTAATCATATGAACATGATGCGTTCTTAGTAGCTAAAAGATCGAGGAAACTAAGGTTTCCACATGTATTCCCCTTTTTGTCACATCAACAGGGAAGTAAACAATGTATGCAATCTTTAAAGATTCTCCGAATGTAGGTTTTGTGTAATGATCTTGAAGAAAAACAAATATAATATTTTTGATGTAGAAGTAGAATAACCCAACCTTGTGTTCCATGTCTTCTACTATCCATGTGATAAAGAACTTATACTGATGATTAAATATAAGTAGACCTTGATCCCTTGTCAATATTCTCATCCTTTTTGAGACACTGAGCACGATAATGTAACTCCTTCAAGTGTTATGACAAGTCTTCGTCACCAAAGCATGAACAAGTTACCTCTAAAGAATAATGTTGACTAGGCACCATCTTTAAAGATATAATAGAACACAAACTCGCGAAAATCTTCTTCGAACATCAAACTTACCATAAGAATTTTTCCTCTTAAGTCAACACCTATTCATGAAGAATCTTAATCATCATATCATATGTAAAAGCACTTAGACGGATAACTCTTTTACAAGGCTACCCCGATTACATAAGCAAATCCAATAAATTACTTCACAAATTATTGCCAACTCGCATTAAAATCATTAATCCATCTTAAAAATATCCGAGCCATAAATATCAACTTGATATTCTGAATAAAAACGGAGATTCCATGTACCTCTGCGTGTAAATACCTCCTTTTTGTGTGCTAAAAACGTATCAATTTTCCAAACAGCAGCTATTCTTTTGTTACCCGAGAACCTTCATTGTCCAATATCTCTGTCATGTGCATTGCCTAATATCGGAAAAAACGTATCAGCGCTTGAACAAAACTTTTCTCGGACAACTCATGTCAATGCCTTCTAACAGTGCCTAACTTATTACCTGTCAACGTCAGACGTCATCTTTCTATCCATGGTCGCGAGTAATTTGTGAGTAGCTTCCTCAGCCCACACATATTCAACCCATTTTTAATAGCCTAATTATGACCAGGATATTCATAACAGCCATATTCCATAATCATGAAGATTCACACGTCTTGACCATATCACATCTAAATCCAATTCATATCAACAAAACCACGATCTTTGGTAAATATGTCTGTTAACGTTAATCATTCTGCTGTTGTTATTACATTGCCTTAGCAAGACGATCTGCTGTTGTTCTGTTACATCATGACACATCACATCCACATGCTGCCCTTTGTAGAAACGAACCAAGGATTAATACAAACCCTAAGCATTATGAACAATATCATCATCCATATTGGCAACAATCGATCTAACACTCAAACATGATGCTCTAAATACGAATCTATGGTTTATTTGAATCCATTTTCTTACTGCTTCTAATAATACGACATGCTGCAAACATCATTTTTCTGTGATAAAAACGATCTAGGGTTTTCAGAAACCCTAAATCATGATTTCATGTGAATATCATAAACTGCAGTGACTTCGACTTAGAATATCTTCTTCATGAAAGCTTAGATCGAAGATCCCTTCAGTGAGATCCTAGACACAAGTGCCAAGAACCTACAGTTCAAAAATTACGATGACCCAACGGTTAACGAAGGAGAAATCGTGTTTTGAACATGGCTGTTTACAGAAAACTGCATATATCCTGCTGCTGACTTTGACGCTTAATAACTTTTTCTTGGAGATAAAACATGACAATCCCTCTGGTGGATGTCTAGATATATGTGTATAGATCACACACAAGAAATTTAGTGATGATATATCGGTTCAATAAAAAGTTATGACCTTCTGAATACTGCTGCGCACACAAAAACGTCCAAAAAACCCTAGACGAATTTTTCTTCTTCTTCACAATACACGAACACCTTGTTGGTCCTAGCATCACGAGCCACCGGCTCTGATACCAACTGTGGAAACCTTAGTTTCCTCGATCTTTTAGCTACTAGGAATGCATCATGTTCATATGATTAGATAATCAAAGCGGAATTAGAACACAACACATTAACAAGGTGTTTAGGCACAAAAAACCTGAATTAAACTAATGGATTGTTTATTATATTAATAACAAACAATCACTAGGTGTGTGTACATTGAATCCCACACCTAGTCGACACACACTTTAGGTTTACATTGTGAATCAAAGTTATGAATAAACCTAATACCCTTGGTTCCTTTTATAGTGTAAGGAATAGGGTTTACAAGAGATAATATCAAATAAACATATAAATCTTCTATTCAAATAAACTTATACATAATATATTCTGCATACTTATCTAAATAGAAGCTTCCAACAACACTTGTCTACGTTTCTGTCAATGCTTGGATTGCATGTGACAATGCTTGGATTGCACATGACAATGCTTGTCAATGTTGACTTCTGTCAACGCCCGATTTGTTCTTGACAACGCCTGATTTGCTCTTGACAACGCTTAGACAAATGCCTTCATATTTTCTTCGTTTTTGAGTTTCTGCCACATCAACTTTTTGACCCAACATATTTTGTTAAATTTTAACCACACATGAATTTTGTATGTGTTGCAAGTGGAAAGTAGGTATTGAAACATTTGCCACTATATTTATTTAAATGTGACAAATATTTTACAATTACTTGAAGACTATGATCAAATATAATACATGATCATACTCAATAACCAAATAATTATGTGACTATATGTTTTCCAATAGTCACAACATTTGAGAAATGTGAAACTAAATTATATTTATGGTCACATTATAATGGGATTATATGTGACCAACACATTGAAAAAGTCACACAGTAAAATATTCATGTGACAAATGTTTAGAACCAAATGTAATCTCAATTCTCACTAATGTTGATATGAGTCACATTTTTTAGTGTTTGTATGACTAAAGTCACTACACCTAGTCACAAAAAGTATTTTTCTACGTGACTAACTAAGCCCATAAAATAATTGTTTGTCTCAACAAGTATTTTTTTTATGTGACTAACTAAGCCCATAAAAAAAATTTGTCACACACATTTACAAGTGTGTGTCAAAGCTTCCTTGATACTATTCCCTACATGCATTGAGTTCAGACTATTTGCTGCAACTCTTCATTTTCCCCAATAAAAAACTGTGGTTGTTGTGGGTTGTATAAATACCCTGCCTATGGTTATATAATATATAACATCACCAGCTAACAGATCATCTTCCCTAAATCAAAAACACATTTTTACTTTCTATTAACAGATCAGTCCATGGCAGATTCTCAAGGAAGTACTTCTGATGCAAATGCCACCCCTGTGTTGGACGAGATTTTGCAACTCACTGGTGGTGCAAATATTTCGTATGCCACCAGGGTATACTTGGAGCAACTGATTATTGAAGAGAAGGCCTTTACTAATGATATCCGGGATTTGATTGAACCGGTTAAGGTAAGCCTAAAAAGGGTGCGTACTGCACTTTCTGAAATGAAGACCAAGCATCCAGCTGCCGATTGGGAGGAGTCTATTAAAGCTTTTAGTGATTTAAAGAAGAGGTTGGAGACGAAGCTTTACCGTTTGAACATTACTGTTCAGGAACAAGTTGAAGGTGTGGATGAGTTGAAAGCTTGGTCCACTGAAATGGAAATGGTTCCACCAGCAGAAGAAAATGTTTGATGATTGTTGTGCATGGGCACATATCTTTTTGTTGTTTTAGCCCATCAATATGTAGTTTGGGTATGTCGTGTCTAAACCAGCTCTTTTGTTTAAGTTAAAGTACTCTGTACCCATGTTTTGCTTAACTGCATATCTATGTATATAATGTCTAATGGTAATGGTATTGACATTTATGTTTAATTTGGTTTAATGTTTAATGCCTGCTATTGTGTTTATCTTAATTTTTTATTACATCTAATTAAATTGTTCTTTAACTTATACTTATGCTTAATATCAGTATCTGTTGTAATTTTTGGGGGTTAAGATAGCAGAATGTGATGTGTGTATGAAATTAAAGAAGGTACATGAACTGATTTAAGTATGAATTTGAGCACAAACTTGACAAGTATGACAAAATTCTATATTATAGATTATGCAAACTTCTTGCAGACACAAATTTATACTCATTATGTCAATAGCTAGTGCACTTCAGTAATGTGCAGATTTTTGCAATACATGCTAATCACAAAACTTGTGAATACAGACTGAAATAAAAACCAACTATAACCTATTGTAACTAAACACTAGGTGTGCAGGCAATAGGAGGTTTAAATCATGTTGTCAATAAGCTTAAACATACAGTCCCAAACACCCCTTATGTTGAGCAGTATATCAAAATTACAAAGGAATAATGAAATTTAAGCAAATTTAGGGCATGCAACCAATATGAAATATAAAGGTGAGCAACAAGACTTAAATAAGCTGGATAATCAATAAAATAATCATTCACAAGCCAAACCACTAGTGGAGATGAAACTGATACAAACTGATGCAATAGCTATATTTACATTATGCAGTTCAGTAATTGCAACTCAAATCACCAAATTGAACACTATGTAGTATGTCACTAGCTATATAAACAGATATGCAACTCAACTCACCAATCTGAACATTCTTTTTGAACACAAAGTTTCACTAGTATGACAGAATTCAATATGACAGATTATGAAAACTTACATGTAGTTAGCTATATCATCAGGACACAACTGAAATCTAATTTTCATAAAAACATAATTAAAAGAACCACTGAATGTTAAAGAAATTTTACATTCAAATAAAATAGATTACAAGTGTTTTTGCAGAAAAAATGAAAGATTAAATGTGTGATATGCACACAAACATAAATCCTTAAACAAGTGCTAGAACCTATCCTCTAAAAGAACAAGTTAAATACGATAAAAAGGCCGATTGTGCCAACTTGAGCATGACATGCTTCACTTTGTTTTTTGTATGACAACTCCTTCACCGTCTGCTCGATAGTAGTCACTGTGTGAATCATCACCTACATGTGCATCTGGCAAAGTGTTATCATTGTTCTGGTGAATAACTGTACTAAATTCCTCATTGACTTCGTCATATGTATCTTTGTAATTCTTGCTAGGGGTCCTGAAGACAATAGACATATTTTTGTGTACCTGGTCTTAGACATAAAACACTTGTCCTGCTTGTGAGCCAAATATGAACGGATCATCCTTGTGGCCTAAGTTATTCAGGTCTACGAATGTGTATCCAAGAAGCTTATCTTTTTTGACCGCATGTTTCTTGTGATTAACCCAATCGCACTTGAAAAGAGGTATTCTCCTGAAACAGTAATCTGGTACCCATATCTCTTGTAAAACCCCATAATAAAATAGTTTTTTTTTGGTTTCAACTTCTTTGGATATATGAGTATCTTCTACCTCAACACAAACCCCACTGTTCTGGTGAACTTTTCCATCATTTATTTTTGTACAAAATGTATACCCATTGATGTTATATGCATCGTATTTTACTACCGTGGCGCGTGGTCCAAATGATATCCACCTAACAGTATCTGATACACTATCTTTTGATATTGCTAACTCTCTCAAAACCTAAATTTCAACAGTTAAAGAATAGTGTTTCAGATAAAGAAATGGTGTGTTGGTGGACTTCTACCTAGCTAATGACAACGCTTCTAATTGCTACTGAGAGTTGGAGATCGCCTCATTATGTTGTAAGTGCTTATTTATTATTCTCTACTACTAGCTTAGTATTGGTTTTTGAGATGTTAAGTTAACCAATATTTAGCAAAAAACAAACAATTATAAACATCATACAAGTAATTACATCATCATGTAACCACTTAGAAAAAGTTTTACAATGCTCAGCCTCCAGCAATGCTATTCGTTTACCCGGGTTATTTTTTTTCAAAAAATTCTTGTGTCACCTGAAACGAAACAATGTATTTGATTAATTTTTTTGTTGTTAGAATATTTATATCAATGAAATAGACATGTGTTAGTAATACTTACTCGATATAGGGTAAAAGTTCATTTGTATTTTGTAGTACATACAAATGAGCTTTTACAAATAGTTCCCCATTCATTTCGAATGGTGTGCCGGCCGACAATGGCATTCCGTCCTCATTTTCATTGGATACATATTTATCAGGTGGCAAACCAACAGATTTCATTGTTTTATGATACTCGCTAAAAAACTCTATTGTTTCTTCCATAATGGTCTCCTCAGCAATGCATCCCTCTGGTCTGTTTCTGTTTCTAACATAGTTTTTAATAACCTTCATACATATTTCAAATGGGTACATCCACCGAAAGCATATGAGAGCACACAATCTTACCTCTCTAGTTAGGTGCACAGTCAAGTGTATCATAATATCAAAAAATGACGGAGGAAAGAACTTCTCAAGTAGGCATAGTGTCACAACTAGTTCTTGTTGCATCGCATCTAGTTCTTCCAATTTGATTTCTTTTCTACATATAGATTTAAAGAAAAAGCAAAACATGATAATAGCATATCATGTGGGTGGATGCATGATTGAACGTATTGCAATTGGTAAAAACTCTTGCATCAGCATGTGATAGTCATGTGACTTAAGGCCAACGAGCTTCCTTTCCTTTACGTTGACCAAAGTAGCAAAATTTGAACAATATCCCTGTGGTACTCTGAGGTTGGCTAACGTTTCACAAAATTTGTCTTTTTCAGCATTAGTTAACGTGTAGCCTGCTGGAGGTAGTGTTGTTTTGTCTTGTTCTAGCCTAGCAAAAAGCTCAGGTTTTATACCTAAAGCTGCCAGATCCAATCGTGCCTTCAATCCATCTTTCGTCTTACCAGGAACATTTAGCAAAGTTCCAACAAAACTCTCCCCACAATTGTTTTCTACATGCATAAAGTCAATACAATGTGGAACAGGATCATGCCTCCAATACCTTAGCCTTCAATACCAAATGTTGAATTTCTTCCAATACGATTCAGTAGGTTGGGTTGAACTACCCTCGTCTTCCTCTGTTGCTTTTCTTTGGTTATTTTGAATTTTCCCACCTCTACCTCTTGTATCTTCCTGGTTTCATGATGCGTTATTGTTAGTTTTCTTTACTTTTCCCCACTTATTTTGAATATGTCGAACTTCGTCGTATATTTCTTCCCCTGTCTTTCGTACTGGAGCAAGTGCAAGTTCTCGTTGTCCATTAAACGATTTCCTTTGTTTTCTGAATGGATGGGTGTATGGTAGATATCGTCTGTGACCAGCATAACTTTGCTTGGCTGAGGCCGAAAGTTTTACACAATGTGTATCTTTCCCACATACCAAGAAACCATTGAATCCACTGTATGGGCAGCTGCATAATGTACCCAGTGCTGGGTAATCATTTATCGTCCATAACACAACGGAATTAAGCTTAAAGTTCTGTTTCGTTGACGAATCATATGTATCAACACCATGTTCAAATAAGATATACAGATCATCAACTAACGGTTCTAAGAAAACATCAATATCATTCCCCGGGTATCCCGATATAAGGGTCGAAAGCATGATAAACTTTCATTTCATACACAACCATGGAGGAAGGTTGTATATGACACATAAAACTGGCCATACACTATGATGCCTATTACCTGAGTTGACGTCAACCCCATCAGCCGATATTCCCATCCGCATATTTCTTGGATCTTCTGTAAATTGAGGGAATTTTTCATCTATGGTACGCCATGCCTGTGAATCTGTAGGGTGACATAAAACACCATTTGTTTTCCTCCTTGTTGCGTGCCATATCATGTTTTCTGCAATACTTGGTATCTTAAACAATCGTTTTAGTCTTGGTATAACTGGGAAGCACCACATCACTTTGGCTGGAATGTTTTCGTAAACTTTCTTTGTCTTACTGTCGACCTTCCATCTTGTTGTCCCACATGTTGAGCAAGCAGTCAATTTTGAGTTAGTTTTCCAGTAAATCATGCAGTTGTTGATACATACATGTATCTTTTTGTATCCTGATCCCATCAGTCGCATCATTTTTTTGGCCTGATAAGTTCTTTCAACTAGTTCGTTACCAGCAGGTAGCATCTTTTTAATCAAACCAAGTAATTCAGTAAAGAACTTATCACAAGCTCCATACTTACCCTTCAAGTTGAGAAGTTGAACTATTACAGACAAATTTGTGAAGTCGGGACATCCTTTATAAAGTGGCTTCTCCACGTCTACTACTAGTTGTTGAAACTTGGCAATGTCATCCTCAGCAAAATCATCTTTTGTTGCGTTAACCATCTCTACTGTTGCTGGGCCATCTATTGGAATTTCCGAACCAGCATCCGTGTCGACATCCGTGTTGTCAACATACTTTGTTGTATCATCAACTAATATTTGGGCATTTGATGATTGCTCGTCCTTTTCTCCATGTTTTATCCAATTTGTGTAATTTGTATTAAACCCAGTCTGAATAAATGGAATCCTACAGATTCTATTGTACCCTCTATGTGGTTTAAGCAGTTGTTACAGGGACATAGAATTGTAAGTGGTCCATTATGACTTTCTGGGTGGCGGTTAATCTCCTCTTGCGCTTTTTTTGGCATATTCAATAAACGCTTCTAATCCGTCAAAATATTCTTTCTTAGTCCTATTACTTCGTATCCAAGACTTGTCCATCATAGTGTTGAGGATAAATCGTACCGTATATATCCTACAAATTAAAAAAAAACCAATATATCATACCCAAGATAAAACATTCTTAAAGGTTTAAGGCACATAGCATGAATCAATAACGCATAATATAAAACCCCAAAATCCAATCACATATATACTAATTATCTAAACAAATGCATATGAACACTACAGATTATAATCCTAATAAAAACATTACCTGATTTATAAAGTAATGAAATTAAAACTGGTGTAGATGGCCGGACGGAATAGTTGTTGATGGCTGGAGAATGAGGGATTGAAAGAAAATTATGTGATGATTTTAAAAATTTTGGGAGTTATTTTCAATGTTCACTAAATAATATTTTGGAGGCAAATTTTCAATTTTCAATAAAATAAAACTTTGGAGGCACGTTTTAAATTTCACTCAATAAAAGTTTGAAGATTCAACAAAATAAAAGGTTTTAAAATTTGACTCGAAAATGTAGGTTATTTATTATCTGAAAATGTAGGTTATTTGACCCGAAAATTTGACCCGAAAATGAATATTCAACAAAATAAAAGGTTTTAAAAGTTAGAAGATTCAACAAAATAAAATCTGACTATCATAAGATTTTGTGTATTTATGACTTATACCCTTTTATAAATATGTTACTTACGATTTATTAAACATAAGTCTAGATGGGCTTATGTGTCATAAGCTTACATTTTGTGGTTTATATCTATTAAAAAATTAATATAATGCATGCAATATATTTTAGGAATTATTATTTTTGACGGGCCAATGCGGTGGAGTCGTATTATCAGGTAACCATATAACATAAACAAATATGTTAAAAGTGATAGTATCAATATTAAGACAAAAAAAAGTCAACAAACGACAATTATTATAAAAGACGAAGTATATAAAACTTGATAAAAATTATATTAATGAAAATACATTAATTATTTTTTAAATAAGTAATATATAATATATGCAAACGTTTTATACCGCTTTTAAAGGGTCGGTGCTTAAAAGGTTTTATGACTTATTTCACCAAGACCACGTCTGAACGTAACATAAATGATGAGTAATTGGTTATCTTACTTAATTTAAAACCTAAACGTTAAACAATTTAACCCTAAACCATATAACCCTTAAACCATAAACCTTAATTAAACCATAATTTATAATCCTACATACCATAATCCCTAATCCTTAAACATTAAACCCTAAACATTAAACCTCAATAAACACTAAACCTTAAACCAATGAACCCTAAACACTAAATCATAATTCGGTACATATAAACCTTGAATCCTATTTAACCCTTAAACCATAAACCCTAGCTAACTAAACCATAAATCATAAACCTTAAAACATAAACCAATAAACCTTAAACCCTAATAAGCCCTAAACCTTAAAGTAATGCACCCTAAACACTATGTCATACAGTACACCTTAAACCTATAAACCTTAAATCCTATTTAACCCTTAAACCACAAACCCTAGCTAATTAAACCATAAATCATAAACCTTAAACCATAAACCAGTAAACCTTAAACCCTAATTAAGCCTAAACCTTTAAAGTAATGCACCCTAATTAAACACTATATCATACACCTTAAACCCTTTAACCTTAAATCCTATTTAACCCTTAAAACCATAAACCCTAGCTAATTAAACCATAAATCTTAAACCTTAAACCTTAAACCATAAACCAATGAACCTTAAACCCTAAACCCTAAACCAATGCACTCTAAACACTATATCATACACCTTAAGCCTATAAACCTTAAATCCTATTTAACCCTTAAACCATAAACCAATGAACCTTAAACCCTAAACCCTCAGCCCTAAACCTTAAACCAATGCACCCTAAACACTATATCATACACCTTAAATCATTTAACCTTAAATCTTATTTAACCCTTAAAACCACAAACCCTAGCTAATTAAACCATAAGTCCTAAACCTTAAACCTTAAACCATAAACCAATGAACCTTAAACCCTATAAACCTTAAATCATATTTAATCCTTAAACCACAAACCCTAGCTAATTAAACCATAAATCCTAAACCTAATTTGTCACACCCCCAAATTCACCGCAGCGGAAGACTGGCTTTGGAAGGCTGTGACTTCATGAGTAATCGAGAGCTTGATCCGAGAACGACCTCTACATGCCAAAAACCATAAAGTAGACTCCAAATAATCCACATAGTCAAGTACCTGAAATACATGCTTAAAATGTCAACATAAAGTTGGTGAGTTCATAAGTTTGTTTTAAAACGTTGATGACAAATTAGAGTTTTACCGACCACTGCACCTTGCAGTAAAATATAAGAGTTTAAAAATCACAGTTTCTGTTAAATAGACTTTCTTTGATAATTTCAAAGTTTATTAGTAAAAACAAAGTTTATTGATAAAACAGAGTTTACTGATAAAAACAAAGTTTACTAATAAAAATAGAGTTTACTGATAAAAGCAGAGTTTACTGATAGTAAATATAGCTTACTGATAATAACAGAGTTTTCTAGAAATAAATAGAGTTTTCTGATAAAAGAGAGTTCATAGATAATAGTTAGCGTTTTCTGATAAAAACATAGCTCACTGATAAATAATAAAGTTTTCCAACAGAATAGAATTGTTTAATGAACCACAAGATTTTCCAAGCACTTAGTGACAATATAACAAATACAAAGTCACTAAATAAAATAAGGCATTTACTATTGTCTAAGCTCATGACACCGAAGCGTTAACAACACCGGTAGTATAATCACATAATGCAGCCCCTACGGATGCCTAACCCACGACATCCGTCCACAGACTCAAATGAAACTGTGCCCGCTTGTCCTCTGTTGGACCAAGCCGGACAGGGGCGTCAACCCCGATAGATCTATCCATAACATTCGCGCTTTCGACCGGTCATCCGGTCTAAATTAACGGTTCATGATAATGGGCCAAAGTAATTGGGTTAAAGCGGGACTTAGACCAATACATAAACGAGTATATGCACTTGTGTTCATTCTTGCAACCATAGTCTCTACCCGAGAACCCGTGAAAAGCAGTTAAAGTTTTAGGCTATGAAACTCACAATAGAAATTTTAGTATCAACATTCATAATTATAACAATTAGAGGATTTGACCACTCAGCACATAACAATTAAACCAGTTTAAAGATAGTTTATGACCAACCAGGTAAGCTTAAAATTAGCTTATGACAATCAAATAGTTTATAAACAGTTATTGACAACGAAACAAGTTTAATATCAGTTTCTGACAACCAAACAAGTTTATAAGTAGTTTCTGACCAAGCATGTACCTCCCCCAAAGGGCAATTATAAAACATTTATAATTCGATTTAAAACAAGAAAAGGTGGGGTATGAACTCACCTCAGCAACGCAAGCTATCACAGCAAGAGAATAATAATCATAGAATCAGATCACGCAGATGCAACCTAAAATAATACTAGATTGGATTACAATCTATAATGCAAGAAATAAAATGAATGTCATACGCATATGTCAACCTTTACCACGAATTTAATGTATAAAATGACCACGTGCTCAAACATGTTTAGTTAAATTAACATTTGATCAAATCAATAAATGAAATATATAATTTTTATTTTAGTAAAATCTCGGCAATCTTTCGACGTAAATTTTTAATATAGCCACTTTAAACAAAAGTTAGCTCAAGTTAATATAATCTGGACCAATCGCATTCAAAACCCACAATGTCTAAAACCTCTCGACAAGGCATTTTACTAAGATCATATTTGTATGTAGTATTAAAGATAAAAGTTATGATTTTTTTCAAATAACTGTTTCACTCATTTTCCAAATAAAAGGAACTAGTGTTTTCACAAAAAGAGACCCACGTGATTTGCAATTGCTTTTGGAAAACCAATTTGTAAAACCTCTTGTGTCGGTATAGACTAGACACATCACTGACATGTATTCGTCTAGCATCTCTCATCTCTCTCACTCGGATATAAGTATTATACTATTATATATTACTCCTCTCTCTCGTTAAAACACAGCAA
Organism: Glebionis coronaria; assembly: GCA_025667525.1. NCBI lineage: Eukaryota > Viridiplantae > Streptophyta > Magnoliopsida > Asterales > Asteraceae > Glebionis > Glebionis coronaria. The sequence continues at coordinate 191,046,859 of CM046881.1, forward strand.
GAAAATGTCCCACATTTTGAACGCTGGACTGTGAACCCAAGCACAGCCTTGAACACAAGAGACACACACGGTTTTTGACTCGACAAAACACGCCTCACAGCTCTCGTCTTTTCAACACATAATATATACTATCCCTGTCGGTAGAAAAGTTGACTCCATTTAAAAAAAATGGAAACAGGTTTTGCTCTCTATCGTCTCCCTATCTCTCTCGTTACTACACAGTTTGTATTCGTCAACTTACTCTCACAAAACTCACTAGACTCTCGCATACAAGACGCAAGACAACTCGCCAATACTCGCATCAAACTCGCAAAGACAACCCACGTAAAACTCCATACAAAATACGTGTTTAAAATATATAATGCAACCTGGTGTTGTTAAGACTTAGCAAATCCCATGTTTCAAATATTTTGGTTTCTGAAAATAGTGGTAATGGCGACATATGAATATACGAGAGGAAAAGAAACAAAATGAAGGCAATGAAGGTACGTGAGTAAACCTTTTCGAGCACGCGGGTATGATAATAAAGCTCACAACCGCAACGAAACTATAAACCACTCGAACAGCGACACCCACTCTGAAACTAGAAGACCCACGTCGGAGGTGAGAACACTCGCGTACACAAAACCCGTACTCATCGCGTATATGAAACCCCACACGAACAGTAAGCAACTCTAAATCTTTCGAACCATAACAACCCAACACTTGCTACAAAACCTGGAGCTAGAACCCAACTCGTCTTATACTCGCTTCTCAAACAGCAACTAGAAACTCTCGAACCAGCAAAACCCACTTCGAGAGATGAAACCTACGTCGAATACAATGACTCTACGTCGAATATATGAAAAACCTACGACCAAAGGCCGTACTCACTTCGCGAACCCCGTAACCTCGAACGACTTAGCTTGGAATGATATCCAAATGATGGTGTTTTGTGAATATATGTGTTTAGTACTGTAATAGTTTTAGAAGAATGCTTTGTGTGAAAGTGGAGTTTTATTTAGAAGGGTTTTGTTCTATGATTAATGTTAACCGAGGGTTTTCATTAAAGGTGTGGAGGAGAAGAAAGTTTTTATGATTTTACAAGGGTGTGTGTATATTCTGCTATACAATTGTGTGTATTTCTCAAATGTGAGAGTGAAGGGAGGGGTTAAAGGCAAGAGGAGGGGAGCAGTTGGAGAGAGAGGGGACCAAAATGATCGGCCTATAGGGGTAGAAGCTAGGACTAGTACTATACCAAAACAGTAGGGATTACATGCGGGAGATAAGTTTAAATTTTGAAAATGGTAAACTTTAGTCTCGGTGGAAGGCAGAATGGGTGGGGGAATCCCATGTGATAATAACTTGTATTTGGTAGTTATTTTATTTGTTTGACAATAATGTGAATAAATGTGTAGTTGAACCCAAAATGCAACTATGCCGAATTTTGTAGATGGTAGTCGGAAGGGTCGTGTATTTCGTAGTTGTGTGGTGAAGATGATTAAAGACGGTATAATTAACGAGAAAATATTCGAACGTAAGCTCGCACGTCATACATAATAATATTTAATATAATAGCCTACGTAAAACATGCAAACGTTAATGAAATCAATAAAGGATAACATGTATAACTCGTGAGCGCACAAGATTAACATTAAACACATGAAGTGTTTATATAGGCATTGACTGAGCGTAGTCCGCAACTAAAAATCAATTTAGCACATAAAATAACATACGATCAACTCGAGGGTAAGAACTCTAAATATATCGTGACATTTAAATATAAAGATTTAATTTTTACTGTCTCGATACGCAGGCTATGCGATTTTTATTATTAATTTTTTTTTCTTTCAGATTTTACAAAATATGTCCCGTTTTCAAAACTAACAAGTTTGGTAAGCTCAAAAATGAATTTTGAATGATAACTAATATAATTTTATTATTTTTTAAAGTGCGAAAAATTCTCGGGTGTTACATCATCCACGTGTCATTTTGAGTTTTGTCCTCAAAACTCGATCGTTGTTACTAAGTTGAGAAGTGTCAAGAATGCCGAAAAGAAATATGTAAAGCAGAAATGTATCCAAAGGTATGACAGACAATCTGACAAAGCGGTAACGGTTCATAGAACAATTAAAGGACAATTGAAGCGGATAATCTAGCAAGTCGTCAACTCAGAAAAGTCGATATAGGGTCAACTACATTTAGTTGGTTAAGCTCACGTCGGTCGATGTTCATTCGAAAAAAAAAATCTGTGCCACAATTCAGGAGTCGTTTGAGGTTTGAGGAATCATTCGCCAAAACGCAATAATGGTAACGGTAAAAGGACGTATCATGAGTCAAAAGAAATACCCTCTCAAAACTGGAGTATTAAATTAATACCATAAATATATAGGGTCACGTCGAATATCCTTAAGCCCACTCATTTATAATCTCATATTTGCATACAAAAGCGTCCTAATCTATGCAAATATGTTATTATAAACGCATGGTTCGGCGATTTATGATTTCTTTATTCAAATGCAAAGGCGTCCCAATCCATTTTAATAAAAACTTCATAAATCATCCTACTTAAGTGTCACCGGCAAAATACCCAATTCAAAATCGTTAAAATCTCTAAACGATATTATCCAAAATTACCAAAAGCAAAGAGCATGAGTTGACAATAAGTCGTCTTCCATAAGTAGACGTTTCGAAAGTACCGGGTCGAAGAAGATAAGTGTCGATAGGTGATAAAGCGATCGTAGACGTATATCAAGCAAAGAAACTCACGGTTGTAAGTAAGACAATTATATGGTACTCGATTCTAAATAAGCAATTATCCAATCACACAAAACTTTCCCATCCTCGAGGAAGACTCATCAAACACTAAGCTGAGTAATAACTTATCATAACCCAACCTCGAAACTCACTCACAAAGAATGGCCCGGGTTTTGTTATGAATTATTACACATCTCAAGCTTTCGATGACTCAGCCCGACGCTGAATATACAACACATTCCACATTAACACATAAGACTACGAGTCTAACCCACACCCGAGGTAATTCATTAAAAATCATAGGTTGTGTAACGTCCTATACTTAATTTCATCTCACACTCAATCAAATATGAGGCCTACTGAGACATAGTTAAGTATTGTTACACCTCTCAACCTTTTTGAATGAATTAGCTCAAACCTGGAGATTACTCGCGACCATTCGTCAACCAAAAATCAAATAATGTCTCTAGGTTTAATTATAAAAAGATCCGCGGGACCATTGTATAACTCACAATGCGCAATAAATGTTCTAACGTTCATATATAAAAATATATTATATGTCTGAGTGCACTAATCAAGCAATCAGTCTCATGTAAACGAGTACTAACATGACAGGCAACGAAGCAATAGCAAACATGTATTATAAAATTCATATAGCAGCGGAATAGTATGATGTGATGAGTGTTACTACTAAATAAATCCGAGAGCCGGTTATAGTCTAGAGTTACTGATGCAACCTAGTTCTCTATAACCAAGGCTCTGATACCAATCTGTCACACCCCCAAATTCACCGCAGCGGAAGACTGGCTTTGGAAGGCTGTGACTTCATGAGTAATCGAGAGCTTGATCCGAGAACGACCTCTACATGCCAAAAACCATAAAGTAGACTCCAAATAATCCACATAGTCAAGTACCTGAAATACATGCTTAAAATGTCAACATAAAGTTGGTGAGTTCATAAGTTTGTTTTAAAACGTTGATGACAAATTAGAGTTTTACCGACCACTGCACCTTGCAGTAAAATATAAGAGTTTAAAAATCACAGTTTCTGTTAAATAGACTTTCTTTGATAATTTCAAAGTTTATTAGTAAAAACAAAGTTTATTGATAAAACAGAGTTTACTGATAAAAACAAAGTTTACTAATAAAAATAGAGTTTACTGATAAAAGCAGAGTTTACTGATAGTAAATATAGCTTACTGATAATAACAGAGTTTTCTAGAAATAAATAGAGTTTTCTGATAAAAGAGAGTTCATAGATAATAGTTAGCGTTTTCTGATAAAAACATAGCTCACTGATAAATAATAAAGTTTTCCAACAGAATAGAATTGTTTAATGAACCACAAGATTTTCCAAGCACTTAGTGACAATATAACAAATACAAAGTCACTAAATAAAATAAGGCATTTACTATTGTCTAAGCTCATGACACCGAAGCGTTAACAACACCGGTAGTATAATCACATAATGCAGCCCCTACGGATGCCTAACCCACGACATCCGTCCACAGACTCAAATGAAACTGTGCCCGCTTGTCCTCTGTTGGACCAAGCCGGACAGGGGCGTCAACCCCGATAGATCTATCCATAACATTCGCGCTTTCGACCGGTCATCCGGTCTAAATTAACGGTTCATGATAATGGGCCAAAGTAATTGGGTTAAAGCGGGACTTAGACCAATACATAAACGAGTATATGCACTTGTGTTCATTCTTGCAACCATAGTCTCTACCCGAGAACCCGTGAAAAGCAGTTAAAGTTTTAGGCTATGAAACTCACAATAGAAATTTTAGTATCAACATTCATAATTATAACAATTAGAGGATTTGACCACTCAGCACATAACAATTAAACCAGTTTAAAGATAGTTTATGACCAACCAGGTAAGCTTAAAATTAGCTTATGACAATCAAATAGTTTATAAACAGTTATTGACAACGAAACAAGTTTAATATCAGTTTCTGACAACCAAACAAGTTTATAAGTAGTTTCTGACCAAGCATGTACCTCCCCCAAAGGGCAATTATAAAACATTTATAATTCGATTTAAAACAAGAAAAGGTGGGGTATGAACTCACCTCAGCAACGCAAGCTATCACAGCAAGAGAATAATAATCATAGAATCAGATCACGCAGATGCAACCTAAAATAATACTAGATTGGATTACAATCTATAATGCAAGAAATAAAATGAATGTCATACGCATATGTCAACCTTTACCACGAATTTAATGTATAAAATGACCACGTGCTCAAACATGTTTAGTTAAATTAACATTTGATCAAATCAATAAATGAAATATATAATTTTTATTTTAGTAAAATCTCGGCAATCTTTCGACGTAAATTTTTAATATAGCCACTTTAAACAAAAGTTAGCTCAAGTTAATATAATCTGGACCAATCGCATTCAAAACCCACAATGTCTAAAACCTCTCGACAAGGCATTTTACTAAGATCATATTTGTATGTAGTATTAAAGATAAAAGTTATGATTTTTTTCAAATAACTGTTTCACTCATTTTCCAAATAAAAGGAACTAGTGTTTTCACAAAAAGAGACCCACGTGATTTGCAATTGCTTTTGGAAAACCAATTTGTAAAACCTCTTGTGTCGGTATAGACTAGACACATCACTGACATGTATTCGTCTAGCATCTCTCATCTCTCTCACTCGGATATAAGTATTATACTATTATATATTACTCCTCTCTCTCGTTAAAACACAGCAAGAAAATGTCCCACATTTTGAACGCTGGACTGTGAACCCAAGCACAGCCTTGAACACAAGAGACACACACGGTTTTTGACTCGACAAAACACGCCTCACAGCTCTCGTCTTTTCAACACATAATATATACTATCCCTGTCGGTAGAAAAGTTGACTCCATTTAAAAAAAATGGAAACAGGTTTTGCTCTCTATCGTCTCCCTATCTCTCTCGTTACTACACAGTTTGTATTCGTCAACTTACTCTCACAAAACTCACTAGACTCTCGCATACAAGACGCAAGACAACTCGCCAATACTCGCATCAAACTCGCAAAGACAACCCACGTAAAACTCCATACAAAATACGTGTTTAAAATATATAATGCAACCTGGTGTTGTTAAGACTTAGCAAATCCCATGTTTCAAATATTTTGGTTTCTGAAAATAGTGGTAATGGCGACATATGAATATACGAGAGGAAAAGAAACAAAATGAAGGCAATGAAGGTACGTGAGTAAACCTTTTCGAGCACGCGGGTATGATAATAAAGCTCACAACCGCAACGAAACTATAAACCACTCGAACAGCGACACCCACTCTGAAACTAGAAGACCCACGTCGGAGGTGAGAACACTCGCGTACACAAAACCCGTACTCATCGCGTATATGAAACCCCACACGAACAGTAAGCAACTCTAAATCTTTCGAACCATAACAACCCAACACTTGCTACAAAACCTGGAGCTAGAACCCAACTCGTCTTATACTCGCTTCTCAAACAGCAACTAGAAACTCTCGAACCAGCAAAACCCACTTCGAGAGATGAAACCTACGTCGAATACAATGACTCTACGTCGAATATATGAAAAACCTACGACCAAAGGCCGTACTCACTTCGCGAACCCCGTAACCTCGAACGACTTAGCTTGGAATGATATCCAAATGATGGTGTTTTGTGAATATATGTGTTTAGTACTGTAATAGTTTTAGAAGAATGCTTTGTGTGAAAGTGGAGTTTTATTTAGAAGGGTTTTGTTCTATGATTAATGTTAACCGAGGGTTTTCATTAAAGGTGTGGAGGAGAAGAAAGTTTTTATGATTTTACAAGGGTGTGTGTATATTCTGCTATACAATTGTGTGTATTTCTCAAATGTGAGAGTGAAGGGAGGGGTTAAAGGCAAGAGGAGGGGAGCAGTTGGAGAGAGAGGGGACCAAAATGATCGGCCTATAGGGGTAGAAGCTAGGACTAGTACTATACCAAAACAGTAGGGATTACATGCGGGAGATAAGTTTAAATTTTGAAAATGGTAAACTTTAGTCTCGGTGGAAGGCAGAATGGGTGGGGGAATCCCATGTGATAATAACTTGTATTTGGTAGTTATTTTATTTGTTTGACAATAATGTGAATAAATGTGTAGTTGAACCCAAAATGCAACTATGCCGAATTTTGTAGATGGTAGTCGGAAGGGTCGTGTATTTCGTAGTTGTGTGGTGAAGATGATTAAAGACGGTATAATTAACGAGAAAATATTCGAACGTAAGCTCGCACGTCATACATAATAATATTTAATATAATAGCCTACGTAAAACATGCAAACGTTAATGAAATCAATAAAGGATAACATGTATAACTCGTGAGCGCACAAGATTAACATTAAACACATGAAGTGTTTATATAGGCATTGACTGAGCGTAGTCCGCAACTAAAAATCAATTTAGCACATAAAATAACATACGATCAACTCGAGGGTAAGAACTCTAAATATATCGTGACATTTAAATATAAAGATTTAATTTTTACTGTCTCGATACGCAGGCTATGCGATTTTTATTATTAATTTTTTTTTCTTTCAGATTTTACAAAATATGTCCCGTTTTCAAAACTAACAAGTTTGGTAAGCTCAAAAATGAATTTTGAATGATAACTAATATAATTTTATTATTTTTTAAAGTGCGAAAAATTCTCGGGTGTTACATAATTAAACCTTAAACCATAAACCAATGAACCTTAAACCCAAAACCCTATAAGCCCTAAACCATATAAACCTTAAATCAGAATTAATCCTTAAACCACAAACCCTATCTAATTAAACCATAAATCCTAAATAAACCTTAATAAACCACACTATCTAATTAAACCATAAATCCTAAAACTTAAACCCTAATTAAACATAAACCACTTCATTAACCCTAAAACATAAACCCTAAATCATAAATCCTAAACCTTAACCTTCAACCCTATACCTTAAACCATAAACCTCAACCCTAAACCATAAACCCTAACACATTGCTAAACTATAATTTTGTCACCATAACCTTATTAAACCGACCATTCAAAATCGAACTTATTCATATTTAAGTTATTTAACTAAAATTTTATGTTCAAAATTAATTAAAGTAATATTTTTATGTTATTTTTAAAATTATAACCTTTTTAAAATTAGTTAATTTTGACAAAAATGTTTTTAATAAAAATACAACGTATATGCTTTTTATTTACTTACTATTATTTATTTATTATTAACTTTTTATAATTAAATGTTAGGTACTATAATTTTATTAGTAAGTAATTTTAAATAATATTTACATTTTCATTAAACACAAATAATATCCAGCAACCATCTAGCTTGTAACCGCCACCATCTTCAGAATCACACATAGGAAGAACAAACCCTAAATCTTCATCCAATACACAATAAAAAATAAAACCCTCATACACAATAGTCGCCAATCTACACAATCATTAACGACATGACGAATCAGGAAAAAAGGTAATGCAACAATAAGTATTGTTCTATTTAAATATTAGGGTTCATACGAATAATGTAAGCTTGTTATGGTATTAGGGTTTACACTAATTTTTAATGCATGTATGTGGACCTATTTCATTTTTCATTAACGTGATTCGATTTATAGGACTAGCCCTTCTTAATCTATGTCATTTCTAATTAACGTGTTTATATGGTCTATGTTTCAATCTTGGTTATGGTTTTTCCACATGTGTCCGGATATGGTTCCATGGTATATTATAGTTACAGGTTTTTTGGTATGATATTGTTTTAGGTATTTTGTAATCAGTTGGATATGGTCCCCTACACAAACATATGCATAACCAAATCCAAATGTTGTTAGGGCAACCACAACCATGCTACACATACTGCCAAACACTACCTTCGGCGACATATAACTAACATTAATATGTACATGTTTGCAGAAGTTAGCAATATAAGTCCGATTCGGAGTTTGACCACAAGTTCTTCAAGTACTCCATGTATTCGCCCTCCACTGTTTGTAGGCATACATTATATAAGAAGGTTCGGTCATGGAATGCTGCAGAGGGGAGCAACAACAAAGGCAAAAGGAATGTTGGAAGGTTGGATGATGTCAGTTCTCCCTGTGTAATATGAACAAATTTTTTATGTTTTGTTGGTCTGTTATTGCTGGGCACCTGTTGCATTTTCAACCTACAGGTTGCAAAAATTTAATAGATTTGTATGCATTACTATCATTATGAAACAATTATCAGTTATATCTGTGATCAACAATACGAGTTTGTTAATTACTTAAATAAGTATTTTAAGGCCATGTACAATTCACTATATGTTATATCCATTTTCTTATAATATATGAATTCAAGTTTTTATGCAGTGTAAACTAAGGGTTTTTGGTTGAATGTTAAAATGTGAAAAATAGTATAACATTTTGTTCAAACTTTAATTTTACCAAGAAACTCAAAGGGAAAAGTTTAATGTTTAATTTGGAGGCAAATTGGAGTTCAAAAAATTTTGTTGTGTAATTTTTGTATTTGGAGCCAAAATTTTCACGAAAATTTTGAATGTCCATGCTAAGTTAATGCATATGCAGTTACCATAATATTCTAATTCCATCTCCATCTCAAATCCTGATTTTTCTCCAAAATCACAAAATATACCATAATTTTCTAACTCCATCTCCATCTCAATTACTGCCATCACTAGTTTCATACCATTTCCACTTATTGTTCTTGTACACATCGGTTTATGGTCAATAATCATGGACACTAAAAATGATGATCAAGATTATAATGTTAATGATGATGATTATTTGGTTAATAATCATGATGTAAATTACGATAATCAAGGAGATTATGAATCAGAGGATTATGGTGATCAATCAGAAGAGGATGAAGACATCAATAAACAGAAGGTTGTTAATAAGAGGGGTATAACTAGGTTATCCAAGTTTCAGATAAAATATGGAAAACCAGGTGTCATGAAGATAAATGTAAAGTTTGATGCACTAAATAGAATATCAGGGCCAAACAGATCATTGTTTATCAGTTTTTTAGGAGACACAGTTCGGGAGCAGATAGGATTGAAGATTCTATCGTGGAAAGATGTGAAGGCGGAAGCAAGAGAAAAACTTTGGACTGAAACCACGGTACGCATACAAAGTTTTTTAGCCAACTATTAGTCTTATTCCTACATTTACTTTAACATTATGTTAATATGTGCAACAATACTTTGAATTGGATGTGTCCTATAAAAAGTTGGTAATGAATAAGCTAGGTGAATTGCTAAGAAATTTCAAAAGTAAATTGACAGCTAAGCACATGGTTCCCAACCTAGATAACCCTGAAAAACTAAATGTAGTTCCAAAGAATTACAGAGCAATCATCAATGCCGAACACTGGGTTGCTTTTGTAAACCATACGGAGACAGAAGAATTTAAGGTTGTTAATTTATATTTCGTTTTACATTTATAAACACCGTATGTATGTATTGTTTGGAAACTCCGTATGACAAACACAGTCTGTCACGTACTAGCAACTTCTCATCCAGTAATCTCTTTTGTTAGGTGAAATCAGCTGCTAATAAATTGGCGCGTTCCAAGTCTCTTTATCAGCATACAATGGGACGTGGTGGTTACGTATATATATAAAAGAGCAAATGGTAACGTTATATTGGTTTAATATCCTAACACTGTTGTCCATGTTGGTTTAACTTTTCATCTGTATGTATTTGATGTTTGGAAGATCATAAAAAAAGAAATTATACCAGATCAAGAACCCCCCCCCCCCCCCCCCGTGGTGTATTGTGGTTTCATGTAAGGGTTAGAAAAGAAGGAAAAGAGATAGATGATGAAACAATCAAAGTTGGCACTAAGATTGTAAGTGCAAGTGCAAATTTTTGTATATAATGTTTATATTCGTATAATAAATTATTTACCATTTTTTGTGTTCAGCTGGAAGCAGAGGAACAACTCAGGGATGGAACCTTGACGGTTGATAGTGGTTCAGATTCATTATCACATGTATTAGGAAAGGAAAAGGGAGGGTATGCACGAGGAGTGGGAGGTAGAGTTACGTGCAGGAAGTTCTTTGATCTACCTAGAAGGAAACAAGGAACTGATGTAAGGATTGCGTTGCTTGAAAATGAACTTGAGAAGGAGAGACAGGCGCGTAAAGATAAAGAGATTACAGTCGTTGAATTAAACACCAAGATGTCATTAACACAGGAAACTATTGATAAAATGTGGAAAGTTATGTCTGCACAAGGGTTTAATATAGCCGAGTTAATGCCAAGTCAGTCAAATTTAAGACTAGTTTTCTAATTTTGATTTGATGATTTTCAGTCTGTAATACCAATAACAATTAACATACTTATATATTGCAGGTATTACAACTAGAAAATAATACATTAACTACAAAACCTAGTGAAGAACAAATGACGTCGATCAGTGGTGGTGGTCTTCAGAAGGGTGTGTTAAAGTCAACTACAACTTTGAACAAGGATTTGGACACTACAACTGCAGCTGCAACTGCAACTGTAACTGCAACTACAACTGCGAACCAGGTAAGTTATAAAAAAGCATGTTTGGTTTCTAAATTGTACTATACAGGACTTATTTAATGTCTTATGTATATATGCAGGGACCTGGTAGAACTAGGGGAGCAAAAAAAAAGACTAGATTGTTAGAAAAGAAGTCTCCACTTCAAAATTCCTAATCTTAGTTAGATATTTCTCCAACTTCCGGTTCACAACAAAATCTGTCTCCCTCGACAAAACAAGACGTACCTATTTCATAATTACGAAAGAAGCGTACACCTTCTAAGTCCAAAGTAAATCAGTCTCCACCATCACTACCAGATGTAAGTATTTCATCATTTTTCATATAATTACTTGTTTAATTTATTTCTCATTAACGCATGTAAACATATTTTCTTCAGACATTTCAGTGCAAACTGTGGAACATATCTAGGACAATTATCATTGGTATCGGTAGGGTACACAAGGCTAAGGATGGAGACAATGTAATGATTCATAACCAACCACTACCAAAAAATTGCTACAAAGTTTCAGTTGATGAATCCCTAGTGGATGCAGCATTCATACTTGATGACGGAAATAACGGTTTACAAACTGTTAAGGATGTAAAAGGTAGTTTTATGGCATGGCCAATGGAAAATGTTATTTTTTTACAAGAGGTACATACACTTGATTTATCATCCTACGTATACATATACATAGCTTTTCATATATAGTTCAATGTTTAATACACGGCATTTTTTCCCTACAGGAAACAACACCACCAAATACCATAAAAGCTGTTGTTGAAAGTGAACCAAAGATAGGATCTAAGCGCTTGATGAATGTTCCAGCAGGCAGTAAATTTACGACTGTTCCTTATATGCAGAAACAAGCTAGGAATAACAAGGCTCAAAAGACTTTACAATACGGTGATTCAAAGTCTTTACAAATGTGATTCTATGTGAAAAGTATGTTACTTGAGAATAATATGACATTACATTTGTTGATTTGCTTATGTACATTCAATTTTATATATTAATGCAATTGATATTTGATTTCCAGAATTTTGTTTTTTGTTTTTATTGAATTCTGAAAGGTTACTAGAAGATGAAACATAATCACACTTATTCACATTACAATGTGTGACTACATGTCATAAAAGGTCACACAAACATACAATTTATGTGACTATTGGATGCATATAGTCACACAAAATACAATTTGCTTGACTTGACAAAGCATACTGTCACACCCCACCATGGCGGAATATGGGGCGCGACGTATGGATATCATCACAACAACAACGTGTCTATAGAGAGAACTATATGAATTAAAAATGTCATAAAAGGTGACACAAATGTCATGACAATATCTCATCAATACAGGAGTCTAGGTAAGTAGGTAACAGTCCTACCTCTTACCCAAGACAAACAAATAACACAAACCAATCAACATATAGGTTCATAGTATCACTTATTGAAACAAACAGAAAAATAAACTAAGAAGGAACGGGGATCTCCTTCTAAATGCAATCCTAATGCCTCCAAAACTAGCCACTTCTATTCTCAAGCTCAACCACACTCTCACCTGAAAGAGACACTAAAACACGTCAACATAAAGTTGGTGAGAGTCATAGGTTTAGACCCCAACGCCAAAATGAAACCATAAGCTGTGAACAACAACCACTAACAAATGAACATATGGACAATGTGATACAAACATGCATTAACAACTAATATTCAAGATTTAACAAACCAAACCAAATCCAAGGATCCCAGCCTTACCAAACACCATGGTACCATAGGTGCCCATACACCTATGTACCAATCCCAAGGCCCGCCTTGTCATTATCTATTGGTCCCATAGATGCTCACACATCTATGTACCTCTCCAAGGCCCCGCCTTTTCAACATCCCCTTGGTACCAAGTCAAAACATAAAACAATCATGAATCAACTAGCAGTTAATCACATAAGTATGCACAAGTCTATCACCAAACACAAAACATTCACAGCATAATTTATAAAAACAAGACAGTGTCTCTTCCATCCCATCTGGAAGTCAAAATCATTAGTAGACATGGGACTATGAAACTCACCTGATTGAGCTTCTCCAAAAATCCGCGCACTAGCAAAAAGCTAACAAACAAAAGCACACAATCAAAACATGAACCAAACACTAAAATGGCTTATCAACCTATGATGGACATCTAACCTTCTCCCATATATATACCTCATTTATATGCTCTAAGCATCTCATTACACCCCTCTATAAAGCCCTTAACTCAGTTTACTTCATAACCCGTCCCGTTAACATTTTACCCAAAACAGTCCCGGTTCCCCTTCCTTTCCTTAAGCAAAATTCGGGCTCCCCTTCCCTTTCCTTAAGCAAAATTCGGCCCAAAACCAAGTCCAACATCCTATGGCCGACTTTTAAGTTATATTACTGTAAATTAACTACTAATTATTATTACCTTAAATTCCCTTAATTTATTTCAGCTCCTAAAACCTCCAAAACATCAAAACCGTAAAACTAGTCAAATTTACGCGTTTACCGAAAAAGACGTAAAATATACAGTTTTAAAAAAATATTAAATTTTGAAATAAACTTTTTAACCAAGTCTTAAATGACTTAAAACCATCCTGAAAAATACTCACATGACTAAACACCTTACTCGAGACCTCTAAATGCTAAACCCCAAATCCTAAAAAAATACAATTTACTATAATACTTATACGTATACGTAAACACCAAAATAACACCATTTCATTTCATAGTCACCAATTTGTGACCTCTTGAAAATGAAATAACCGTTCCTCGATTTACTTATGAGTACCATATACCCATAAACGATGTCCACACTAACTTCGTTCACGCAAAATAAACATGTAAACACACTAATCATATAGTCACACATAAATTAACCTAAAAATAGGACCAAGTGACGAACCTCAAAACCACGGTTGTCACATCACTCCCTCCTAATAGAAATCTCGTCCCGAGATTTACTCCTTAGGATCGTCATTATAAACAGCTGAGGATACTTGCTCCTCATAAATCCTTCCCGTTCCTACGTGAACTCTAGTCCATGTTCCATATTTATCTACCCATAACTATGGTATATTACCCTTTTTATCCAACGTCCTAGCTTCACGACCCAAAATCTCTATCGGCTCTTCGATAAAATGAAGACTCGTATCCATACTAATATCATCTAACGGTACTTGCAAGTCAGTTCTTGCTAAGCATTTCCTCAAGTTTGATACATGAAATACATCATGCACACTACTCAATTCATCCGGTAATCTCAACCTATAGGCCACTAGCCCAATCCTTTCAAGGATTTTAAATGGACCCACAAATCTAGGTGCTAACTTCCCTTTTCTTTCCAAACCGCATCACCCTTTTCCGTGGTGAAACCTTTAGCATAACTTTATCTCAAATCTCAACGGCTTACGCCTCTTATCCGCATAGCTCTCTTGTCGGTTCTTTGTTATTTTCAACCTCTACTTAGTCACTGCCACCACCTCCATAGTTTTCCGATTCACCTCCGGTCCAATACGTTGGCCGCTTCTAACTTCATCCCACTATAACGGTGATCCACCTCATCTCCTATGAATTAACTCCAGCAGTTTCTACCACAATTCCTATCAACATACCTAACGGCTTCTATCCTCTACGAATTTTCCATCATTCGGAAGTTCTCCTTACCTTAAACACATCCAATGGTATATGCAGGATTGCATAACCAAAAGCTTTCCATAATATTCGCAAGAAACATGTCATAACCACCACCTCATCCTTGCTTTCCCATGATCGGCACCAAGTAACTAACCATCCTTCATACTAACATGTGTTACACATTTTCTCTAGGTGGACGTTCCATTGTTCGTGACTACTAACCTCTTGCTCTAACAGTTTCTCTTCAATATCACCCCACTATCTTCACAACCTCTTGCTCCCTCGAATCATTCTTCCTCCATACTACTTTTCGCTTGTCTCTCCACAATCTTAATTTCCATACCATCTTATATCCCGTCTTCAGCCTATAATTTAGGTGTTTCCTCCTTTATTCCTTACATCCTCATCAATGGGGAATATGCCCCTCTCACTGGTGACTCTCTCTTTGTAGGAGAATTCTTCCTAATATAATGCGTTCTCCAACTATCTCCAAATCTCACGCTAACGCTCCAGGTGTCTTTCTCAATTACCCCTATAGTATGCTCATACCAAACATTAGTCTATCAACGGTATACTACGCTTGCTTCCCATCGTTTCTTCCCTTGCCATAATCCTTCATAAGGCATTCCATACATATTAGGCTAACTTTTACGCAAAACCCTCTATTCCATCACATCCGTACGCAATACTTCCAACTTCTCAACTACGTGACTTCTCATTCCTCTCGAAATATAAGATGAATTAGTCAGTCTATCGACTATCACCCAACTCTCGTCGTACTTATTCCTCCATCCCATTATGTATCCCTTTCACCAACTTCGTCCTTACATCGCCCTTTCTAAGCTACTCCTATCTATGTAGGAAGTTTAGTCTATGTCCCTTTTCTCCATATGATTTTCCAAGCCACGCAACATAAATGTTGGCGCGTTCTCTGCTTTAGACAACTCAACTCGTGCAACCTACATCCTGCATCCAAACCACCCTAATACGTCATCCATATAGTTCAAGTTCGTCTCAGCTTCACTTCATTCTTTTTATTCCATGTCTCATCAACCATGCTTGCCTTTCCCAGATGGTACTTGGCCTTGCAATTTTCTTTCATCACTTAACTCCACCCATCACCTTTTCCAAATGTTCAATCAAGATTGTTAATGCAAGTGATGCCTTAAAACATTATTAGTGTTAACTAATCTTTCTTAGTTTTGATAACAACAAACCATACAACACATTTAGTGTAAAACACAAAATGAATTATTTAACTAACACTATCATCAAGGTAATAATCATATCACTAACCTTTCTTAATCATACTTAGTGATCATCAAAATGATTATTCTTAAAACTCACTTTTGTTAATATGACAAAAGACTTTTTAATAAACTTTCTTTTTTAGAAAATATTTTATTAAAATGGAAAATGAAAATTTGAAAATAGCATATTCCAAATGTTGTTAGAATATCCTTTGAAGGTTTCAAATACCTCAGATATTCCCACCCCACTAAAAGACAAAAAACAGAGCGTAGTCTAGTGGCGGTACCTTAAGTACCTACGCGGTTCCTTAGCGATATGGAACCGCGGGGTGAGATAAGGTACCGCGCACAGCTAGCCGTTATAGATCCGTTATACTTTGTCTCCTTTAAATAGTGGGTCAAATCTCATTTTCCAGCAAGCCTCTTGGACGTTTTTCTCGGCCCTCTTTCTGTTTTCTATAGCATAATCATTAGTAAATGATCACTTAAATTGTTAAGGATGTTTACATATGATTATCCTCTAGATCCCCTCCTTTACCTTGTCCAATGAGAAGATCACTCACTCACTAGTGTTGTGATAAAGTTGAATCTATGAGCTAGTCATATTCATCATGATACCCTTTTTGTTTTAGGTCAATCCAATGTATTTATGAATACTTGGACTAGTTGTGTTCATCTAAGTTATTTGTGAATACTTGGATTTGTTATTGCTTGGATTTGTGTTGTGTAAATCCAAGCTACATGTGTGTACTTGGATAAGTCTAGTTGAGTTGCAATAGATTTGATTAGGAGTTCTCACTAAACTATAAAGTGATGTGGTTGTGTCTTGTGAGTTCTCACTAAACTTAAAAGTGATTAGTAGTTGTGTTGTGTGAAGTTCTCACTTAGCTTCAAAGTGAAGAGTCGTGAAGATTGGTTCTAGATTTCGATTAGAACTCGACATCTAGCTTTGTGTCGTAAAATGGTGAAGTAGGCAACGTCGTGAAGATTGGTTCTACCTTAAGATTAGAACTCGACATCTAGCCTTGTGTCGTTAAATTGTGAAGTAGGCAACGTTGTGTAGATTGGTCCTAGCTAAAGATTAGGTCTCGACATTTAGCTTAGTGTCGGAAAATAATGTAAGCAACGATGTAAGGTTTTCTCCGCCGAGAAGGGAGCTTGTGGATATAGTGGAAATCTCGAGTAGGTGTACTCGATGAGTGGAGTAGAAACGAGGATAGAGCCTCGTTGTTGAACCACTATAAATCTTGGTGTCTTCCCACTAGGTTGTCTCCTTCCTTACTCTTTACTTATTTCATTATCATTACACTTACCTATTATCTTGGCTAGTGCATTTGAATTGAACCTAATCATTATGCAACTTAGTCTCAAGTAAAAGATAGTTTTGATACAAACCAAATTGAAAGTAATTTTAATTTGGTCACCAATCGAAGAGAAACTATTCAACCCCCCTTCTAGTTTCTACAATTGGTATCAGAGCGATGGTCACTCAAGATCTTTGAAGTATATTGTACTTTGAAACTTGGATCGATCCATTGTCTCCTCAAATTAGAAGGTCAAGTTATACTAAAGTTTCTCTTTGGTCAAAACTATGTTTTCTTTGAAAATAGGTCTTTTAATTGATAATATTGCATCCCACTTAACATTAGTAGCCTTTATGCATTTTAATATACTCTTGAAATGTATCTACTAGTTTGCATCTTGCTTTGTGTAGGTACTCATGAAGATCAATCACTTAGTTGGTTGTGGATTGAGTTACTTGCACTTGTATAAGACTCATCTTCATTGATCTTTAACATCTTTGAATGATGATACCAAGATGATTGGGAATGATACTAGTCCTTGAAGATTTAGTACTCATCATAGTCATTGATTGGGCATAGCACTTATTCCTTCATGGATTGCTCTTTGTGGCCAAGGTACGCTTTCGTTCTTCCACACGCCATATGATCATTCTTTTGATCATTACTTGACTATGTGCTTGTTCTTGGCATCCTTGCCTTGACATTTATTTGTGGTTTGTGTTTCTTTTCTTTTATCCTCTCAAACCTTCATTGCTTGGATACTTGACTCACTAAGGTGATGTAGAGTGAGTTAGTAGAAGCTTAAAGTATCAAGCATGATTTCCATGGTTTGCACCCATACGGTTAGTAGGCCCTTTGTGGGAGAGAAAGTGAATTAATACCTTGATCATATTTTGGTTTAGACTTAGAATATTATTGAAAGTGATCTTAGTCTATACTTGAATAATTGCTTTGTGCTTATTCATTACGAAAGCCGTTTAACGTTTCGCCGGAAAGGCACGTCCTAAACCAATATATATGACACAAGCTCTTCGTTACCACTATTTGAAGATTGTCATTAATCCCTTGAGCATTGGTCCTAGTCTTGATTCACTTCCCTTGACTTCTCTCCACTTTGCCGTTTTGCTACGAGTAGTCGTTTGTCCGTTTCGGTTCTTTTCGATCTTGATTTAACTCTTAATCCTTCGCTAAGGCATATTTCTTAGTGTTATGATGATCCAATGATATTCTAAAAGGCTCATGATTTAATTTTAAGTATTTTAGAAAAACTTGGTTTTCAAAATTTGGCGTTTTACATAGATAAAAACCTGCCTCTGTAGGCGGTTCCTTATCTCAGCGGCTCAAACCCGCGGTTCCTTATCGATAAGGTACCGCGGGTAGTAAAGTGAGTCAGAGCGCCAGTTTGATTATTTTATTCTTTTCAAACCACTATCTCTCTCTCTCTCCAAAAAACACACAACGACGGTTTACCCTTTTTCCACCATTGTTGAAGCTTCCAAAACCTTCAATCACTAAAATTAATTGATTCCAAGTTGTGGGTTTCACTCATCCTTCTTCTAACATCAATTAATTGTAAGTATTTTCTTTCAATTTCATCTATTTTGTTCTAGGGTTCATCCTTTCATAATTGGGGATTTTTAAAATTGAAATTGAATTAAAACCTTAATAGGAATGTGGGTTGACATGGTTATTTTACTATGATTTCTTAGGTTCATATTCATTAAGATTTCACTAAAACCCACTTGTAGAACAAATCCAAATTTAGGCTAAATGATTTTTGTTGAAAGATGGATTTGAGATGAACCCATGAACAAGTAGGTAATGACATTGTTAATGCTTACCTAAAAACCTTGTTTTTAAAAACCAATGTTCTAATCCATTGTTGATCTAACATAGATCATGTGTTCTTGGTTAATGATGGAATAGACACATTATGAACATGAGAATGATATGGATTCAATCCTATGTTTGTCAAGAAATTGATATAACACATTCTCATATTTTTTATTTTTTATTTTTTTCATATGAGTGATTGGAAAGATATTTTCGTGTTTAGGTACTTGTCATGTCTTCAAGATATCAAAAAGATCATGAACGAACACGAGCATACATGCCTTCTTCTCATTACCCTTATTTGATTCACTCTCACAAAAACTCATCTAAGTCTCTTGAACATCGTTGTTTCCATGAAGGACGCATCGTTTGTTCCAATTCCACAAATGAGTTTATTCGCTTCATGTTTAAGTCTATTGGGTTTGATTGTCTTCTTGATATTGATGAGCCAATATTTCCTTCGTTTCTTATGGAGTTCTTTAGAACATTCACATTGATAGGCATCAATAATGGTTTATCTATACGATTTTCCATAATGGGGAAAATCATTATTTACACTCTTGAAGAATTCGGTAATATTCTTGGAGTGCCATCTAATGGTCAATGTCGATTCACCGATGCTTGGAGTATTAACTCTCTAGAATCGGCCCCTATTGATGCTCATTATGTGACTATGCTTCCATCGTCTTTGGACATCATTCATGTCATTTCTAAACCTCGTGAACATCCTATTCTTGGTAAACCTCAAGGAGTTGTTCGAACTCTCTCCCCTTGGGAATTACTTACTAGCGATCTTAATGATTTCATGATTCCTTGGGCCGAAATCATTAGGGAAAATGCAATGTGTCTAGATGGGAATCGGGACTTAGTACCCGCTTGTCTTGCACATATCTTGTATTGTGTTGCTACTACAACTCCTTACAATCTCGCATTTTTCATAGCTAGAAGAATTAGATCTGTTCTTCTTGAGTCTGAGTCAAGTCTTCCCTATGGAATGCTTCTCTCTCGTTTTCTTAGAAGAGTCCTTATTGACTTTCCATCTCTTCTCTCGTCACCTTATCACTCCGTTGATCGTGTCATGTCTCCCATTCAAGGGAACATTTCACCCGAGATTAATGTGAACTCGTGTCTAGTTGAAAATACTTCTCAAGAAGAGTCTTCTAGCAACCCTTCCTCAAATTTCAATAACTTCATGTCCTCTTCAATCTCCATCTTGTCCTCCCATGAAGTTGATTCTGACTATCAATTTTATCTCAATCATCTTCTCCGAGAACGTCTCAGAAGTAAATCAAGGAATTAGATATTATTCTCATGGTTACTTGCAACACCCTTCTAGGATAATTTCCTGACTTCCTTTCCTTCATTTGGTTGTGTATTAACTTATGTTTGGATTATTATTTACTTTGATCCTAAATATTGCTTATGCAATGATGTGTGTGATTTACATAGCTTTGTGCATGCCTTATGATAGTTAGCTTATTAGATTATGATCTATAGTTAACTTTGGCTAGTGAATCTTTTGGTAAAAATCTGGGTTTATCAAAAACTGGGATGAGAAAATTTTGAAAGCCCTCTGGTCGCGGTTCCATATCGACCCGCGGATCCTTATCGATAAGGTACCGCCGGTGCTAGATAAGGAACCGCCGGCCACTATGCACGACAGCATCTTTTGCTTTACACTGTTTTCTTAAATCTGTGTAAACCTTGCATGATTTTCAGTAATAAACTGCACATTTCCTAAACTAGCTTACCTAAATTCATTATTCACCTAAAATGATTTTAACCTATTACTAGTTTGGATCATCCCCTCACCCATTTAAACCCACCTTGTTAGTCATGTTCTTCACACATCAAAACATCCTTCCCTAAACCTTAAACCACCCTTGTCAACCATGGTGTGTACCAAAACCTCAAACACTTCCAAGACCTCCACCCCAAGGAAAACACTCAAAATAAGGATTAAGGTAGCCAAGCCTAACTCCTCACCTTTCCACACACCTAAGAATGAGATGGTTCCTATCCTCATTTCTTCATCACCTTCCCCACCTCTTGCACCATGCAAGACATCATCCACCCATGGAACTAACCACTTCATTGGTTCTACCTCCTCTTCATTCAACTCAAGAATGAATGAGCTCTCTTCACCCTTCACTCCAAGTGCACCCTTGGATATGACCACACAACCCCAACCAATCTAAAGCATTCCTTTTGTGAATGACTTTGATGACAACTTGGTGACTTCACCATTTACCCCTCATAACTCACCCATTTCACCAACATTGGAGAATTTACCTCCACACTCACCCATTTCCCCTTTAGGGAACATGCCTCCACTCTCACCCACATCACCCTTGGAGAACATGCCTCCTCCACCTCCACCCAACTCAAACATTCCAATTTTGGGTGTTCCACTTTCCCTCCTTTTAGGTGATCCATACTATGGGTTTCAACAAACACATGGTCCTAGTTGTCCATGTTGTCTTTACAACCACTACATCATCCATAACCTTAGGATGGATATGTATGGACTACATAGGAGGTTGCAAGAGTTCTTGCTTTCCTTGTTCTCCATGCCTCCTCCTAGGAGATGAATGATGGAGTTTTCTTAATAAGAGTTTTCAACAAAACCAAGCCAAAGAAGACTACTTATCTAGATTTAATGTTAAGCTAGCTATGTATTAGTTAGTTTTATTTGTCATTGTACTTGCTTCCTTCATGAATGTTTAATGTTGTTGATCTATGGATTTAGCTTTGTGTGTTTCTATCCTTTTGTGCACACTAATCAACTTTAATTTGAAATTAAAATTGAACCTAAATCTATCACAACCTCTAAAACTTGACTAAAATTGGTTCAAAATGATATCTAAATTATTTTGTCACCCTTTGTCAAGATATTCTTTGTGAATGTGTTGCTTTATGCAACCCTAGCATAAATTGGTGCTAATAGAGGTAAAATTCCAAGATTTTCAACTTTTTGAAAAAGTCTTAGTTTTTCTCAAAAACCTGTAAAACCTTGGTTTCAAGTCCACTGGACGCGGATCCTTAAAGCCCCGCGGTTCCCTAGCGATATGGAACCGCCGGTCCCTTTAAGGTACCGCGGGCAGAAATTAGTCTTTGACGAATTTTTGGTCAAAACTTTTAAAACCCTATACCCTGTCAAGATTCCTTGTTTACTCAAATTGACCAAACATCCCTTGACACTTCACATTTTGTATTCAAATTCTTACCTTGATTACATTTTACTTATACCCTAACCTTGAGATTTCATTCTCACACCTTCCCAACCTTGAGATTTCATTCTCACACAACCTTGAGATTTCATTCTCACACAACCTTGAGATTTTATTCTCACACTCTCACAATGCCTAACTCCTACATTCCTAACCTTGACATTTCTTTGTCACAACCCCACTCACCCAAAGCTTCCTCATCCAAGCTTTCAAAGAAACCAAAAATATCGGTTCGACCTATTTAGGTTAAGAAGAATGAACCATCTTCGTCCAAACCACCCAAAAACCCTACCTTCTCTCCAATCAAGTATTGGAATGAGACTTATACCATAAACCCCATCACCGGAGCAAAAGAAAATGTTCCCGCACCACCAAAATCCTTCAACACCCCTCAACTCAATGACCTTAAAACCTTCCCAAACCTCACAAGGCATTGTGAAAACATTCTCAAACCCATTACCCCACCACCACCAAACCCTAAGTTTGATGCCATACCCCTATCAAACGATTTTGTGTTGCATCATGGATCCTCGTGTGCTTGTTGTCGATTTCAACAAATTGAACTTTCTCATGTGTATGAGAAGTTAAATTTTCTTGAATTCCTCCTCACTCGACCTCCTATTCAAGTTTTCGTTCCGGTGGACAAAACTTCGAATGATGCATCGTCGTCTTTTTAGTCTTTTATTTTTTTAGCAATCTTGGAAAATATCACTATTAGACTAGCTTATGCTTAGTGGTTTATTTTCCATATTTATTGCTTTTAGATACTCATATTGTGTGTATGACTATCTTCTTTGTTGTGTCTTTTTCTTTTATGTAACCTTTGTGTTGTTTGTGTGTTATTTCATTAGTTCTATTTTGAGTTGATCATGGTTAACTTTTACAATTACTTATGGGTGATTCCATCAATTATAAACTTTAACCCATTGACAAGCCTATCATCTTCAATGTATTGAAGTTTGATTTTGTCAATTACCTCTTTGGACATACTTAGCAAAATACTTGCTTCTAATTTAAGATTTCTTCTCTCTCTCCCTATCAAGTTACTTAGTAGGTAGTGATCATATATACATTGGTGTTTCTTTCCTTTCTACTAAACTTTGTGTAGCATGTCACCTTAGCTCACAAACTTGGTGCCCCAAGCAAGGGGGAGCAACCACCAAGGGGGAGCTACTAGCAAAGTTCGATGTTCTTCGAATACTTGTGCTAACCATTTTGCTACGACAAAGGGGGAGAAATGATAGTGATAAACTAGTTAATAATTCGATATTTTGTGTTTCTACGTAAATGAGTTTATCGTTTGTCGTAATCAAAAAGGGGGAGATTGTTAATGCAAGTGATGCCTAAAAACATTATTAGTGTTAACTAATCTTTCTTAGTTTTGATCACAACAAACCATACAACACATTTAGTGTAAAACACAAAATGAATTATTTAACTAACACTATCATCAAGGTAATAATCATATCACTAACCTTTCTTAATCATACTTAGTGATCATCAAAATGATTATTCTTAAAACTCACTTTTGTTAATATGACAAAAGACTTTTTAATAAACTTTCTTTTTTAGAAAATGTTTTATTAAAATGGAAAATGAAAATTTGAAAATAGCATATTCCAAATGTTGTTAGAATATCCTTTGAAGGTTTCAAATACCTCAGATATTCCCACCCCACTAAAAGAAAAAAAACGGAGCGTAGTCTAGTGGCGGTACCTTAAGTACCTACGCGGTTCCTTAGCGATATGGAACCGCGGGGTGAGATAAGGTACCGCGCACAGCTAGCCTTTATAGATCCGTTATACTTTGTCTCCTTTAAATAGTGGGTCAAATCTTATTTTCCAGCAAGCCTCTTGGACGTTTTTCTCAGCCCTCTTTCTATTTTCTATAGCATAATCATTAGTAAATGATCACTTAAATTGTTAAGGATGTTTACATATGATTATCCTCTTGATCCCCTCCTTTACCTTGTCCAATGAGAAGATCACTCACTCACTAGTGTTGTGATAAAGATGAATCTATGAGCTAGTCATATTCATCATGATACCCTTTTTGTTTTAGGTCAATCCAATGTATTTATGAATACTTAGACTAGTTGTGTTCATCCAAGTTATTTGTGAATACTTGGATTTGTTGTGTACATCCATTGCATATGTGTTTGCTTGGATTTGTGTTGTGTAAATCCAAGCTACATGTGTGTACTTGGATAAGTCTAGTTGAGTTGTAATAGATTTGATTAGGAGTTCTCACTAAACTATAAAGTGATGTGGTTGTGTCTTGTGAGTTCTCACTAAACTTAAAAGTGATTAGTAGTTGTGTTGTGTGAAGTTCTCACTTAGCTTCAAAGTGAAGAGTCGTGAAGATTGGTTCTAGCTTTCGATTAGAACTCGACATCTAGCCTTGTGTCGTAAAATGGTGAAGTAGGAAACGTCGTGAAGATTGGTTCTACCTTAAGATTAGAACTCGACATCTAGCCTTGTGTCGTTAAATTGTGAAGTAAGAAACGTTGTGTAGATTGGTCCTAGCTAAATATTAGGTCTCGACATTTAGCTTAGTGTCGAAAAATAATGTAAGCAACGATGTAAGGTTTTCTCCGCCGAGAAGGGAGCTTGTGGATATAGTGGAAATCTCGAGTAGGTGTACTCGAGGAGTGGAGTAGAAATGAGGATAGAGCCTCGTTGTCGAACCACTATAAATCTTGGTGTCTTCCCACTAGGTTGTCTCCTTATTTACTCTTTACTTATTTCATTATCATTACACTTACCTATTATCTTTGCTAGTGCATTTGAATTGAACCTAATCATTATGCAACTTAGTCTCAAGTAAAAGATAGTTTTGATACAAACCAAATTGAAAGTAATTTTAATTTGGTCACCAATCGAAGAGAAACTATTCAACCCCCCTTCTAGTTTCTACAAAGATGATTAAATATGTGTTGGAGACGTTCATGATCTGTATAGATCATTCTCAATGTCTCGTACCCCAAATGCCTCTAGCATTCTAGGCAGATATAACAATCCAGCTCCACTAACTAAGTCTATCTAGTTCTTCCAAATCTTTAGTTCCCACAACGTATAAACAACCACCTTTCTTTATCGTTCTCGTATACATCCAAATCCTTGCTCTGCGTATCGTCATGCTTCGTGAATTCATCCAGTCCTTCCGATAATTCTAAGATCTGCTCATTATCCAATCCACCTCTTCAGCCTCCAAAACGCTTCCTCACCCTTCTTCACTTTGCCCCTTGTTGGTTCCACGATATGTCATCATCTCTGACTATTCGTCCTGGCCAACTTAATCCTAAAACTCACACTTGAAAATCTCACGTATAATTCCCTTTCCTAACAACTCCAAAACCAACTCATAATTAGCCTCACTCTCCTTCTTAGATTTGAGTAGATCAAGATGTCGTCGATGCTCCCGATGATAAATCGTTTATATATTGTCATGCACCCCCGGTTCATTGACTCCATGAAAACTGCTAGCGCCTCGGCGAAGCTAGAATCATAACCGTAAACCCAAAGTGTTCATACAACATCCTTAGCAGTTTCAACTACGTCCTCCTTGCACCCTCTCTTAGAAGAAATACGAATAAATTTCTACCTCGTTCTATTCGCAAAAATCTACACGTATTCTAAAAGACCAATACTTCCTCTTATCAGACCACTCAACCTCTTTTCACAACCAATCTACTACTAAGCAACTCAAATTTTACCTTGCATCCGTTGCAATTTCTAACAACTCTTGCTCTTAAAATCATTCCATCAACAATTTCCTTGGAAAGGCACTAACTACAACTCCTCTCACTTCTCCTACTTGCTCTATTTATGGTTCTACCTCACAGTAATATGCAAACCTACTAAATCTCAGGAAATTTTCGGAAAACTTACATTCCTTACGAACAATCATAAATACCTTTGAGGTATTATATCTCCATCCAACACTCTCTATGGCGCGTTACTTGTGCCAATATCCATACATTACACAAATCTCTATTCATCTCCCTTGGCACTCCTAAGAGACCTCATGACCACATTAGTTCGTCTACGAACTTTTAACTCTTTCATCCCCACTAAGGGCATTCCGACCATTCTCTCAGGGCCACCTACTTAATCGTGTAGGCGCGACCAAGTTTTTCATATGTCTACCTCAACACTCCCAATCAATACGAACCCAAAACTACATCCTGAATCCACTAGATACGACCAACGAATCAAACCCACGGATAACTAACGACATTTCACGTCCACGAGTTAAAACAGACCAAAACCACGAAAACTCAAAAGGAAAACTCAAACATGTACCAATTCAAATGACTCATGACCATGAAAAATGATCCAAGAAACACTTAATGGCAACCAAAACATCTTATGCCCCGCGACATATTATTTAAACCGTGCACAAGATCGACTTTTCCAAAAGAATATTTTTTTTTCTTTCCTCACCACATCTATGTGACTCAAACAATCTACAAACAACCTTCTAGACGATCTCAAAACTCAACTCAAAGACTAGGTATCTCATGCATCCCAAATCATAAAAAAAACTACTATTCAAAACTCAACCTTGAACCCGTCACTTGTACTAGAATTTCGATCAAGCTACTGACACCCCATGACTATACATACCAAGTATTTGAGAATTACATTCCGAGTACATAATTTTAGGCTTTTGAATCACCCAAAAAGCTTTAAAAACGAACAAGTTACGACCAAAACAATTTTATACTAGTTGTTTTAAAAACTAAAGAATAAACTTAGTGATTAATGCAATCCTTTTAAATGAAAGAAATAATTGTATGTGAAATTTTCATGAACTCAATTTAACCTTGTATAAATAATTAAAAATGACGTAAATCGGTTAAACTCAGTTATATAAACTATGTAAGTAGAAAGAAATTTTATTTCGCTTTATTTAAAAAAAAGTCTTTTAGAATTTTGAAATAAATAATTGTTGATTAAGAATTCTTATGTTACATCTTGTTTCAAACACGATTCCAACACCTTACCCTTATGTTACCGTATACAACCAACTATCCATCCCTATAGTAGATTTCCAAGTCTATTCAATATATACCGACAAAAAGGAATGTAAGACTCAACACAAAAGATTTCATTATCCCAAAAGAAATCTCAATTTATTTCAATATACTTAACACCAAGGACACCACTTTAAAACGGACACGTGAAATAGGAAACTCGAAGAATACGCCACAACGGAGGTTGAATATCTAAAAAGAAGCGAGCTAGCCACCCTCCTAAGGATACAATCAATAATTATAGGGGATCACACATATATAGGCATATCGAGATACATATACTTAAATCCGTCTAACATCTACTATACAAGCATGTATTAACCCTCTTTCATGCAATCATACTTAGGAATCCATAGGAGTTATGGTACTTGTGTAACTATGTTGACCACCATACTTATACAATTACCCTTTCCCCAATGCACTCCCTCCTATGATGACACTTATAAGAATTAATACAACACATAACACATATATCTATCTACTCACATAAGCTCATAACCACATAAAGAATAAAGCCCAAAACTCCATCCATTAAAAAATATAATCAAACTATTGGAATACATATTTCCATAGTATAGTTAAAACAGCATAGACTAAATCCAAAATGAAAACATAATCAGTTATAAGTCATGTCGCCCATAAGAGTGGAAACAACTTAAAATCCTTCATATCCACCTACTCCTAATAACTCGAACCCCCACATGATTCCTAGGGACATGACTTAAACATCAAAAGAAAATACTATACCTTAGGTACATAAAATAACTCAACAAAAGACAGAAACTACCATGTACCAAATTATGTACTATAATGTACAATTTAAGCAAAATACAACAATGACTAGCATGGATGATTATGGTTCAACCTTCACTAGTCACAACCCGAAAAGAAAATAACATGTGGCTAAGTATGAACTACTATGGTTCAACCCATACTAGTCAAAACTTAACAAACATCGCAAGTAAAAACCACTAACATCCAGAAAACTTTAATTAATATAAAATGCACACATACTTCTATGACGCCTATATGCAGGGACCCTTAAGTTATAGACTAGGCTGGTAGACTAGGCAACCTAATTCTCTATAACCATTGTCTCTGATACCATTCTGTCACACCCCACCATGGTGGAATATGGGGCGTGACGTATGGATATCATTACAACAACAACGTGTCTATAGAGAGAACTATATGAATTAAAAATGTCATAAAAGGTGACACAAATGTCATGACAATATCTCATCAATACAGGAGTCTAGGTAAGTAGGTAACAGTCCTACCTCTTACCCAAGACAAACAAATAACACAAACAAATCAACATATAGGTTCATAGTATCACTTATTGAAACAAACAAAAAAATAAACTAAGAAGGAACGGGGATCTCCTTCTAAATGCAATCCTAATGCCTCCGAAACTAGCCACTTCTATTCTCAAGCTTAACCACACTCTCACCTGAAAGAGACACTAAAACACGTCAACATAAAGTTGGTTAGAGTCATAGGTTTAGACTCCAATGCCAAAACCAAACCATAAGTTGTGAACAACAACCACTAACAAATGAACATATGGAAAATGTGATACAAACATGCATTAACAACTAATATTCAAGATTTAACAAACCAAACCAAATCCAAGGCTTCCAGCCTTACCAAACACCATGGTACCATAGGTGCCCATACACCTATGTACCAATCCCAAGGCCCCGCCTTGTCATTATCCATTGGTCCCATAGATGCTCACACATCTATGTACCTCTCCAAGGCCCCGCCTTGTCAATATCCCCTTGGTACCAAGTCAAATCATAAAACAATCATGAATCAACTAGAAGTTAATCACATAAGTATGCACAAGTCCATCACCAAACACAAAACATTCACAGCATAATTTAGAAAAACAAGACAGTGTCTCTTCCATCCCATCTGGAATTCAAAATCATTAGTAGACATGGGACTATGAAACTCACCTGATTGAGCTTCTCCAAAAATCCGCGCACTAGCAAAAAGCTAACAAAGAAAAGCACACAATCAAAACATGAACCAAACACTAAAATAGCTTATCAACCTATGATGGACATCTAACCTTCTCCCATATATATACCTCATTTATATGCTCTAAGCATCTCATTACACCCCTCTATAAAGCCCTTAACTCAGTTTACTTCATAACCCGTCCCGTTAACATTTTACCCAAAACAGTCCCGATTTTTAGGTCTCCAAACTATAAGACAAACGCCCACCTAACCATACCCATGATCTCTGTAAAGGAAACCCTATGCCCTTACATATGTCAGCTAACTCCTCCCTTTTGCCACAACCTTAAAGCTACTGTTAAGGCCCCGATATATATATATATATATATATATATATATATATATATATATATATATATATATATATATATATATATATATATATATATATATATATATATATATATATATATATATATATATATATATATATATATATATATATATATACATATATATATATATATATATATATATATATATATATATATATATATATATATATATATATATATATATATATATATATACTTTTGTCTATCCGGATTTTACTGATTTTGAACATACAAAACGTTTGTTATGATTAGGGGGTCTTACCCTAACCCATTTGCTTAGCCACCCTTCAGGTCACTTATTTAATATATAAACCAACTAACGTGCTCATTAGAGGGCTCAAGTGTACTCCTAAGTACCTCAATCACCTTAAAACATTAAATTAAACCCAACTGATTTCAAAACTGTTTTGACCTCCGACTGTTGTAACCTGTTTTTGATCCACTTCCCGACCTCCAATTTAGTTTCCGTTTCTTGCATTTGAAAGCCAACTCAATTACCTTTCCAGGAATACTTGGATCGTAAAATAAGACTTTGTAGAACTCTATATATGGTCAAAACAATTGACCTAAAATTCTGCCCAGTTTTTAAAAAATGACTTTGTTGGAAACACGTTTTACGTATTTATGAAGGATCGGTCACTCCAACGATAATTATGTAATGGGCTCGTGATCCATTTAGTTTATGTATAGTCCATATAGCTCACATGTAGGGTGGGCTATATATATCCCCTCCTAGCATGTTAGGAGGGGTTGTTGATTGTCATTTCACTTAATCATTTTTCCATCTTAACTTTCTCTCTCTAGTTTTCTCCTTTTCTCTCCTTTCTCTCTCTAATCCCTCATCTCATTCCTTCATCTTCTTCTTTAATTATCAATCAATCAACCATCTTAATCCATCAAATCCATGATATAGAATAGGCCAATGATCTCGTAGACCTTCAATTGGTATCAAGAGCCAAGGTTTGATTGGTTTATTCTTTCTTTTATTTCTTTTTGATTTTGGTGGGTTTTGATTTAATCATGCTTAAATTTTAAAAAGTTTGTATTTTTTATAAAAAGTTTATGTTTTTATGTGTTAAATCATATCAAATCTTCAAATTTACTTACTTTTTAGATAAAAAATCACAAATTTTTATATAAAAATCAAAAATTTCTTTATCAAATCTTAAAAAGTTTGTGTTTTTATAAAAAGTTGGTGTTTTTTATAAAAGTTTGTGTTTTTCTCTTTTTAATTTTGTATTTTTTTATTAAATCCTTCTATTTTGATTGCCTTTTTTTGTTTGAATCAATTTTTTTATTATTTATTTTATTTTATTTTATTTTATTATTTTTTTTTAATCAATTTTACCAGTTATTACTTTAATCAGTTATTACTTTAATCATATTATTTTTTTTATCAGTTATTACTTTAATCAGTTTCTACTTTTTATAAACAGTTTTTATAGTTTTTAATCAATATTTTTTATAATCAGTATTTTTCTTTATTTTTAATCTATTGGGTCTCGAGTTTTTTTGTCCAATACCAGTCCTACAGTCTTGTCGTTTATCAAGGTTTTTGGGTCTCCAGTCTGTCAATCATGCAGTTTTTGTCCTATTCTGAATCAAACTAAAAGTTCCGAATCAAATACAAAAGTTCTGAATCAAACTCTATGTTCCGAATCAAACCAAGAAGTTCCGGACGAAAAAGTTCCGGACGAATAAGTTCCGGGTGAACGAAACTTCCGGGTGAAGAAAAAGTTCCGGGTGAAGAACAAAAGTTCCGGGTGAAGAAAAAAAGTTCCGGGTGAAGGAACTCTTCCGATTCGGAACTCTTCCGAACGAACAAGTTCCGATTCGGAACTCTTCCGAACGAATGCAAAGTTCCGAATGAAGACAAATTCAAACATAACGTAAACCAAAGACTCAAACAACTCGACTCAAGACTCAAGCTTCATCTCACAACTTTAACATCTTCACTCACTCTCTCGACACAAAAGACCACAGACTCGAGACTGACTTCACTCAATCAAAACAAAACAACAAGACTCGACTCTCGAAAAACATTGATCAAAGACTCTCGCCTCGTCATCTTCACTGACTCAAACACCCTCGCCTACTCTCAAAACCGTTACACCCTCTCACCCCGATAACAGACCTGAACAATTCTCGTATTACCCCCACCCAATACACAACCTCACAACCTCACAACCTCTCGTATTACCCCCACCCAATACACCCGTTTTTTTTTACCCTCAATCAAACCAAACAACACCAGACCGACACTCTCTCACTCTAACTCGATACCCAGACTTCCCCTCAACACCCTCGTCTCACAACTTTAACACCATCACTAACACCCTCGACTCAAAAACCACTTGACACAGTTTTGAAATCAACTCTCGACCCATCCCGCACCACATCCTCTCGGACACCACTCGACCACCTCACACCCTCACTCTCGACTCATAACACAAACAAACACACACTTGACCATACCCATCCTCTACCCACTCAACCACCCACCCCCGTTTCCACCACACGGACTCGAACACCAACAGAAACCCTCAACAGAAAGACGCTACAGAAGAAGAGAGAGACTAAAATCAAGATAAAAACACCTACCTGAGATCTTTGTTCAAAGATCTTGAAGCCTTCTTCCAATAAAGATAATGGTTTGATGATTTGATAGAGGCTGAGTGGTTTGTATAAAGAAAATTAGGGGGTGGAGGTTTTCTTGAGTGAGATTAGGCTTGTGATTGAGAGATAATTTGGAGAGAGACAGGTTTTGGTTTTAATTAGTTTTTAGGAATAGAAAGATAAGATATCAGTGGGACGGAGTAACCTATGCTTTGTGTTTTAGTGGCCACGTGTGTGGACACGTTTTTGGGACGGAGAAACCAACATTTGAAGTCAACATTTGACTGCCAACTCCTTTTTATTTTAGTTACGTAGATTGGTACACGTTTTTTTTTAAATAAAACCTTACGTTTTTGTTGTTTCTTTAAAGTAAGATGTTTTTTATTATCTTTTATTTTTTATTTTATTTTCATAGTTAAGTTAAAAGTTAAGCTAATATTTTTTATATTTATATATTTTAAAATTAATTTTTTTTAGTTAATTTTATTTTCTGGCCGGATTTGAAGTCAAAACTACGAGTGAAAGTGACGGGATATATTTTTAGCAATTACGGATTTTTGATCGGGTTTTAATCTATAATCGTTTGAGCCGACAACATTTTTTGACCCAAGTCGAATTGTAAAAACCCGACTACAACAACATCCTCGATTTTCAATGGATTCGTTCAATTCGACACTTAAAGAGGGAGACATGCATCGAATGCAAGACAAAGCTCGAGAAAGTGGTATAAATTCATTTCAAATGCTCCAATCTCATCTTGTCACTCTTTCGGGGCTTCAAGGAGGGAGAGAATTTGTGACAATCTTTGGACAAGATCGTCATATATTCATCGACTCAATGTTCACCACTTTGACCAAACTCGCCGAGCAACTCAACCGTGACAACTTTAATCAATCTGCATCGTCACTTGCTTATAAGGCTCTTGTGACACAACTCACGCCTTTCCTCCAATTCAATATCATCAAGTCTGAAAGTTTGATGCTTTGCCAATCATTTCTTCGAGATACACGTACCGAGCTTCGAGTTTTTCGTGATACAATATTGAAACTCATGACATCGGTCTCGTCTTCGATTTATGAAAGATCTCGACTTCAGCAAGGGTATGATAATGGAGTGCAAGACTCTTCGATGCAAGAGAAAACTGGTCATACGGTTGAAAACTTGGAGCCTAACGATGCCAAGAGCACAGAATCAGGAGGACAACATGATACCAGTGGCACGTCAGGGACTGTTCACGAGATCTCTTTTGCTGACACCGTACCCGTTTATGACGAAGAGCCGGCAAACATGGTACAAGGTAATGTTGTTTATGATGTATATGCTGATGATATGCCGCATATTGAGCATTCTGAACCTAATTATGACAAACATGGGATGGAAAAGAGTGATAGCAATACCACTTCTGATTCATCCGATGTAAGTCATAATGGGGGAGAGATTGTTCAGAATGCTAAACATCATGATAATTATCCTATAACTGATTCATTGACTGCTTCTGATTCCAAGATTAAAGAGCTCGAAACAATCGTAGCTCGGCAATCAAAAGATCTTGAGGATGCCAAACTTGAATTTTCTAAGAAAACGGACAAATTTGAAACATACTTTGAAAAACTTGAAAATTCAAACGTTGTTCTTGAAAGAAAATTGGATCAAACTGTTCTAGATTCTAAAGCTGAAAAGGATAATCTTTTGAAACAAATTCAACTGCTTGAATCTAAATTGGCATCCCAAGATAACTTGCTCAAAGAAAATGAAACGTTAAAAGCCCAAGTTCAGGAAAAGGTATTTGCTATAGCTGCGTTGAAAAACGAGTTAAGGAAAAATAGAGGACCTAGTGTGGACACTAAGCTTGAAAAACCATCAATCTTGGGGAAACCGCCTACAAATCAGTTCGTCAGACAACCGATTGTCAGACAACCTACTGCATTTAGATCCGAGCGACCACAATCCTCGAGACCGCGGTTTGCCTCCCAAGTTGATTTGGGACATATTTCTAGAACAGTCACTCCACCAACTAGGCCTAATGTGACTAAATCAGTTTTAGCAAGACCTCATCACATGATTGCCCCTAGTTTCTCTAAGAATAGTTCAATGAACACATCTAGAACTAGTTCAACTGATGTGCGCCATGATTTTGGTCAAAGGGAAGCTATTCAAAAGACACATGTAAGAGATAGCAATGTCCAATCTAGTCAGATGCCTTCTAGATTACCCAACACTGCTAACCGTAGCATGACGTCTCCTAGGAGCATCGATCAATCATCTAGGAATTACTCGGACATTAAATATGCTACTTGTAAAACATGTAGAAAATGTGTCTTTACGGCAAATCATGATTCATGTATCAAGAAACTACTTAATGAGGTGAACTCCCGTGCTAGACTTAAATCCCAGTGGGTTGCAAAAATCAAACCCGTTGGTAAAATGTGGCGCCCAACTGGTAGAACTTTCACTTTTGTAGGAAACGAGTGCCCTTTAACTAGGATAGTCTCTGATTCTACGAAGACTACTAGGGAGGAAATTGCAAAGGATGATACATCACTTAAGCCTGAACTTAAGATTTTCTATAAGAGGAAACGTTTGCCAACTAAGACAAGTGAATCATCCCTTTAGGCCACCTCTGACACAAGAACAGAAAACCGTGAACCCCTACGTGCTTCTAAAATAGATATCGCTAATCCATGCAAAAGTATACACACTCCTAATGAGAATGCAGGTACCAAAGTTGATGTTCCAAAAGAACGAAGCGGTCCAATCGTTGTATACCGTTCAACTAAGGACACTCTCAGAGTTTGGTTGCTGAAGAAGCAGATATCAGAGAAACTAGTATCTCAGGGGATTCATGGTTAAAGCTCACAAGGACTTACAGTCACATAACAGACTGTAACTCGATCTCCAAAGACAGGAAAGTTCGTCCCGATGATGACTTATCCTAAAAACGAGAAATTCATTTTTCTCGGGCATGAGCTTATGTTAAAAACATTCCCCGTTTTTAAGCTCATGCACAAGGACTTACAGTCACATAACAGACTGTAACTCGATCTCCAAAGACAGGAAAGTTCATCCCGATGATGACTTATCCTAAAAACGAGAAATTCATTTTTCTCGGGCATGAGCTTATGTTAAAAACATTCCACGTTTTTAAGCTCATGCACAAGGACTTATAGTCACATCACAGACTATAACTCGCTCTTCAAAGAAAGGAAAGTTTATCGCCGATGGTAAACTTATCCTAACAACGAGAAATTAATTTTTCTCGGGCATGAGCTTATATCAAAAACATTCCAAGTTTTTAAGCTCATGCATAATGGCTCCTCGTTAAATGACAGACGACGACCCGGACTTCAGAGACAGGGAAGTTTATCTACGCAACGATAACTTACCCTCTTAACAAGAAATTAAGTTTTCTTGGACACGAGCTTACCCTAAAAACCATTAAAAGGTTTTAAGCTCGTGTATATGGTTTATCATTAAATATCAGATGGTAACCCGTGCATCAAAGAAAGGAAAGTTTATCGCCGATGATAAACTTATCCTAACAACGAGAAATTAAGTTTTCTCGGGCATGAGCTAAAATTAAAAACATTCGAGGTTTTTAAGCTCATGCACAATGACTTACAGTTAAATGTCAGACTGTAACTCGAACTTTATATAAAGGAAAGATTATCTTTTATGATAACTTATCCTCTTAACGAGAAATTCACCTTTCTCGGTCATGAGCTTGTATTAAAACGTTCGAAGTTTTAAGCTCAGAAAGGAAAGTGTATCTTTTAAATAAGAGAACTTTTCCTCGTAACGAGAAATTAACCTTTCTCGCTCATGAGCTTTCCGTTAAAACAGTCAAAGTTTTCAAGCTCATGAACACGACTTCTAAGTAAATGTCAGCTTAGGACTCGTTCTTCAAATAAAAGGAAAGTTTATCGCCGATGATAAACTTATCCTTAACAACGGGAAGTTTACAACTTCTCGGACTTGAGCTCGCTTTTAAGATATTCAACATCTTAAGCTCAAGTAATTGTTTTTTCAAAACTTTGAACATAATTTTTCGAGAATTTCTCAAAAGGTTTTTCTAAATCTTTCAAAATTGTGTGTTCAAAAATGTTTTGATAAAAAGAGCATGTCTTCTGGAATCGATAATATTTACGAACCTAGAAATGTCATTCAATAATGACACGGGGTTGTAAATAAAGTTCGAGCAGAAGTTCAAACTTTTAAAACATGCTCAAAATGGTTTGCTATTATTTCAGATAACAACCCGCTTTTCATAATCAAGTCAAGCATTTCACCGGAAAGCTTTGACTCAACAACGGGAATTAATTTTCTCGGGGACGTGACGAGGTGACCAACATTCTTGAACAAGAACCATGTGAATCTTTCATATGATGTTCTCCATCATTCAGGTCCAACCTCGTAAATTGCTAATCTTGTGAATTCATTATCATATATGATCTTTGCACGTAATAAATACCTTACACTTGTGTTTAAAAGGTATTTAATTTACGTTTCAGCACACCCTCATTAATTTGAGGGGGAGCTTGTGTAATTCATGAAGATAATTGGACTTGCATTTTTCTTCCCAAATTTTCTTAAAATGCTATTAAATCAATTGATATTAAAAACATCGATTGAGTTAATATTTTGAATATGGGGGAGAAAATGTGATTTAATATGGGATATGATCAATCATGAATGGTTTGACTTAACGTGATAGCTCATCCCGACATATGCAAAATGTTTTCGGATATCGTGGCATATGTTAAGGGGGAGCAAAATGGATTTGCACTTCAAAATTGATTTCATGGTGACATACACTTACCCAAAACATCTCTATTCACGACGGTGAAGATTGTGGTGACATAAGGATGGTGGGATAGGTTAAAGTCCAATGATTTCTCTAGAACCGGAGGAATCTTCCCAAGGACATTCCATAGCTAGAAATAGTAATCCTTAGGAAAGATGGAGAAAGATTGTGAACGTAGCTGAATGTCGACCAAGTATTTAAGTTAGCACTGGAACAATCACAACAAGGTGCTAGTGATGACGTATTGGTAAGCATTGAAGGGGTTGAAGAATGAAAAAGAAATGTAAAGATAAAGGGTGTAAAGAAAGAAGCCCTCCTTACAACTTTAGGCAGAAACCGGGTCAATACATATGCTATTGAGATCATTTTTGCTAATGATTCTCGATATTGAAGAAAGACGTCATGGACCCAGTGATGCAATGCACAACCCTTCCCAGCTAACTCAAATATCTCTCAAAAGGTATTTGTTTTAATCACACGGAGATCAACACATTATCTATTGATTTATTCACTCCGAATAAATTGGTATTGAAAAGGTGGCACTCCTCTCCAGCCTCCGATAACTAAAAAATCCAAAATGCACGATCGAGTCTAGAGCCATTTGAGATCATCAAATATCTCATTAGGACACACTTTCATATTTCCTTGCTTCTTCACACACTGTGAAAAGTAAGAAAGATCTTAAGAGTCCTACGCAAAATCTTCATGATCTTGTCTGAACATCCGAGTAGTACTAAAGTATCTACAATGAAGATGGAAATCCTTCTTGAGCGAATATCAAAAAGCTCATGGTAGGTGACTTGTGCGATTCTTTATGAATCAAACTTGTGATAACTGGAAAGCAACAGTGGTTTAATTCTTAAATGAATTTAAACACGTTCCAGGCCTCTACGCAATATCTTAGTGATCTTGCCAGAACATTCAGAGTAATACTATTAAGTATTTACAGTGACGAATGGAAATCCTTCTAGTGTTAACATCAAACAGCACTTGGTAGGTAACTTGCAAGATTCTATATGAATCAAGCTAGTGACAACTGGAAAGCAACGATGGTGCGGTTCTTAATTGAACTTCACTTGTTCCAGGAACATGAATTGACGGCTTCAAATCATGTGGATAATATTATCCAAATGATCCACTCTTTACGTTCGCAGTCAACTTTGGACGGTCGAGTAAAGAGAACGGGTTTACCCGTGAAATCTTGTCAAGGAGGTTCTTTATTGAAACTACCTGCCACAAGTACGATATTTAATATTGTCCAACGGTCTTCACCGACCGGAGGTAAATTGCTACCGAATTAGAATGAAATGTTCAAGGCCATTTCATCCGTGTATATTGTTTGTTGCTAACTGTCTTATGCAGCGTAACAAAAAGGTGGCATTGCGGTGTACAATCTAGAAGAAGTCGTCACCACATGCTTATACTACATACAATTAGTACTTCAACAAATTCAAGAAAGCCTGAAGGTCAAGTCTTCCGCTGTATCAAACTCTGAAGCTTTCAAGAATTTAAAAGTATAAGTATGTGGAACATGAAGTCACGAAGAGGCAAATATCACAAGTGAAGAATGCACAAGGTCAAGGCAAGGAAACATGCTCAAGACTAAAGTCAAAGATCACATCAAGCATATTCACAAGAACAAGATCGAAGACTCAAGCATAGATGCTAGGTTTAAGATTTTGTAAAAAGATGTGACCTCCCTTAGGGGGGGATTGTTAGAAATACGTTTTTCCCAATAAAGTCTCGGTCACATCTTAGTTAGCATAGATCACGAGTTATAGACTATTTAGAACTTTGTTTCTTGGAGCGACCTCCCTTAGGGGGAGATTGTTGGAAATACGTTTTACGTATTTATGAAGGATCGGTCGCTCCAACGATAATTATGTAATGGGCTCATGATCCATTTAGTTTATGTATAGTCCATATAGCCCACATGTAGGGTGGGCTATATATATCCCCTCCTAGCATGTTAGGAGGGGTTGTTTATTGTCATTTCACTTAATCATTTTTCCATCTTAACTTTCTCTCTCTAGTTTTCCCCTTTTCTCTCCTTTCTCTCTCTAATCCCTCATCTCATTCCTTCATCTTCTTCTTTAATTATCAATCAATCAACCATCTTAATCCATCAAATCCATGATATAGAATAGGCCAATGATCTCGTAGACCTTCAGACTTTAACATAATTAGTCTAATTAATCATACATAAACCCTAATTAAAACCTAAAAACGATTTTCAATGATAAAAACTCATTAAATACATGAATAATTACAGGTAATTAACAAATCCTAATAAAAAATTATGAATCTCAACCCTAATCCATCATATTAAGTTACATATACGTAAATTAAACGTTAATTGTCATAGTTTTAGTGTGTACCTTAAACCCTAATTGAATTATTGGGTTTTCTTGCTCCTCCATTGATAGAAACCACTGAGATTAGAGTTATGGAAAGCATAAATTCGTTTTTGGGGCTACAGGGAGTAATATGTGTAATTAAAACTAACTAGGAAGCCTAATAGTACTCAAACTGGGCTCCCCTTCCTTTCCTTAAGCAAAATTCGGCCCAAAACCAAGTCCAACACCCTATGGCCGACTTTTTAAGTTATATTACTGTAAATTAACTATTAATTATTATTACTTAAATTCCCTTAATTTATTTCAGCTCCTAAAACCTCAAAAACCTCAAAACCGTAAAACTAGTCAAATTTACGCGTTTACCGAAAAAGACGTAAAATATATAGTTTTAAAAAAAATCTTTAATTTTGAAATAAACTTTATAACTAAGTCCTAAATGACTTAAAAACATCCCAAAAAAATACTAACATGACTAAACACCTTACCCGAGACCTCTAAATGCTAAACCCCAAATCCTAAAAAAATACAATTTACTATAATACTTATACGTATACGTAAACACCAAAATAACACCATTTCATTTCATAGTCACCAATTTGTGACCTCATGAACATGAAATAACCGTTTCTCAATTTACTTATGAGTACCATATACCCATAAACGATGTCCACACCAACTTCGTTCACGCAAAATAAACATGTAAACACACTAATCATATAGTCACACATAAATTAACCTAAAAATAGGACCAAGTGACGAACCTCAAAACCACGGTTGTCACACATACAGTCACACTTATTACTACTATTGGTAACTCTTTGGTTAATTGTATGTGACAAACTTAGTGCCATTAGCATGATTTGTGTGACTGCATGTCATAAAAGGTCACACAAACATACAATTCTATGTGACTATTGGATGCATATAGTCACACAAAATACAATTTGCTTGACTTGACGAAGCCTACAGTCACACACTATTGGTAACTCTTTGGTTAATTGTATGTGACAAACTTAGTGCCATTAGCATGATTTGTGTGACTACATGTTATAAAAGGTCACACAAACACACAATTCATGTGACTATTGGATGCATATAGTCACACAAAATACAATTGGCTTGACTTGATAAACCATACAGTCACACTTATTTCTACTATTGGTAACTCTTTGATTAATTGTATGTGAGAAACTCAGTACCATTAGCATGATTTGTGTGACTACATGTTATAAAAGGTCACACAAACATACAATTCATGTGACTATTGGATGCATATAGTCACATAAAATACAATTTGCTTGACTTGACAAAGCATACAGTCACACTTATTTCTACTATTGGTAACTCTTTGGTTAGTTGTATGTGACAAACTTAGTTCCATTAGCATGATTTGTGTGACTACATGTTATAAAAGGTCACACAAACATACAATTCATGTGACTATTGGATGCATATAGTCACACAAAATACAATTTGCTTGACTTGACAAAGCATACAGTCACACTTATTTCTACTATTGGTAACTCTTTGGTTAATTGTATGTGACAAACTTAGTGCCATTAGCATGATTTGTGTGACTACATGTTATAAAAGGTCACACAAACATACAATTCATATGACTATTGGATGTATATAGTCACACAAAATACAATTGGCTTGACTTGACAAAGCATACAGTCACACTTATTTCTACTATTGTTAACTCTTTGGTTAATTGTATGTGACAAACTCAATACCATTAGCATGATTTGTGTGACTACATATCATAAAAGGTCACACAACTATACAATTCATGTGACTATTGGATGCATATAGTCACACAAAATACACTAATCACATAGTAAATGTCACACATATCATATATTCATGTGACAAACTTATAAACAATAGTCACTCTTAAACAAAACTCGTGTAACTGTAGAGTGTTCAACGTCACACATATTCACTAAACACCAAATATTGTACCTAGTTTGTCACACATTTTCGAGTATTGGTCACTCATTTTTTATAGCTAAGGTCACTAAGGCGAGCTTGTGACCAAAAGGTACCTACGGTCGCGGGACCTTTGGTCACAAAGCCTAAAAAAACCGCGTGTGACTATATGCCTACGGTCACTCTTTTTTAGTGTGACGGATACCATTTTTTGTACTAGTGTCAACAATGATAGTGTTCTTCTCTTTGCAGTTTGAGAGGAAAAGATGGGAGGAGAAAGATTCACTTCTAAACAAGTACAGTAGTAATCGAACAAATGATCAAGGATTTGAGTGATTTAAGAAGTATGAAAGAATCTGAAAGTTTATGTGCAAAAGAGGTGGATTGAAAGTCTGAGAATGGTCCACTATTTATAAGACAAATGTCCAACGGCTATATCTGCCCGCGGTTCTTTATTGCAGCCCGCGATTCCTTTGCGATAAGGAACCGCCATAGGCGCTAAGGAACCGCCGGCGTAGAGTCCGCTCCCTTTTATCTTTTAGTGGTTTGGATCGAATCTGGGGATTAAATATCCTGAAAGGATATTCCAAACCAAGATAGAATATGCCATTTTCAAATTTCAAAATTTCAAATAATTAATTTAATAAAACATTTTCTTAAAAAGAAAGTTTAATAATAAAACATTGTCACACTTAATAAAAAGTGAGTTTTAAGAAAAGATTAAATCCTTGATCACTTAATTAGTATAATTACTTGTTTGTTCATACCTTAAGTGATAATGTTTGAAATGAAAAATACTTGAACTCACGAATTCGTTTTTCATTGTTTTCGTAAATGCTTGTTTTTACATATTGTCGTAATCAAAACAAAGCGAGACCGAAAAATGCAAGTAACATTTTTAGGCATCATTGCATTAACACATTTCTATACATTACGATACTTTATTTCTTTGGAAATTGTTTAGTAATTTTCCATTTCAGTACTTATATTTATGTGTGTGAGCTTATAATTTGACTACCTATGTTTGTTTCTAGTATTTCCATTCATGGTCATTCAACATTTTTAGACATTTACCTTGCATGCTTTGGTCATACGCCATAATTACCTGTGATATTCCATTTACCATAATGGGGTGTTACTATTATGGTATCAGAGTCAAGGCTTCAACCTGTAGGCTCTTAAAACATGACCTGTGATTAGTGGGTAATCACCATGGTCTTCCTAGAACTGACAGTTATTTTCATGCATTTATTCATGTATCATTGTTGCAGGAATTTTGACTAAGTAATGGTTGGTACAGGACTGGCCATATTTAGTCGCATGTGCTTTTAATCGAATCATTTTGTTTTGATGAACCGACCCATAGGAGCTCATCCTCGTCATGTCATTTTGTTTAGGTGAACCTACCCATAGGCGTTCACCCAAACCCATGTCATTCTCATTGTCAAGCATTCGTACACTATTTTCATGCATAATTTTTGTTCATGTTTATATGCATAATTTTTTTTTCATGTATATATATTATGTTTTAATCAGTTTAATCATTGCATTTGTTTTATACTGTCAGATAGTTCTCACACATGAACAAGAACAACTCAATGCAGCAGTTCAAGCTGCTATGCAGGCCATGCTTCCTCAACTGGGGAATGAAATTCGGGCCGAGGTGCAAGCTGCCAATAATCAGCACCAGCACCCGCATCAAAATCCTCCTCCTCCACCTCCAGGTACCCTGATCACATGGCTAGAGCGATTCAATAAGCAGCGTCCAAAATATTTCGAGAAGACTGACAGCCCTGATGAGGCTGAGAGCTGGTTTGCACACATTGAGAAGATCTTTGACGCGATGGGATGCGACCCTGTCTTTAAAGAAAGGTTAGCCTGCTACAAGTTTGAAAGGAACCTGCTTGCATGGTGGAAAGCACTGAAACTATCGGAGGGAGGCGACGATTGGGTGGCTGGCTTGACTTGGGCACAATTTAGGGATTTGGTTATGAGACATTTCTTCCCGAAAGCTTAGCAAGATAAGCTCAAGAGGGAGTATCATGGCATTAGGCAGAGAGCTGGGGAAAACAACAATGAGTTCATGCAA
Organism: Glebionis coronaria; assembly: GCA_025667525.1. Classification (NCBI taxonomy): domain Eukaryota; kingdom Viridiplantae; phylum Streptophyta; class Magnoliopsida; order Asterales; family Asteraceae; genus Glebionis; species Glebionis coronaria. The sequence goes on from CM046881.1 coordinate 191,090,589, forward strand.
ATGTTTCTTTGACTGGCTGGATTCCTTGGCGCAACAGCTGGGACTACAGAGGAGCAGGTGTACCACATTCGCTGAGCTCTTCGCACATCAGTCGCCAATAACTTGTGTTGGAAATACATTTTTACGTATTTAGGAAGATTCGATCACTCCGACAATATATTAAATAGTAGCTAGTAGTCTAGATATCTTTTAATATATCAAACAAGGAAAAGCCCGGTCCATGCTTGTATGACCGACCCAATTGTAAGCCCAAGCCCATCTTATGGGCTTGGGTATATAAACCCTCTCCTTAGATGGATAGGGTGGTGGTTTCATTTCAATTTTACACAAAGTTAATCACTTTCTCTCTCTAAAGTGTGTGTGAAATCATCTATATTTCTATCTCTTTCTCTCTCTAAAACATAAGCTAGATTTACATATCCTACAAATGGTATCAAGAGCCATCGGATGATTGTTTGGTTTTTGTGTTCGTGTTCTTGATTCTCTCGCCCATTTTGATCCAAAATCACACAAACCAATTTTTTTTTGTGTTTTTATGATTTAATCTTGATATACTTCATCTAGTTACTTATTATAGTGATTTGGTATTGGTATTTTGGTTAAAAACACAAAATTTTTGGGTGTTTGATTCATTTTTAGGCTTAGAATCTCAAATTTGTTGTGTTATTGTACTGTCCGAGAAAAGTGGTAAGTTTGTTCCATAGTACGATATGTGTATTGTGATCGCATAAACCAGGGGTTTCTACTTGTGATCCAATATCATGATCACTAGTACGATCACTCGCTGCGATAACTAGTACGATCACTTGTTGCGATCACTAGTACGATCACTCGTTGCGATCACGAGTACGATCACTCGTTGTGATCGTTGGGTACGATCACGAGTGCGATCCGAGTACGATCATTGGGTGCGATCAAGGAGTACGATCGTTGGGTGCGATCAAGGAGTACGATCGTTGGGTGCGATCAAGGAGTACGATCGTTGGGTGCGATCAAGGAGTACGATCGTTGGGTACTATCAAGGAGTACGATCGTTGGGTGCGATCACTCGTCACGATCAAGGACTGCGATCCCCACTGCGATCTGAGTACGATCCCCAATGCGATCCAACATTTTTTCAAAAACGTGTTTTTGAAATTGTGTGTAAATTTGACTTGGATTTTTGGTTTATCGAGGACATAATTTAGGGGATTTCAACATTATTTATCGGATTTAAAACACAACAACAAATACATTTACCTTCTCTCATTGATCGATCAACTTTGTAAATCTTAACTTACAGAAATGGAGTACACATCTCTTACGGATAAGTCCATCCTCTCGGGTACCGATAATCGTCCAGCAATGCTGGTGAACACTATGATGAGGATTGGGCTTCCCGAATGGAACTTTATATGTTGAACAAAGAAAATGGACATCTAATTTTGGCATCGGTGCTCAATGGACCATTGGTATATGGTACTGTGACGGAAGGTGCTGTTACTCGTCCTCGCACAACGGGTGAACTAACTAGAGATGCTAAGATACAAGACAAGTGTGATAAACAAGCTACAAATATCATTCTCCAAGCCCTTCCTCAGTAAACATAAAGTTTCCAAGAGTTATGGGATAGAATTCGTGTTCTAATGCAAGGCACTTCGTTAACTAAACAAGAACGAGAGTGTAAGCTTTATGATACTTTTGATAAGTTTGCCTATGTCCCAGGGGAGACTCTCAATGATTACTATATGAGATTTACCTTATTGTTTAATGAGCTAAATATCTATGGAAGGGAAATTCCTACGTTTTAATTGAACACCAAGTATTTGAACACTCTTCCTTCAGAATGGAAAAAATACGTGACGGATGTTAAATTGGCTAAGGACTTGCATAACACCAATGTGGATCAACTTCAAGCTTTTCTTCAACAACACGAATGCCATGTGATCGAGGCTCGATTGTCTACACCTCAAGTTCATGATCCACTTGCCATGTATGCTTCTCAACAAAACATGTCTTATACTTATCAACAACCATCATACTTGCAGTAGCCACCACCACACACCTATAAGCAACCACAACAACCATCTTATCAACCACTAATGATGCCACAACAAGCATTTCAATAAAGTGTTCATCAACAATCTTTTCCACAGCAACCACCACATCAGACATCACCATCACAAGCCAACACTTCTCCAATGGGCTATACTCCTCAACAAGGATATTTTCCAATTGAAGCACAACCAGCACAAGCCTTCTACTCCAATGAACTTTCACCAATCCTAGCACCGTTCTTAACTCCAAATGATACGCCAGTTGATGTTCTAAACCATCTCACTGCCTACTTGTAAAAACTTGTTGCAACTAGAGGATTTCCACAAACAAACAATCAGCTCCGCACCTCTTCAATTCCTCGACAACAAGCCACTGTTCAAGATGGTCAAGTGACGGTGCAACCTACTCAGGGAAGGCAAACTTCATAGGACCTCCTACAAGGACTGTGAATACTCAAGCTGTGAATTCTCAAGCTATTGGAAATGGAAGCCCTATTGGTCCACAAAAGGTTGTGTCTTGCTACAATTGTAGAGGACAAGGTCATATGGCTAGGGAATGCACTCAGCCAAAAAGGAGAAGGGATGCAACGTGGTTTCGTGAGAAGATGTATTTGGTCGATGCTCTGTCTAAGGGAAAGATCTAAGGGAGAAAATGTGATTAAAATGTAATATATCACAACATGTGATCTTAAAGACTCAAGTGCAACTCTTTCCTTCACATGCCAAACTATTTCGTATATCGATGCATGTGTGTAGGGGGAGCTTTTCGGAAATGTAAAACTTTCAAGTGTTAAAAGTTTTTATTTTTATCAAGCACTTTGAATGGTTTTCAATGGTTTTATGGTTATGATCTTTACCCAAAACAACCTACTATCCACGACGGAACGATGGAGTCAAAAGGTGGTTTAGGATAGGAAACTAAGTCCTATGATCCAACCAGAACCGGAGGGATCTACCCAAGGACATTCCATAGCTAGAAATAGTTGTCCTTAGGAAAGATGGAGTTGAATGAATCTGAATGCGGACCAATTACTTAAGTTAGCACTAGAACAATCACAACAAGGTGCTAATGATGACGTATTGGTAAGCATTAAAGGAGTTGAATATTCTATGCAACTTAGGCAGAAACGGGGTCAATACATCTATTGAAGACAAGTCATCATGGACCCAGTGATGCAATGCACAACCCTTCCCAGCCATTCGAGTTTCTCTCAAAGGAAACTTGTCTCATTGTCACGGAGATCAACACGTATCTATTGACTTTCTCACTCCGAGTTAGTTAATATTGAAAAGGTGGCAGTCTGCTCCAGCCTCCGATTACCAAAATGCACTTATTGAGTCTAGAGCCAAAAGAGATCAATTTATCATCTCATTAGGACACAATCGAGTCCTACGCATTATCCTTGTGATATTGCCAGAACATCTGAGTGATACGATTCACAATGAAGATGGAAATCCTGCTTGAGCCAGCATCAAACAAGCTCATGGTAGGTAACCTGTGCGATTCTACACGAATCAAACTTGTGATAACTGGAAAGCAACTAAGTTTGGATTCTTAATTGATTCAAACTTGATTCCAGGTTTCTTCGCAAAATCCGTGTGATCTTGCCAGAACATTCAGAGTGACACTATTTAGTGTTCACAGTGACGAATGGAAATCCTTCCAGTGTCAACATCAAACAGCACTGCGGTAGGTAACTCGCAAGATTCTCTATAAATCAAGCTTGTGACAAACTGGAAAGCAACAATGGTGCGATTCTTTTAGAATCAAACTTGTTCCAGGAAATCTGAATTGACGACTCTAATCAGACGGATAATTTATCCTTATGATTCAGTCTTTACGTTCGCTTTCTGCTTTGAGACGGTCAAGTAAAGAGTGGCTACTACCGTCGGGAAACCCTGTCAAGGAGGTTCTTAATCGAATCTAACTGATCACAGGTACGGTATTTAATACCATTTAACGGTCTTCACCGACCGGAGGTAAAACGCTACCGAGTTAGGGTGAAATGTTAAAAGCCATTTCATCCGTGTCTATATATGTTGCTACATATCAAGAAGGTGGCGTAGCTGTGCAACCGATGTCGATTCAGAAGTCACAAGAGCACAAGATGGCGATAATCAAGATACCTAAGAATGTAAGAATGTAATAGGTCATCTAAGTCACAAGGAGTACAGATGAAGATCTCAAGCACTCAAAGTCAAATGACAAAGGCTCAAGATAAAGATCACGAAATCATGAAGGAACAAAGCCGTTACAAACAAGATCAAGACCAAGATACAAGACCAAGATACAAGACCAAAGCAGGAAGATCTCCTCTACAAGAATGTATTCACTCAATCATCTTATGCTTTTTAAGCTTTTAAGATGACCGATACATTGGGGGAGATTGTTAGCCCTATATTTTGTATAGTATAACAAGAATGTAATAGGTCATCTTAGTCGTTATTGGTCTTGTATAGTAATAGGTTAGTCGGGAAAAGAGGGCTTGGACATTAAGCTAATATTGTCTTTGTTAGGGGCTATATGCCCAAGTGAAAGCCAAGCTCGGCCCAAGATGAAGCCCACAAAGGCCTTAGAGCCGTGGCATATATAATCCTCTTCCACATGTGGAAGAGGGTGTTGGTTCATTTCATAAAACACCTAGTTTTAGTGTAAACCTTCTAATTCTCCCTCTTTTCTCTCTCTACTTTCTTCTCTTTCTCTCTCTAAATATCTCTTCTAAATCTTGTGTTATGGATTGAATGGGATTAACAGCTAGGGAATGCACTCAGCCAAAAAGGAGAAGGGATGCAACGTGGTTTCGTAAGAAGATGTATTTGGTCGATGCTCTGTCTAAGGGAAAGATTCTGGATTCAGAATAGTTAGCATTTCTTGCAGACCCAGGGGCAGCAGACAATGAAGGCATTGCAGTGGTTTCCACTTTTAATGCAGCTTATCAAGCAGATAATCTTGACCCTTCCCAGCCATTCGAGTTTCTCTCAAAAGAAACTTGTCTCATTGTCACGGAGATCAACACGTATCTATTGACTTTCTCACTCCGAGTTAGTTAATATTGAAAAGGTGGCAGTCTGCTCCAGCCTCTGATTACCAAAATGCACTTATTGAGTCTAGAGCCAAAAGAGATCAATTTATCATCTCATTAGGACACAATCGAGTCCTACGCATTATACTTGTGATATTGCCAGAACATCTGAGTGATACGATTCACAATGAAGATGGAAATCCTGCTTGAGCCAGCATCAAACAAGCTCATGGTAGGTAACTTGTGCGATTCTACACGAATCAAACTTGTGATAACTGGAAAGCAACTAAGTTTGGATTCTAAATGGATTCAAACTTGATTCCAGGTTTCTTCGCAAAATCCGTGTGATCTTGCCAGAACATTCAGAGTGACACTATTTAGTGTTCACAGTGACGAATGGAAATCCTTCCAGTGTCAACATCAAACAACACTACGATAGGTAACTCGCAAGATTCTCTATGAATCAAGCTTTTGATAAACTGGAAAGCAACAATGGTGCGATTCTTTTAGAATCAAACTTGTTCCAGGAAATCTGAATTGACGACTCTAATCAGACGGATAATTTATCCTTATGATTCACTCTTTACGTTCGCAGTCTGCTTTGAGACGGTCGAGTAAAGAGAACTGGCTACTACCGCCGGGAAACCCTGTCAAGGAGGTTCTTAATCGAATCTACCTGATCACAGGTACGGTATTTAATACCGTTTAACGGTCTTCACCGACCGGAGGTAAAACGCTACCGAGTTAGGATGAAATGTTCAAAGCCATTTTATCCATGTCTATATATGTTGCTGCATATCAAGAAGGTGGCGTAGCTGTGATACCGATGTCGATCCAGAAGTCACAAGAGCACAAGATGGCGATAATCAAGATACCTAAGAATGTAAGAATGTAATAGGTCATCTTAGTCACAAGGAGTACAGATGAAGATCTCAAGCACTCAAAATCAAATGACAAAGGCTCAAGATAAAGATCACGAAAGCATGAAGGAACAAAGCTGTTACAAACAAGATCAAGACCAAGATACAAGACCAAAGCAGGAAGATCTCCTCTACAAGAATGTATTCACTCAATCATCTTATGCTTTTTAAGCTTTTTAAGATGACCGATACATTGGGGGAGATTGTTAGCCCTATATTTTATATAGTCGAACAAGAAAGTAATAGGTCATCTTAGTCGTTAAAAGGTCTTGTATTGTAATAGGTTAGTCGGGAAAACCGGGCTTGGACTTTAAGCTAATATTGTATAAGTTAGGGGCGTAAGCCCAAAACAAAGCCAAGCCTGGCCCATGTCTCTTAAACCCACGGCCCAAAAGCCAAGGGTATATATACCCTCTTCCATGTGTGGAAGAGGGTGTTGGTTCATTTCATAAAACACCTAGTTTTAGTGTAAACCTTCCAATTCTCTCTTTTTTCTCTCTCTACTTTTCTACTATTTCTCTCTCTAAATCTTGTGTTATGGATTGAATGGGAACAACAATTGGTATCAAGAGCGTATAGTGGATAGGTGATTGAAGATTAGTGAGTTGTGTTCTTGATTTTTCGTGGCTTGTTTGATCTAAATCTCACGTCCCAAAATTTCTTTTTGTGATTTTATGGTCTTTTGTTGATACAAATCATCTACATACTAGTATTAGTGATTTGGGTATCTTGGTTTTGGCTAAAACACAAATCTTTTGGATCAAAAGTTGCGAAATTTCTTGTTTTTCTTCATTCTGAAATTCAAGCTGGTTTCACCATCGGAAAGTACAAGTGTGTGGGATTTGATCGCAATAATCTAAGGATTCTACTCTGCGATCACTGTATTGCGATACCTTATTCCGATCTGGATATTTCGATCGTACATTGCGATCTGGGATTCCGACGGGTTTAAGGGATCTTTGAGTCGTTACTCTGCCAAATTTGTTTCAGCCATATTCCGATCTGAACATTCCGACGGCACATTGCGATCTGAACATTCTGATCTGGCATTCCGATCTGGCATTCCGATATGAACATTCCGACGGCACATTGCGATCTGAACATTCCGATCTGAGCATTCCGATTTGACATTCCGATCTGGACATTCCGATCTGGACATTCCGACATGTATTCCGATGGACATTCCGATGGATATTTTGTTTGAGTAATTTTTAGACTTAGCCACTATCTAGACTAGTTTCGGAACATAGTTTACACGAAGATTAAAAAAAAAGAGTTAAAATTTTTAGGTCAAGTAAAATCAAATTTTTTCCCTACTAGTTTTTGGCTATTTCTAACTCAAATTCAAAATTTGGCGATACAAAATTTTTCGGCTTACCGTTTTGTCAGACTGAAGAATTTATTGTCGGACTGAGAATTTTTTTTTTTGAATTTTCGGAATTTCAATTTTAACCACACATCATCACAACAAATCCACTAAGATCTGCAATTCGTCCACAAGTATTCACCATGTCTAACAACAACATCAACATTGCAACTGCTAATCAAATTCGTTTGGAACAAGGTGGCAACGGTAACCCACCTGTGCTCACTGCCGGTTGCTACGTTCAATGGAGATCTCGTTTTCTCAGATTTCTCGATGGAAAAGAAAACCGAACTGCTCTTCGTCACTGCCTTGAGAATCCACCTCCAGTTTTTGAATTCAGACCAATTACAACACAGGTAGAGGATGGTACTTCATCAACTATACGAGCTATGGAGGATTTTGACATATGTTCTGCTGAGAAAAAGAAACTCCTCCAAGCTGAAGCTGATGCTGTAAACTTCATGCTCACTGGAATTGATAACGACATCTATTCCACAGTTGATGCATGTCCTAATGCTATGGAAATGTGGAATGCAATTCATCGATTGAAGCAAGGTGAGTCGATCAATGTTCAAGATCTCGAGACTAATCTACTTTGGGAGTTTGGAAAATTCACATCTGAAGATGGTGAATCCATTGACTCATATTACTCGAGATTCTATAAAATGATGAATGAGCTTGTCCGAAATCAGTGCACCATCTCCAACCATCATGCCAATGTTCAGTTTCTACTTCAACTCAAACCGGAATGGCAAAGGTTTGTGACTTTGGTTAAACAAAGGGAAGATATCAAGACCATCTCCTATCATATACTTTATGATATCTTGAAACAATATCAGAATGAAGTGAATGAACTAAGGGCTGAAAAGGCAGAACGGTCTGCTAATTCTATTGCTTTTGTGGCTGCTACTTCAACAAAACCCGTTCCTCGTCAACAACCACCTAATCATTCCTCGAAGTCATCAAGCTCATCCACCAAACCTCTAGCTGCTGCTAAACACAAAGCAAAAGCAATTTTCCCCACTCCACCTCCAAAGTATGACACCGAGTCAGATGGAGACAGTGATGATGAACAAACTTCAAGGGACAAGAAGATTGAAGAACTCATGTCTTTACTCACCACAACTTATAAGAAGACCTACAAACCTACCAACAACAACCTTAGATCATCATCCAATGCTAGATATAAGGAAGTTGATCATGCACCTAGGTATGATCGTGATGCTAGGTATGATAATCAGAGGATGCTGAATCAAGTTGGGGCTAGAGATACTGGAGGCACTCCGGTGGTGCAGAAGACTGGGATTCAATGCTTCAACTGCAAGGGATTTGGGCACATGGCTAGGGAATGTAAGAAGCCAAAACGGGTTAAGGATTAGGGATATCACAAGGAAAAGATATTGCTGTGCAAGAAAGAAGAAGAAGGAATTCCACTCACAGCAGATGAAGTTGACTGGCGTGATGACACTGATGATGAAGCCGATGATCAAGAGTTAGAGGCACATTATGTGTACATGGTAAAGATTCAAGAAGTGATCCCAGAGACTGATGATACTTCTGGACCCATCTATGATTTTGAGCCACTTGAAAAGGTACCATCACATGATAACTATAATGTGTTTGCTAATGAACGACGGCATCCTGAGCAACCCGAAAGAATCAATGACACATATGTAATGGACACGGAGGATAGCAATATCTCTACGGATTCACATCATATGTGTAATGATGACGGAAAAGCTGTTCAGGATACTGACTCGGATGAGACCGTGATTTACTTGCGTCTATTATTGATTCTTTAAAACATGAAATTGAGGAAAACAAAGTGGCTAATAAACGTTTGAAGCAAGCAAACACATCCTTAGCCGAGGAGATAGACAGGCTTAAAGAGTGTGATTATGTAAAAGAAGCTGATCGACGGGTTGCAATAGCTAATGGTTTGGTATATGAACGTAAGGTGCTCAACGAACAATATTGTTCTGAAGTAACACACGAAATTCATATGTCAAAACAGAAGATATCGGAACTTGAAGAACAACTGCTGCTACATAAACTCCAAATTACTGAATTAGAGTCGGTTAACAAAGAACAAACTGAGCTTTATAAAACTCGTGAAGAAAAGGATATTGAAAAAATTCTTGCTTTGGAAAAGAGAGTCGACACGTTAAACAACATTGTTTACAAAACGGTTCAGTCTATTCAAACTATGAATATACTCAATAGAAATTTGAAAACGAGTTTTGTCAAGCCTGAATATCTCAAGAAAGCTCAAAGTACCAAGCCTGCTCTTTATGATATCGGTTGTTATGTTGATAATCTTGCTCTTATGCTTTCCCCTGACTGCGACGAAATCATTCGTCAACAAGAAGAAAGTCGATCAAACTTAAGTGATTTAATAAACCTTTCTGATTCTGATAATTATATTAAGTTTGTTCCTCACAAAGAACTTTCCAAAGAACAAAAGATGTACAATAGTGTTACACCACCAAGTGATGAACCCCAAAAGAAAGTTTCTTTAAAAAGGAGTTTCAAAAAGCAATCAATTTTGTTAGAAAAGCGAATTTTGGATGAAAGACGTAAATGGGATGAGAAAAGCAAAAGTGTTCAGCAATTTGAGTTTATAAAACAAGGGGTTTTAAATTTGTACAAAGGTGTCGTCGACTATGAAAAAGTTTCTAGGGATACCATTTGGAATATTAAACCTAACCCACAAGTAGAAGTCGTCATTCAACAATGTATTGTTCCAACCATTGATGATCTTTCAAAAAATATGGAAATGTTTTATACAGCTCTCACTGAGGAAATGTTAGCTGATTTAAGTTATGTTAAATCTCTTGAAAATGAAGTTGATTTTCTTCAAACTAAATTAAAGACACAAGAACACCAACTTTCTAACGAAATTGATCGACTTTCTAAGGAATACTTTTATGCTGACCATATGAATGCTATACTTGGTGTGTATACCGATCTTGATCAATATTGTCATGTAGCATGTCTAGTGTCAGAATCGGACAAGAAATGTCGCAATCTTGAAGTAGAGCTTTCAAAACAGATTCAGTCATGCAACAAACTTTCGAAAAGTTTTTCTCAACTTGAGAAACACTCCATTTCTCTTGAACTTGATTCACAAAAAGGTGAAAAATCTCATAATCATAAAAAGTGTCAAGAAATGTCAGCTTCTTCGTTTCGTCTACTAAATGAAAAAGATTTCGAAATAAATGATTTGAAAGCTCAGCTAAAAGAAAGGGACATAGCCATAAGTGAGTTACAGAAACTCATTGAGAAAATGAAAGGAAAGTCTGTTTTGGGTAAACCATCCGCCGTTCGTCAACCGAATGCGGTTAATTGCCCTAAATCATCTATTTTGGGACAATCCCCACAGACTTTGCCTAAGATAGGAAATGATAAGAGTACCAATATGATAGCACCTGGAATGTATAAGATGAACACTAAGCCCACTCAGACATGAACATCAAGGTTACCTCAGAATATTAAGAAAACTAATCAACGTGTGTCTTCTTCTACAGGAGTAATCCCCACTACTAGCGTTAGCGGACCACAGCTTAAGAGCGATAGAATGTACGATAAGGTCATGCCTAACAATAGTCAAGGAAAGAAGTTGGAAGTAGAAGACCACCGTAGGAATTTTAAGTTTTCTAAGAATAAAACGTCTGTAACGGCATGTAATGACAGTTTAAATGCTAAGACCTCGAATGTTGAATTTGTTTGTGTTGAATGTGGCAAATGTGTTCGTAATTTCAATCATGATCCTTGTGCTCTTAATTATAATGGCGTGAATACTAGAACTAGGAAGCCTATTCGTATGCCCACTAGTACTAGTGAACCTACAAGAACTTTGAACCAATCTACTGAGCAACCACTTAAGAAACTAAGTGCATTAGAATCCACTACTCTACGTAAACAAAGCAGGTTAAAGAAGCTTTATGAGAACATGATTAGAACATGTACACGGGGGTATTCAAGATTTACACCACCCGGATAAAAATGGGTACCTAAGACAACCCCCATTATAATTGGGTCTATGAATGTTAGCTTGCCTTTAGAATCTAGGTCCACTACTATTTTGGAACCCGTTTCTATCAAGGGCTCCCATTTGTAAAATGCTACATTGTCTTCTAATTCTTCTGCAGCTCGTCGAAATCATCCTATTCATAATGGACTCCGGGTGCACAAAGCACATGACGGGCAATCTCAAGCTTCTCATTAACTTCGTGGAGAAGTTTCTGGGTACGGTACGGTTTGGAAATGATCAATTTGCACCGATACTCAGATATAGAGACTTGGTTCAAGGGAATATCACTATAAAACGGGTTTATTATGTCGAGGGACTGAATCACAATTTATTCTCGGTTGGTCAATTTTGTGATGCAGATTTGGAAGTGGATTTTCGGAAATCTACTTGCTATGTTAGAGACTATGATGGGAATGACCTTCTTACAGGTTCTCGTGGTTCTGATCTCTACACAGTAACTCTTCAAGACACATCATCAACAAATCCAATTTGCTTAATGGCTAAAGCCTCATCATCTCAAGCATGGTTATGGCATCAACGATTGTCACATCTCAACTTTGACACCATCAACTTGCTTTCGAAAAATGATATTGTGACTGGTCTCCCAAAGTTAAAATTCGTCAAAGACCATCTTTGTTCTTCTTGTGAGTTGGGGAAAGCAAAACGGAAGTCTTTCAAAACAAAGACTACCCCTAGCTCAAAAGGACGATTGGAACTTCTACACATGGATTTATGTGGTCCCATACGTGTAGAGAGTATTAACGAGAAAAAGTATATTCTAGTGATTGTTGATGATTACTCTAGATACACATGGACTTTCTTCTTAAAGTCCAAAGATGAAACACCAGAGGTTCTCAAAAACTTTCTCAAGATGATACAACACAATCTTCAAGCTCAAGTCTTAACCGTATGAACGGATAGGGGTACTGAATTTTTGAACAAGAACTTGCAATCTTACTTTCAAGAAGAAGGCATCGAACATCAAACGTATATTGCTCGAACTCCTGAACAAAACGGCGTTGTCGAAAGACGGAACCGTACTTTGGTTGAGGCTGCTCGAACAATGCTTTCTGCTTCAAAATTACCGCTATTCTTCTGGGCTGAAGCAATTGCAACTGCCTGTTATACTCAGAATCGTTCTCTCGTTATCCCTAGACATGAAAAGACACCTTACCAAATCATCAATGGCAGGAAACCTACTGTAAAATTCTTTCACATATTTGGATCTTTATGCTACATCCTTAAAGACGGTGAGAATCTCGACAAGATGAAAGAAAAAGGTGATGCATGTATTTTTGTGGGGTATGCTACATTGTCGAAAGGATATCGGGTCTATAACAAGAGAACAAAGATCATTGTCGAAACAATTCATGTGAACTTTGAAGAATTGCCATATATGGTACTTGATCACAACAGCTCAAGTCCCGCACCTCAATGTACAGCAATGGCACCTACACACAACAGTGTACGTCCCGTGCAAGAATGTCAAGAAAATACTCCTATAGCAGACTCGATGGATACGACACAAATGAATGAGTTGGTTAATTTATATGATCCAATGTTTGATGAATATTACTATGGAAACAATCAAGTTGTGTCAAAGCCTTCCGCTGTCAATACTGCTGATGCACCCGCACAAAGTCAACAAGACACAACTGCATCTACTTCAGCAACCGTTGCTCAAGAGACAATTCCAGTGGATACTCAACAAACTCAAGAAACTGTCATACAACCAACATCACCAACCGTCAATGCTGAAGGAGGAAACAACAATCAAGCAGTCGATGCACAACCTGACGATGAAGAATTTATCAATCCGTTCGGTACACCGGTACATGAAGTCGGAGAGTCTTCTACTCAACATGTTGAACCGTCCAACATGCATACATTCTACCAACCATATCCATCCACTCACCATTGGACACGTGATCATCCATTGGAGCAAGTCATTGGAAATCCTTCAAAACCGGTTCGAACACGCAGACAACTCGAAACCGATGGCGATGTGTGTATGTATGCACTCACCAAGAGTTCAAATGTACCTACAAACATCAAACAAGCCATGACTGATCATGCGTGGATTGAATCAATGCAAGACGAAATTCATTAGTTTGAACGCCTAAATGTTTGGGAACTTGTTGACCGACCCTATGGAATGTCAATTTTAGATTTCAAATGGATCTGGAAAAACAAACTTGATGAAGAACAAACCATCATCAAAAACAAATCTCGTCTTGTGGTTAAGGGATACCGTCAACAAGAAGGCATAGACTACGATGAATCATTCGCTCCAGTCGCTCGTTTGGAAGCAGTCAGGATATTCCTTGCTTATGTTGCACATAAGGGCTTCACGGTTTTTCAGATGGACGTTAAAACTGCTTTTCTCAACGGTCATTTGAAGGAAGAAGTGTATGTGAATCAGCCGGAAGGATTCATCGATCCTTATCATCCTGACAAAGTCTATCGTCTCAAGAAGGCTGTATATGGACTTAAACAAGCTCCAAGGGCATGGTAGGAAGAACTTTCAAACTTCTTGGTGTCCAAAGGATTCTCCAAAGGTTCTATTGATCCTACTCTCTTTACTAACAAATATGGGGATGACATAATGCTGGTGCAAGTTTATGTTGATGACATTATTTTTGGATCTACGAACCCAAAACTTTCAAAACGTTTTGAAAAATTAATGCACAGCAGATTTGAAATTTCAATGATGGGGGAGCTAAAATTCTTTTTAGGCCTCCAGATTCATCAATCCCCACGTGGTAACTTCATTAACCAAGCTAAGTATGCTCAAGAGATACTTAAAAAGCATGGTATGACCTCATGTGCTCGCGTTGGTACACCATTGTCGACCACATCCCTAGACGCTGACTTGTACTCATATCCCGTAGATCAAACGCGATATCGCAGTATGATTGGGTCACTTATGTACCTTACAGCCAGCAGGCCTGATATTCATCATGCCACATGCTATTGTGCACGATATCAAGCCAGACCTACTCAAAAGCACCTCAAAGAGGTTAAACGGATCTTTCGGTACCTTAAGAATACCATTCACATGGGACTCTGGTATCCGAGGGAAACCGGTTTTCATCTAACGGCTTTTTCAGATTCTGATCATGCAGGTTGTCTTGATAGTCGTAAAAGCACTTCTGGTAGCATACAATTTCTAGGGGAAGACAAGCTTGTCAGCTGGTCGTCAAAGAAGCAGGATTGCACTTCGCTCTCATCAGCTGAAGCAGAATATGTGGCTCTATCCGCGTGTTATGCTCAAGTCATCTGGATGAGAACTCAACTCACGGATTATGGCTTCCACTTTGATAAAATACCTATGTATTGTGACTCAAAGTCGGCTATAGCTATATCTTGCAATCCGGTTTAGCACTCCTGCACCAAGCACATCGATGTCAGATATCACTTCATCAAGGAACAAGTAGAACGCGACATCGTGGAATTATACTCTGTCAGAACTGAGTACCAGCTGGCAGACTTGTTTACAAAAGATCTATCGAAAGATAGGTTTTCGTATCTCGTTGGCCGTCTTGGTATGAATTATATGACTCCAGAAGACTTGGAGGTTTTGGCAAATGAAGCTGCTTGATATTCTCTCACAATGACTTCTAAGCACATCACAGCTTAGGACTCGGACCTCAACTAAGGAAAGTTTATCTCGGACGATAACTTATCCTTCTCAACGAGAAATTCATATTTCTCGGTCATGAGCTTCTCATAAAAACATTCAAAGTTTTTAAGTTCATGAAAAACGATTTCTAAGTAAATGTCATCTTAGAACTCGAACTTCAACTTAAGGAAAGTTTATCACGGATGATAACTTATCCTTCACAACGGGAAATTTATTTTTCTCGGTCATGAGCTAGTCACAAAACAATCAAAGTTTTGCGCTCATGAAAAACGGACCCGAAAGGGAAGTGTACGTTTCAGTGCGCTTTCCCTAATCAATAGAAGAGAAGTCTTCTATCCTGATTATTTTAAAACCGTTGAACAAAATTTTTCAAGAATTTCTCAAAAGATTTTTCTAAATCTTTCAAAATTGTGTGTTGAACACTCCCTTCCTCATAAGTGGATTTTATATCTCAAAATTGTCATATGTTATTTTCATCAATTTTTGAGGGGGAGCGTTTTAAAATCAAGCCTTTTAATGTTGTTGGGTACATCTCTAAAATTGTCATATTTTATATATCCAACACATTCTAAAAATGATATGAAATTGTCAAATGTAATAAGGCATCTCAACTCCGTACCTCAACATATTTTGTGGTGTCGTTTTTTCTAACATTTTGTCAAATTTTGTCTCAAGACACACATATATTGTTGAGGGGGAGCGACCCGACTGAAAATGTTCCATGATTCATGCATGCACACATGTTTCTATCCCGTCGATTTTTCAGAAAATGTCATATTTTAATCAATTGGTATCTCTAATATTATATTTTTATATTAGAGATAGGGGAGAAAATGTGATTAAAATGTAATATATCGCAACATGTGATCTTAAAGACTCAAGTGCAACTCTTTCCTTCACATGCCAAACTATTTCGTATATCGATGCATGTGTGTAGGGGGAGCTTTTCGGAAATGTAAAACTTTCAAGTGTTAAAAGTTTTGATTTTTATCAAGCACTTTGGATGGTTTTCAATGGTTTTATGGTTACGATCTTTACCCAAAACAACCTACTATCCACGACGGAACGATGGAGTCAAAAGGTGGTTTAGGATAGGAAACTAAGTTCTATGATCCAACCAGAACCGGAGGGATCTACCCAAGGACATTCCATAGCTAGAAGTAGTTGTCCTTAGGAAAGATGGAGTTGAATGAAGCTGAATGCGGACCAATTACTTAAGTTAGCACTAGAACAATCACAACAAGGTGCTAATGATGACGTATTGGTAAGCATTGAAGGAGTTGAATATTCTATGCAACTTAGGCAGAAACGGGGTCAATACATCTATTGAAGACAAGTCATCATGGACCCAGTGATGCAATGCACAACCCTTCCCAGCCATTCGAGTTTCTCTCAAAAGAAACTTGTCTCATTGTCACGGAGATCAACACGTATCTATTGACTTTCTCACTCCGAGTTAGTTAATATTGAAAAGGTGGCAGTCTGCTCCAGCCTCCGATTACCAAAATGCACTTATTGAGTCTAGAGCCAAAAGAGATCAATTTATCATCTCATTAGGACACAATCGAGTCCTACGCATTATCCTTGTGATATTGCCAGAACATCTGAGTGATACGATTCACAATGAAGATGGAAATCCTGCTTGAGCCAGCATCAAACAAGCTCATGGTAGGTAACTTGTGCGATTCTACACGAATCAAACTTGTGATAACTGGAAAGCAACTAAGTTTGGATTCTTAATTGATTCAAACTTGATTCCAGGTTTCTTCGCAAAATCCGTGTGATCTTGCCAGAACATTCAGAGTGACACTATTTAGTGTTCACATTGACGAATGGAAATCCTTCCACTGTCAACATCAAACAGCACTGCGGTAGGTAACTCGCAAGATTCTCTATGAATCAAGCTTGTGACAAACTGGAAAGCAACAATGGTGCGATTCTTTTAGAATCAAACTTGTTCCAGGAAATCTGAATTGACGACTCTAATCAGACGGATAATTTATCCTTATGATTCAGTCTTTACGTTCGCAGTCTGCTTTGAGACGGTCGAGTAAAGAGTGGCTGCTACCGCCGGGAAACCCTGTCAAGGAGGTTCTTAATCGAATCTAACTGATCACAGGTACGGTATTTAATACCATTTAACGGTCTTCACCGACCGGAGGTAAAACGCTACCGAGTTAGGGTGAAATGTTCAAAGCCATTTCATCCGTGTCTATATATGTTGCTGCATATCAAGAAGGTGGCGTAGCTGTGCAACCGATGTCGATTCAGAAGCCACAAGAGCACAAGATGGCGATAATCAAGATACCTAAGAATGTAAGAATGTAATAGGTCATCTAAGTCACAAGGAGTACAGATGAAGATCTCAAGCACTCAAAGTCAAATGACAAAGACTCAAGATAAAGATCACGAAATCATGAAGGAACAAAGCCGTTACAAACAAGATCAAGACCAAGATACAAGACCAAGATACAAGACCAAAGCAGGAAGATCTCCTCTACAAGAATGTATTCACTCAATCATCTTATGCTTTTTAAGCTTTTTAAGATGACCGATACATTGGGGGAGATTGTTAGCCCTATATTTTGTATAGTAGAACAAGAATGTAATAGGTCATCTTAGTCGTTATTTGTCTTGTATAGTAATAGGTTAGTCGGGAAAAGCGGGCTTGGACTTTAAGCTAATATTGTCTTTGTTAGGGGCTATATGCCCAAGTGAAAGCCAAGCCCGGCCCAAGATGAAGCCCACAAAGGCCTTGGAGCCGTGGCATATATAACCCTCTTCCACATGTGGAAGAGGGTGTTGGTTCATTTCATAAAACACCTAGTTTTAGTGTAAACCTTCTAATTCTCTCTCTTTTCTCTCTCTACTTTCTTCTCTTTCTCTCTCTAAATATCTCTTCTAAATCTTGTGTTATGGATTGAATGGGATTAACAACTAGGGAATGCACTCAGCCAAAAAGGAGAAGGGATGCAACGTGGTTTCGTAAGAAGATGTATTTGGTCGATGCTCTGTCTAAGGGAAAGATTTTGGATTCAGAAGAGTTGGCATTTCTTGCAGACCCAGGGGCAGCAGACAATGAAGGCATTGCAGTGGTTTCCACTTTTAATGCAGCTTATCAAGCAGATGATCTTGACGCATATGATTCGGATTGTGATGACATTCACTCTGCCCAAGTTGCTCTAGTTGCTAATCTCTCTCACTACGGTTCTCATGTCGTCAGTGAAGTACCCACCACAACCAATCTTGGTAATGATGATAACCCACATCAAGTTGGGCATGAAAATGACAACCTCGAACAGCATTCGGGAACTAGTAACTCAAATGATGTGGTACCCAATCCTACATATTTGAGTGAACCTCAACCAAATGCTATGCCGGGTATGGAATCTTATGCTCAACATGATTTGGTCATGGTGCCTAAAAATATTATTGATCAAATGCATATGGCTCTCAAACAATCCGTAGATACGAATTCCACCCTAACAACTAAGCTTGCGTTGCATAAAGAAAAGGTCAAAACTTTTGAAATGGTCCCTCAAGCAGATAAAATAACGTGTTCTGAATTTGACCAGTTTCTTTTTGAAAAGATTGAACACTTGAAAGAAATAGAATCATTAAAAGCTAACCTTTCTAGCGAATTAAAGCAAAAGAGTCGTTTGTCAATGATTTTCAGAAACTTAAAATGGATTTCGAAACTCTTGAGTCTAAAAAGTTTGAATCGGAAATTAATGCTACCAAACTTCTTAAATTCAAAGAACAACAGCTTTTAAAACAATACGCTTCCACAGAAAATGTTCATCTTTTAACTAAATCGTTTAAAGAACTCAAACTTAAGCGTCTTCAAGATTTACCACCTAATCCCGGTTATGCAAAACAAGCTC
This sequence comes from Glebionis coronaria, assembly GCA_025667525.1. Lineage (NCBI taxonomy): Eukaryota > Viridiplantae > Streptophyta > Magnoliopsida > Asterales > Asteraceae > Glebionis > Glebionis coronaria. The sequence goes on from CM046881.1 coordinate 191,109,494, forward strand.
AGGAATATATTCCGTGTCTTTATGATATGACCCTAATTGGCAAATCGAAAGAAGCACCTTTTGTTCGCAGTACTGAGGAGACATAGTCACTTGCGGAAGAAACTCATTCTAAAATGCTTTCAAAATTCCATAATATTAATTATGATAATCATAATAAAGATCAGTTTTCTAAAAAGACACGTATTCGCTTACAAAAGGAATTAGCTGAATTGACAGTTCTAGTGCCCCAAAGTTTGTCAAATGAAGAACCTCCTAGTACGTCTCCTACACTTGTCAAAACGGATTTAACTAAGTTAATTCCACCGGTAAGTAAGGCGTACGTTAGCTTAAATACGGTACACCAACACTTAGCCGATTTTAACAAGGTCATTTTGGAACGTACGACGGCTTCGGCCATAACGGAAGGTGAATGGAATTTTGAGCACACTAGAGCTGCGTTTCGAGACGAAATTGTTCCGTTTGTAAAAAATGTTAAAGCTTGTCTTAGTAATCTTGATCAAGAATTGCTTCTGGAAATAGAAGAAGTTAGATGTGTTTTCAATGAAATGGATGATGCTTATGAAAACAGTTTACTTGAAATAGAACGAGTTTCACGCCAAAATGATCAGCTTCTGAAGTAAGTGATGTCTCATGATATACTTTCCGTCTGTGTGAATATAAGTGTTGATAATGATTCTATTGTGCATAATGTTGAATCTGTGGATAATGTGGTAGATAGTACTTGTCACAAATCTGACGCTGAATTTTTAAAGCTTCAAGATTCTTATACTTTGCTTTCAAATTTTTTTGATGAGATCCAAAAACATTGTATTTCGCTTTAATGCAAGAAACAATTTATTCAAGAGATTTTTGAAACTTCATTCGAAGGTGTTAATATAGATGAGGAAAATTTTCAAAAGAATTTTCTATTGAATTTAGAATCAAAACAGCGTCAGTCGAGTGACAAGATTGCTAAATCATTGCCGATAGACATAGAGAATTCTAAAGAGCTTAACAGTGTGAACGTACTTGAGGCCGCTAAGAATTTTAAACTTGATCTAGATAATCGAGTTTCCAAGATCTTGTCCAAAGTTGATAACTTAAAACAGAAAAATACACAACTCTTCGATTCAGTAAAGCCCGCATGTGCTAATACCACTGCACAGAATCAATCATTGATTGAACAATTGAATCGAAAGTCGGTGGAAATATCTGATTTGAGGGAACAAATTTGTGATAAAAATCTGGCTTTGACTGAGTTAAAGGAAACACTTCGTACCCTAAAAGTTAAGAATGTTGTGGATAACGCAGCCACTGTCTCAGCATCGTCCTCTAGTGCAATCAAAAGGAATCTTATCGTCGTTACACCACTTAACAAGAGCCCTAGGACTAAACCATCTCAAACTTTGGTCACTAAAGATAAGGTGGAATCAAAACCAGCTTCTAATATTCTCGTGTTGCCTTCTACAGGAGTAAGCACCACTACTAAGGCTCAAAGATCTAAGCTTAAAAGAAACAAGAAGAATGATAGGATATTGCCCCATCTAGTAGTCAAGTGAAGAAGAAAGTAGAAGCCCACCCTAGGAATGTTATTTCTTTTTTGAATAAAAAGAATCATGTAGCTAAACCTAAAGGCTTTGCGGTTGGGTAGCGTTCTAAGCCTACTATGAGTTATAATTTGAAATGTTGGAATTGCAATGAATGTATGTTTTCTAGTCGTCATGATTCTTGCCTTATTGACCATGTGAATGAGATGAATGCCCGGAAAAATGGATTAGAATGGAAACCGACTGGGAAAGTGTTAATCCAAGTTGGTTGGATGTGGCGCCCCACTGGTAGAACTTTCACTATAGTAGGAAATGCGTTCCCTTTAACTAGGATCACTCCCACTAAAGCGAAGAAAGCATGCCCTTTAACTAGGAGTACCAAGGCTACCAAAACACAAGCGTGTCCTTTAACTAGGAACACCAACACTACCGTTGGAACCAAGTGCCCTTTAAATAGGTCTACTCCCACTGTAGTGCCCGCTAATAATCCAAAACCTCAGAAATTTGGAACAATAAAACCTGTTAATGCTTAAACTTACATTAGAAAACGCAGGAAATCTAGGGGTCACACAAATGTTAGCAATTATGATAATATTATATTTGTATCTGCTAACACTCCGGAACCAATAGTTTCCAATGCATTGTCTACTGTTGTTGTTGAAAACAGGTGGTCCAAATTGTTTTCTGGTATTTGGACTCTGGTTGCTCTAAACATATGACCGGAGATCTCTCTCAGCTCAGAAATTTCGTCAGCAAGTTTCTTGGTACGGTTCGATTTGGAAATGATCATATTGCAAAGATAATGGGTTACGGTGAATATCATATTGGGAATGTTATAATTTCAAGAGTGTATTATATGGAAGGTCTCGGTCACAACTTATTTTCTGCGGGACAATTTTTTGATGCAAATCTAAAAGTTGCTTTTCGAGAGCATACCTGCTTCATTCGTAATTTGGAAGGGGTTGATTTACTGAAAGGAACTCGAGGGAATATTTTGTACACTTTGTCTCTACAAGACATGATGGCCGCTTCTCCAGTATGTCTTCTCTCTAAAGCATCAAAGACTAAGTCATGGTTATGGCATCGATGGTTATCTCATCTTAACTTTGACGCTATTAATCATTTGACGAAAAACGAACTTGTTCTTGGTCTTCCTAAACTTACATTTCACAAGGACCATTTGTGTTCAGCGTGTACAATGGGGAAGAGCACTAAGAAATCATACAAACCCAAGAATGAAGACACCAACTAAGAGAAACTTTATTTGTTGCATATGGATCTTTGTGGGCCAATGCGTGTTGAAAGTCTTAGTGGTAAAAGGTACATCCTCGTCATTGTCAATGATTACTCTCGGTTTACATGGGTGAAATTTCTTACAACAAAAAATGAGGCACCTAAATTCATCATCGGATTTCTCAAGATGATTCAAGTGCGTCTCAACACTACTATCCGACGCATTCGTACAAATAATGGAACTGAATTTGTGAATCAAATTTTGCGTGATTATTATTAAGAAGTTGGCATTTCTCATGAAACATCCGTTGCTCGCACTCCACAACAAAACGGTGTCATTGAAAGGCGAAATCGCACACTTATGGAAGTTGCTCGAACGATGTTAATTTACGCAAAGGCTCTATTATTTTTATGGGTAGAAGCAGTATCAACAGCAGTTTTCACCCAAAAGCGTTCACTAATTCGAAAACGCCATGGTGAAACACGTTATGAGCTTCTTCATGGAAAGGTACCAGATTTATCATATCTTCATGTATTTGGTTCTCTTTGCTATCCAAATAATGATGGTGACAATTTGGGAAAACTTCAACCCAAGGCTGATATTGGTATTTTCATTGGTTATGCACCTGCAAAGAAGGCATAGCGAATCTACAACTGTAAGTCTCGTAAGATCCTCGAATATATGAATGTTGATTTTGATGAGCTGACAGCAATGGCTTCTGAGCAAAGCAGCTCTGAACCCGCACTTCATGAAATGGGACCTAGTAACATTAGCTCTGGTCTTATCCCAAACAACCCTACTTCATCATCATTTATACCACCCACTAGGAATGAATGGGATACGTTGTTTTAACCGTTCTTTGATGAATTTTTTAATCCTCCAAGTATTGTTGCTCCAGAACCTGAGGTAATAGCTCTGGTAACCGAAGTTGTTGCTCCAGCAACTGTTGCACAATCAGATATGTCTGCACCTACAATTGGTCAAGATATACCTTCAACGAGTAATTCTCAACCATCACATGTTTCAACTACCCATGTCATGCCTATTGATGATGAACAGGATGACGATGATCACGATTTGGAATTCGCTCAAATGCGTGAACTTCCATTCTTTGGTGTACCAATTCCCGACCATATTCAAGCCGGGTCATCCACCTCAGAGGAAGCTCCTACTACGGTTTACTCCAATCCACAGATTCGTGAACATGACAACAAGTAGACAAAGGATCATCCTATAGATTCTATTATTGGTGACCCTAATCGACCGGTATCCGCACGAAGTCAGTTACAAGAAAATGCAATGTTTTGTCACTTTGATGCTTTTCTCACTGAAGTTGAACCTAAGACATGGCAAGAAGCTTTTACTCAATCCTGTTGGATAAAAGCTATGCAAGAAGAACTTAATGAATTTATACGTCTTGAAGTATGGGAACTTGTCCCATGATCGGATCAAGTGCAGTTACTCACTTTGAAATGGGTTTACAAGGTGAAACTCGATGAGTTAGGTGGAATATTGAAGAACAAAGCTCGACTAGTAGCTCGTGGATAAAAGCAATTATTAGGCATCAACTTTATGGAATCCTTTGCACCTGTTGCCCGTTTGGAAGCTATTAGACTATTCCCCGCTTATGCAGCCCACGTGTATATGATCGTCTATCAGATGGATGTGACGACGACATTTCTTAATGGTGAAATCAAGGAAGAGGTCTATGTTTAACAGCCAGATGGTTTTGTGAACCCTAAATATCCTAATCACGTGTACAAGCTTAAGAAGGCTCTCTATGGGTTAAAACAAGCTCCACACGCATGGTATGATTTATTGTCACAATTCCTCATCACGAAAGGCTTCGCTAAAGGCAAGGTGGACCCCACGTTGTTCATTCAGAAACGAGGTAAAGATATGATTATGGTACAAATATATGTTGATGATATTATATTTGCTGCCTCGACCCAAACCTTATCCGATGAGTTTGGGACACTCATGTCTTCCAAGTTTAAGATGTCAATGATGGGCAAGGTATCATTCTTCTTAGGTCTTCAGATATCTCAGAGTCCCAGAGGCATCTTTATTATTCAATCCAAGTATGCCCTTGAATCTCTTAAGAAATATAAGATGGAATCTTACGACCCCGTGGATAATCCAATGGTGGAACGAACTAAGCTTGATGCAGATCCACATGGAGTTGCCGTTGATCCGACACTATATCATGGAATGATCGGTACTCTTCTGTATATCACAGCTAGTTGACCTGATCTTCAGTTTGCTATATGTATGTGTGCTCGGTATCAAACTAGGCCTACTGAGTTACACTTAGCTACTGTTAAACGGATCTTTTGATATCTTAAAGGAACCATTAATCGGGGACTTTGTTATTCGAAGGACTCTTCGATTGCACTAATGGCATATGTAGATGCGGATCACGCGGGTTGTCAAGATACAAGGCGTAACACACGTGGAACTTTGCAATTACAAGGAGATCGACTAATCAGTTGGGCATCGAAAAGGCAGAAAAGCGCTGCAATTTCAAGTACGGAAGCAGAATACATAGCTATGTCTGGTTGCTGTGCTCAAATTCTTTGGATGAGATCGCAATTAACCGGCTATGGTCTAGGTTTCAACAAAGTTCCGATATACTGTGACAACAAGAGTGCAATTGCCTTATGCTGCAACAATGTTCAATTCTCCCGGTCAAAGCATATTGACATTCGCTACCATTTCACCAAGGAGTAAGTGGAAAATGGAGTATTCGAGCTTTACTTTGTCCGATCTGAGTATCAATTGGCGGATATTTTCACGAAGGCTTTAGATCGCGCTTGATATGCATCTAAACACACATCTTTTCTACCACTTAATTACAATAATAACCGGACCGAAACGTGTATTTTATGTCTTTTATGTCGGAATTATGCGTGGTTTGTGTTTTTATTGTGATTTAGGACGAAATTGTGAAAAGTGGAGAAAACACGAGAATTCACGGGCATTTACGGACTTTTATTGAAGAAAAAGATGAAAGACGAAGTCAAGAAGTCGAGAGTGCAAAAAAAAAGAACGGAAGTCCAAGACCAATTCTGAAGATTTATCGAAGAAAAAGTCAAAAGACGGAAGTTTATCAAAAGCCGAGGAACTCAAGTCTATCTTATTGAAGAATTTAGAGACGAGTTCAAAAGAAATCCCGAAGTCAAAAGTCCCTTAAGTCCAAGATTAAAGAAGATTAGAAGAAAAGGACTAAGTACGCAATTAACGAAGATTAAAAGAAGGAGGGACTTAATTATGCAATTAAGAGAAAAGGAAAGAGGGGAGGAAGCTTCCTTAATCCTCCCCTATATATAGATTAGTATTGTTATCATTTACTCTTGTTGACTAATCGTGACAATTAGTTCTTCCATGGTTGGTGGCTTGACAAACCATTCTTCCACTTTCATTTATGCACCTTTATTTACTTGTTATTTAAATACATGTTTTGCACATTTAATTACCTTTAATTTCAAGTAAGTGTTACCTTTAATTACTTGCACCTTTACTTTTTCTTGTTAATCTTCTTCTACCTTTCTTTGATTTACACGTTTTTAACTTGTTGATTTGTTAAAGGTTTGATCTTTATGCTTTTGATTGCTTTAAATCTCTTATTTTCATAGCTTATTTGATTTATTTTCAAGTTTATATAGTTTTTACAAAAGTTATTTTTATATAAAAAGTTGTTTTTCTTAAAGTTTATTAATTTCGTGTCTTAAAAGTTTTTAACTTTCAGTTTCGTAGCTTATTTTTGCACGTTTTTACCTTAGGATTTCGTCTTGTGCTTATTAGAAACTTAGCTTATTAGTGTAGCTTATTTAGCGTACTTCTCCCCGTTTTCCGATCGTGACAATCGGAAAAGGGTTTTACTTTCCGATCGTGAGGACTTTGGTATTCCGATCTGTTTATGTTTGAGTATTCCGATTGGGTTAGAGTGACAGCTTTCCGATTGGTACTCATTTCCACATTCCGATTGAGGTGGTGTTTGGACATTCCGATCAGGGTAAGAGTGACACTTTCCGATCTAAGGTTCCGATCAGCATTCCGACCATAGTTCATTCGAGAATTCCGATCAAAGGTATTCGTCATTCCTATCTGAGGTTTGTTGGATATTCCGATCAGGGTGTAAGCTTATATTCCGATCAAGGTAAGATCGGAATATATTCCGATTGGAGTAGATTTTTACGTTTTGTCTTGTTTAGTTTTTATGTCATCATTTTAATACTTGTCTAACTTTAATTCTTGTCATGCTTTAATTTTCAGTCATTTAATTTTCTTACTTTCAGTCAAGCTTTTAAATATCGCACCTTTCTTTTAATTAGACTTAGATTTTATTTTCACGTTCTTTTAATACTTGCCTTTTACTTTGACGACATTTACTTTTAAGTCTTTGCACATTTAAATTTAAAAACCAACCAAAAATATTCTTTTTCACCAAAATAAGACTGAGTCACATAGAAAACCTAGATCAATTCGATTAGACACACATCAACGAACACATAATTTTTATATAGGGCTAAAAGCCTTGTATTAAATGGCGCCGCTGCCGGCTCTTTTCGTAAAGATCAACAGTTTTCTGTGAGAGACGCGTTGCTTTTTTGGGATCCGTTCACTTGTGAACGTTCTTTTTCTTGCATAAAAAATTCAAAAATCATAAAAAATTAAAAATTGATAAAAAACCATAAAAATTAAAAATTTCAAAAGTCCAAAAAGATTTTATCTTTATTGTGTATATATATTGTTTTTGTGTTTGGTTTTGTTTTCTTTTGCATTTTCAGGTGTATGCATACTAGATCTTCTAATTATCAAGAGCCCGAGCCTCAAGAAGATTTAAGTATGGCGGGTGTTAACAACAATAATCAACCACTGCACCTTAATAATAACAACAATGCTCTTCCACAGCCCGATCTTCGGACCATGGAGGAACTTTGTCAACCAACCATGTTTGGACGAGGAGAACCGATTGCGCCGATGCAAATCAACGCTCCTGAGTTTTCGTTGAAGCACCACATGATTCAGCAAGTACAAACAAACCCATTCCGTGGATTGCCTGATGATGATGCCAACAAACACCTCGACAAGTTCATTACAATCACCCAGAGCATGAAGTTGGCTGGTGCCACTATGGATGAGCTTCGCCTACAACTCTTTCCACACACTCTATTACATCATGCCGAGAAATGGTTTGATCGTCTCCCGAAGAATTATATTCACACTTGGGATGACATGACTCAACGCTTTTTGTCGCGCTACTTTCCACCATCCATGGTCACAAGCCTTCGCAATCAGATCAGCGGTTTCATGCAAGACCCTGATGAATCTCTTTTTGACGCTTGGGAGAGATATAATGTCTTGATCGACCGTTGTCTAAACCACAACATGCTTCCGGTCACCTTGATTGATACTTTCTACAACGGTTTGACTTTTCGAGATCGTGATACGATTAATGCAGCCGCCGGTGGCACATTCATGAAAAGGAGACCCGAGGAGTGTAGAGAGTTAATTGAAAACATGACTACTCATCATAAGAACTAGGATTCCTCTGCTTCTTCTAGGACCAACCCGAGAGTCAATGTTTCTTCTACCTCAGCAAACCCTGAGATGACCGAACTCACCCGCATGATGACTGAAATGAGCAAAAGTATTACGCTTCTCGCTTCAAACCAACAACAACAACAAGTTAAAGCGGTTGCTAATCCTTGTGAAACATGTGGCGGTCCTCACTCATACACCGATTGTCCTTCGACACAAGGAAATCCGGAAAATGTGTATGCAGCTTACGGTAATTATTCATTGGAAAATTACCAAGCTCGACCTCAAGGGGATAGAAATCTGCTGAGCTACCGTTCCACCAATTACCTTTCACCCGGTTTTTCTCCTCAAAACCAAAACCCCGCCAACAACTACACTAGAAGCAACCAAATCCCACCACGAGCTTCTAATCCTTATCACCCACCCACCCAACAACACCCACCCATTACCTCCGATGTTGAAGCCATCATGAGAACCCAAGGTGAGCAAATTAAGAATCTGCAGAGCCAAATTATCAATCTTAAAGGAGATATCACAAAGCAAGGAAATGAGATAAGATCCGAGCTTCGAAATGATATTCAATCCTCCTTCAGCAATCAAACCAATGATTTGAAGAATATGCTTGCTAGTTTCTTGCCCGCCGCTCAACCTTCTACTTCAAGTTCTCTACCTTCAAACACCGTCACTAATCCGCGAGCCAATGTGAGTGCTATTACTACCCGTAGTGGAGTCACCATCATAGGACCACCAATCCCACCCCCATCATCTACACCTCCTCCACCACCATGTATCCCTACTCCTCCTACACCTAGTATTAGTGCACCATTACCGTCTCCGCCTCGACGTGATGAAGTTCCCGCCAATGACCCTTCAACATCTCACCCTTCACCTACTACACCTGCACCTTCACCACCCAAACCCAATATCCCTTATCCTTCTCGCTTGGGCAAGAACAAAATGCTAAACAAGGAGGACGCTCAAGTAACTAGCTATATCAAGATGATTTCTCAAATGAACTTCAACATTAGCTTTCTTGAAGCACTTGTCCACATGCCCAAATTTGTCAAAGCATTTAAGGAATTGCTTAACAAGAAGGAGAAGCTGATTGAACTCGCCAACACACGTTTAAATGAAAACTGCTCTGCAGTTATTCTTAAAGAACTTCCGGAAAAGCTTGGAGATCCCGGTCGTTTTGTGTTGCCTTGCGTGTTCAACAAAACTGAAGAATTTACTGCCCTTGCTGATCTCGGGGCTAGTATTAACTTGATGCCTTTGAGTGTTTGGAAAACACTATCATTGCCCGACCTCACTCCAACAAAGATGACTCTTGAACTTGCAAATCGCACTCTCGCTTACCCCGTTGGTATAGCCGAAGACGTGTTCATAAAAGTTGGCGCATTTACTTTCCCGGTCGATTTTGTCGTAGTTGATTATGAAATGGACGCTCGTATTCCTTTAATACTTGGTCGGCCATTCTTGAGAACCGGACGAGCTTTAGTGGATGTTGCCGAAGGTGAGTTAATCTTAAGAGTCGGGGATGATGCACAAGTTTTCAAACTGGGGAAGCTTACTAGTACAACTTTTGGAGGCCGAGAATCAGTGAATATGATAAATGTGCTCGATGACTTTACCGTCTACGACAATCCTCTATTTGACTCTTGCATCAATAATCCACTTTTTCAAGATGATGTGGATGATTCTCTCCCTACCTTGGAACCTTCTCCCAATTATGATTCGTCACTGGTCTTTGATGCTTATGATGATTATGATTCTAGCTCAGATTCGGATGATTTTGATTGTACTTCTGAGTATCCCGAGCTGCCCACATATGATGATTTTGATGAGGCCGATACTCTTTCGAGCGATTCATCATATGATGAAGATCCTCCGCCATCACTCAATCCTACTTTGGACGATTACTCATTTGAGGAAGATTTCTCTGAATTTCTCAACACTTACTTCCCTCATGAGAGTGATGCACCTCCTTTGGACTTTGAAGATTATCGTCTTGATCCTACTTTGGATTGGAAGAAAATTTTGTCCACGGAGAAGAAACCGGTCGACACCGAAATCTGTTGCACTTATGATTTGACACCTCTTTGTCCCCCTTCTGAGGACGAGGTTGTGCTTCTTTGCAGATCTTCTTCACACTCGGCTGAGCCCCAGTGCTATTTTCCCTTAAAGGAAAAGGTGTTCGACCCCGGTATTGAAGTCTTTAAGCCATCTCAGTATCCACCTGATGAAATAAAAGGAAAAATCTTTGGACCCATTGAAGACATGCTTGCACCACTTCATCCTTGCTTCTACTGTGCTCCATCACTGCTTAAGGGAACCTTGCCACTTCTCTTTTGGCTTGCCTTGTTCGCCTTAAGTTCTTGTTATTTGATGGATGAAAACTATGTCTTTGATCCGGGTGGATATGTCTCATGCTTCTTCCGTTGATGATCAAGGTCGAGTCAGGCTAATGACTCGGTTAACAAAAATCAAGCGCTTCTTGGGAGGCAACCCATGCATCTATCTTTTCGTTTTCTTTATCATAAGTGTAGGGGAGACCCTTTGGTTTGCTCTCCTCTCCTCACTTCTTAATCAGGGATTCGAGCTTCAATGATCCACTCTTGATAATTCTTGACGACCCGTGATTCTGTGTTCTACTTCTTCCCGGTTCTATCCTAAACTCTTTTCGATTCACTATGTTATATTTTCTCAATATTAAAATAGGAATCTCTTTAGTGGTCTTTTCCTTAGCGAGATTTAAACAAAGTGCACAATGTCCTAAGTGTAGGGGAGTTTACTCCCACATGCTTAAACATTGAGGACAATGTTTATCTTAAGTGTAGGGGGGACTTCTATCGAAGTTAAGTGGTCTTTTCCTTGTATTTGTCCTCATTTTAACCGGAAAATCAATTTTTTGACATATTTCAAAATTTTTTATCTATTTTGGCCTATTAGTTTTTCCCTTTGTATAGTTATTTTCTTTCCTTATTAGAATAAATGTTTAATAAGTGGTTTTAATTTTCAAACGTTGTGAATCTTTTGACTCAATCCGAGTTTATTCTAGCTAGTATCTTTAACGTGTTTAAGTCAAGTTTTGCTAGGCTTTTATATAGGGAGCTATAAAACGCGAAAGTCTTAACTCTCACGGGTTAAGAACAAGAACTTTTCGCAAGTTCCTATAATTGATCCTAGAGAGTCGTTTATCAAGGGAACTTTAAGATGCGATTTCTAAACTTGAAAGAGTCTAAGAATTTGCAAGATCCTATAAGCGACTCGAAAACCCAAAACTTTGATTTAATAGGCTAAGTATCCACGAGTCTCATTACTTGAGATTTTAAACTGTGGAGAACGAGAGATGATAGAGCCAATTATAAGTTCGGTATTCTTTCGTGAATTTATGTGAGTTAATTATAAGCCTATTCTCCCATCGCTTGCTAATAAATTTATCTGCTAATAAATAAGGTTGTACGATTTGAAAAGTTACTTAGCTTCTAGCCCCAGATCGTTTAAAAGTTGCTCGGTAATGACGAGAGTTCATAGCCAAGGCATAACTTATGAAGCGGGGAGCAAAGATTGGCGAGTCCGAAAAGGCCCTAACAAGGCATGAGGGCTATGTTTTGTTGCTAAAGATCCAAAAGTGATGTGAAGAATCATTTATCGAAAATCAATATGAAGGATCGAGACACACGACGTAAAGCAAAACTCCCCAAAAGTCATGGAGAAGTGTATCCGAAAAGACCCTAACAAGGTATGAGGATAAATAGATCCAAGTCAATAAAGGAGGCGGATCGTTGTATATCAAAATCCATAATAAAGATTGGAGAAAAATGAAGAAGTCGTGGTCCATATATGAAGAATCTCTCAAAAATTCCAAGTGAAGTAATTCCAATTATGAAGAGAAGACCATTATTTCATGAACGTCTCTCAAGATTTGAAGTATGAAGTCGCTGCCAAATATCGGCCCGAGAAAGGTCTCAAATCGCGAACCAAGTTATGCCAAGATATGAACTTTTTGATATCCCGAGAAGCAGTTTTAAAAGATTTGGTCCTTTAGCTAACTATTGATTAAATCGTTCACTTTATTTTTAGACTAAATAACTATCAAAATAAGTCAAACAATGCATCTTCGTGATCATTCAAGACAAATAATAAAATATAAGAGATACCCATAGGAATAAGGGAGTCTAAGTGAATAATTGGCCCACATGAGTTCGTGCTAGTTTACTAACTTATAATAACAATGATCTCGTTTTTTAAGCTTGGTTTGGAGAAAGTGAAAAGTTGAGGATGATGATTATTCATGACATTTCCAAAACCCAAGGTATGCTTTTTAATTTCTTTGCTTTGAATTTTTGTAATTTTCTATCTTTTTAATAAAGGCCAACGTGGATTAATTATGATGAAAAGTGTAAACATGCTTTGTAACTAATGCATTGCATGAGGACATTGCAATGGTCAAGTGTAGGGGATTTGATATGCGTCTAAACACACATCTTTTCTACCACTTAATTACAATAATAACCGGACCGAAACGTGTATTTTATGTCTTTTATGTCGGAATTATGCGTGGTTTGTGTTTTTATTGTGATTTAGGACGAAATTGTGAAAAGTGGAGAAAACACGAGAATTCACGGGCATTTACGGACTTTTATTGAAGAAAAAGATGAAAGACGAAGTCAAGAAGTCGAGAGTGCAAAAAAAAAGAACGGAAGTCCAAGACCAATTCTGAAGATTTATCGAAGAAAAAGTCAAAAGACGGAAGTTTATCAAAAGCCGAGGAACTCAAGTCTATCTTATTGAAGAATTTAGAGACGAGTTCAAAAGAAATCCCGAAGTCAAAAGTCCCTTAAGTCCAAGATTAAAGAAGATTAGAAGAAAAGGACTAAGTACGCAATTAACGAAGATTAAAAGAAGGAGGGACTTAATTATGCAATTAAGAGAAAAGGAAAAAGGAGAGGAAGCTTCCTTAATCCTCCCCTATATATAGATTAGTATTGTTATCATTTACTCTTGTTGACTAATCGTGACAATTAGTTCTTCCATGGTTGGTGGCTTGACAAACCATTCTTCCACTTTCATTTATGCACCTTTATTTACTTGTTATTTAAATACATGTTTTGCATATTTAATTACCTTTAATTTCAAGTAAGTGTTACCTTTAATTACTTGCACCTTTACTTTTTCTTGTTAATCTTCTTCTACCTTTCTTTGATTTACACGTTTTTAACTTGTTGATTTGTTAAAGGTTTGATCTTTATGCTTTTGATTGCTTTAAATCTCTTATTTTCATAGCTTATTTGATTTATTTTCAAGTTTATATAGTTTTTACAAAAGTTATTTTTATATAAAAAGTTGTTTTTCTTAAAGTTTATTAATTTCGTGTCTTAAAAGTTTTTAACTTTCAGTTTCGTAGCTTATTTTTGCACGTTTTTACCTTAGGATTTCGTCTTGTGCTTATTAGAAACTTAGCTTATTAGTGTAGCTTATTTAGCGTACTTCTCCCCGTTTTCTGATCGTGACAATCGGAAAAGGGTTTTACTTTCCGATCGTGAGGACTTTGGTATTCCGATCTGTTTATGTTTGAGTATTCCGATTGGGTTAGAGTGACAGCTTTCCGATTGGTACTCATTTCCACATTCCGATTGAGGTGGTGTTTGGACATTCCGATCAGGGTAAGAGTGACACTTTCCGATCTAAGGTTCCGATCAGCATTCCGACCATAGTTCATTCGAGCATTCCGATCAAAGGTATTCGTCATTCCGATCTGAGGTTTTTGGATATTCCGATCAGGGTGTAAGCTTATATTCCGATCAAGGTAAGATCGGAATATATTCCGATTGGAGTAGATTTTTACGTTTTGTCTTGTTTAATTTTTATGTCATCATTTTAATACTTGTCTAACTATAATTCTTGTCATGCTTTAATTTTCAGTCATTTAATTTTCTTACTTTCAGTCAAGCTTTTAAATATCACACCTTTCTTTTAATTAGACTTAGATTTTATTTTCACGTTCTTTTAATACTTGCCCTTTACTTTGACGACATTTACTTTTAAGTCTTTGCACATTTAAATTTAAAAACCAACCAAAAATATTCTTTTTCACCAAAATAAGACTGAGTCACATAGAAAACCTAGATCAATTCGATTAGACACACATCAACGAACTTAATCTTAATTTTCTTACAGGGTCAAAAGCCTTGTATTAGCGCTCCAATTGAAGTTTTGGCCGACAAGCTAGGAATGAGAACCTTCTCGCCTGAGACTCTTTAGGAACTGGCAGATAAAGTGAAAGAATAGTGGTGGTAAACTATTCTCCGTATCCTTGGTGATCATCTGTATATATTATTTATATTTTTATCCTCAAAAGCAAAATACAAAAATATAAAACCATATAAAAACCATAAAAATTGAAAAATTTCATAAAAATCCAAAAATATTTTTACTTTATTTTTCAAAGGCATGTCTTTTGGTACGATAATATTTACGGTCTTAGAAATGTTGATTAATATTGACACGGCGCCATAAATAGAGTTCGTACAAAAGTTGTAAATATTTCATAACACATGCCTATATGGCTTGTAGTTATTTCAGACTGCAACCCGTTTTTCATATTAAAGTCAAGTATTTCTTATGAAAGCTTTGGCTCAACAACGGGAATTAATTTTCTCGGGCAAGGTTTACTTTAAAACCTTTTAAGGGATCAAGTTTACTTTATAACTTGGTCTAACACAAATCTATGTACGCATCAGTGCATTTATTTGTTAAAACAAGAGATGTCTAGTTTTTATGAAGCTATCATCTCTACAACCATAGCTACCTACAATTGGTATCTACATCCTCGACGATGCGACTACTCAAACAACGACTACAGCTCTTTCAATAGAACACGGGTCAACAATTGAGGGGGAGCAACTGTCAAGAATTCATAATCTTCGATGCCGAAAGTGCCAACTTCACAAACTGGTGTCAAGACAAAAATACCAATCGTACATGTGGTGTCAAGAGATGACTTCAGACGTGACGAGGCGACCAACATTTGTCGACAAGAACCATTTGATCTTATCAAATGATTTTCTCATCAATCAGGTCCAACCTTGTCAATTCATTCTTATATGGTGAATATGTGATCATGTTACAAATCGGTATCATATCTCACAAATTGGTCTCATGAAGATATAACGGACTTGCATTTTTCTTCCCAAAAACCTTTTAAACTTCATTAAATCAATTGATATTAAAAACATTGATTGGGTTAATATTTTTAATATGGGGGAGAAAATGTGATTTTATATGGGAAATTATCACAAATGGTTTGACTTAATGTGATAGCTCATCCCGACATGTGCGAAATGTTTTCGAATATCGTGGCATATGTTAAGGGGGAGAAAAATGGATTTGCACTTCAAAATTGGATTTCATGGTGATTTTTACTTACCCACAACCCATTTATTTCACGACGATGAAGATTGTGGTGACATAAGGATGGTAGAATAGGTTAAGTCCAATGACTCTTCCAAAACCGGAGGAATCTTCCCAATGACATTCAATAGCTAGAAATAGTAGTCCTTAGGAAAGATAGGGAAAGATTGTGAACGTAGCTGAATGCCGACCAAGTACTTAAGTTAGCACTGAAACAATCACAAGAAGGTTCTAGTTATGACGTATTGGTAAGCATTGAAGGGGTTGAAGAATGAAAAAGAATTGTAAAGATAAAGGGTCTAAAGAAAGACGCCCTCCTTACAACCTTAGGCAGAAACTGGGTCAACACATATGCTATTGAGATCATTTTAATGATGCTCGATATTGAAGATAGACATCATGGACCCAGTGATGCATTGCACAACCCATCCCAGCTAACTCAGATATCTCTTAAAAGGTATTTGTTTTATTCACACGGAGACAACGCATTATCTATCGATTTATTCACTCCGAATATATTGATATTGAAAAGGTGGCACTCCTCTCCAGCCTCCGATCACTAAAATCCAAAGTGAACGATCGAGTCTAGAGCCATTTGAGATCATCAAATATCTCATTAGGACACATTTCCATATTTCCTTGCTTCTTCACACATTGTGAAAAGTAAGAAAGATATTAAGAGTCCTACGCAAAATCTTCATGATCTTGCCTGAACATCCGAGTAATATGAAAGTATTTACAATGAAGATGGAAATCCTTCTTGAGCGAGTGATGAGATGGTATTTATACATGATCTCATCGTTCTTTTCGGGCTTTAAATGAACAAAAATGTCATAAAATACCATATATATGCTTGTGTTTGTTTACTTGTGTATTTTAGGTATGGATATCGTGAAAAAGACAAAAGATCACAAGAAACAAGGAAAAACAGACACGAGAAACGAAGACGTACAAAGAACCGGGCCCTAGTTCATGAATTATCCAACATTTACCCTTGAAGACTTGAAGATATGCAAGATTGATCCTCAATGAATGAAGAAATGACACTTAAAACCCTTGTGAAATCATAATTACAAGTTTGGTCCCTTAAGTTTGTCAAAATTACACAAAAGGTCCTTCAACTTTGAAGAAATGGCAAGATTACTCCCCATCAAATCTAATTTGTCAATTATGGTCCCTCATAAAGCCAAAGATACAATGAAGACCTTTGAAGATCAAGAAAGTCCAAAACCAGTCCCTCAAATATGGAAAAATGGCAAAAACAACCCTTTGAAACCTTTTGGAAAAGTTTTGTGCCAAATGTGTAAAGATGGAAACTTCAAAATCAAAGGAATACGTTTTTTATGGCTGAAATACTTTTTATACATGTTTTGCCAAAGAACAAGGACCAAGGTTGCCATTTCCAAACTTCAAACACACAAACACGCGCCAAACACTTTCTTTCCCCCAAAATCGGATCAAAAGCTTACTCTTTACCATTCTTCACCCCCATAAATTACTTCACTTAAACAAAGGGTAGTTTTCAATTACCCTGGCACATGTGTGATTCACACATGCAGAAACTCATTCCACATCAAAAACCCTCACTCCCACTCACCATGGACCCCACCCCCAATTCCCTTTCAACCAATCAAAACATAACTTTCTCTCCAAGTAAGCTGACGTGTCAAGATCAACAGCCCACACTCTTAGCTTAACCCCAAAGCTAAAATGAACGTCTTGGATCATTTTGGACAGCTCATCAACAACAAACGGCATCAAGTGCTTAAGGACATTATCGGAATTTCACTTCTAGGGTTTGTGAACAGTGTAGGCTTAGCATATGTCTATAAAAGGAGACCTTAACCTATGAGAGTCCCTTTGTTCCAGTTTTAGGCTATCAATCTTTGTAATACCTTTTTAAGTTAATAAAATTTGATTTTCATAAATTTGTGAAATCTTGTTCTTGTTTATTAAAAGTTGGTGTTAGAATAGCCTAATTCTGAGTTCCACTTTCATGTTTGAAGGTTTTTGAGGCAAGGTTTTAATTGATAAAACTTGTGTTTCAAAAATCAGTAAGATCTTGTTTATTGTTCATCACTTTTGTTTGTTGTTCTTAGCAGGAACTTGGAAGCTGGTACTTGTTCTGCTAGTACCTCAACTCAAACAATCCAGGGCCTAGATGTAGGTCTTGGAGGTTTGCACCTTCTCCTTTTTCATTTTCTCTTTTAATTTCTGAATATTTGTGATTTTGCATGATTGTTCTTGAATATGTGTTTTTATGGTTGATTATTGTTCATCTGGTATTGTTTGATGTTATTGAAGTGTTATTAGCTTGATTTGTGGGTTAAATCTGGATAAACCTTTGGAAATTTGTCAAAGCAGATTTTTAAGGGGTGTTTGGGTTAACTGCATAAGCAGGTTTTGAGGCTTGTTGAGTGGTTGTTTGTTATTGCTATTGGTTGGTACTTGTTTACCTGGTGTCCTTGGTCATATATCTGAAAGTTTTTTGGTTTGAAACACCTAGATTCATAATAGGGCTATAAAATCTTTGTTACTTGATATTTTTGGTTGTGGTTTAAGGGACACCTAGATCTAATCATAGACTAGGGTTAACAAGTGATTAAACTAGGTTAATAATATCAGGGAAAGAGATTTGGATGCTTGAAATTGGATCTGTGGTCAATTAGATCAGCAAAGGTTTTTGCATATTATACTTGTTCTTATCAGTAACTGTTGGTGCTTGATTCTGCTTATTCACTTTGATTCAGTGGTTGATATAAGTTTGTTTGTGCTTATTCATAGTTTATATAGCTTGTGTATGCAACTGGTTGAATTTGGCTGGCTTATTCATGTTATATCTGCTTATTTGTGCATAACTGCTTATTTTCCATATCTGTGCTATATATGGTGATTGTTTGATTAATCTGGGCTTATTGTGTGAACCAAATTGTGATTTTCTTGTTGATATTGACTCCTTGTGATTCACTGATCACAAGGGTGCCCTTGTTTCCAATTGAATCCAACTAAATCTCTCTAAAAAGCTTGGTCAAATAGTCAAAGCAGTGGGAACTCCTTTCCCCTGCTGCTAGCCACTGCTAGTGTTAATTGGGTTTCAGCTTATCAATAAGCTAAAATAGCTTATTTTAAGCAGCAACAAATTGGATTTTGTAATAGGTACTCATTATTTGACCCATTTGTTCATACTGGAGCATTTGGTGTGTTGACTTTTAGGTTTGACTAGAAAACCAACTTAATTGACTTTTTCATAAGTGCTTGTTGGTTCATTCTGGCTTATTGTTGTTGCTTATTGGATTTTTATTGATTGATTTGGCTTATTGAGTTCATTTGTGACATTTTGCAAGTTGAATCAAGTTCTGAGGTGCCCTATATCTCAAACCTGACTATTTTGTCTTTTAGTGGATTTGTACTTTGCTTATTTCTGGCTTATTGAGTGTGCTTTTTCAAAATTTCTTTTTACAGATCTCTTAAGCATCCCAAAAGAAGGTTGTGTGTCAAATTAGAGCTTATGGCATTAGTTTATTGCTTAATAGGCTAAAAAGCCCAATAAGGATAAGCTGTTTGCTTAATAAGCTGTGATAAGCTCACTTTCAGCTTTTGGGTCTTTAGAGTTTTGTGTTTAGAATTAAATTTTAAGTCAGATAGGGCTTTTCCAAGTCAATTGGGCCAAGTTTGACTTTTTGGGCTAAAAAGCCCATTTAAGTGGACTGTTTTTGGTTTTGGCCCATTTGAGGGCCCAATAGGGGTATTCTGGTCATTTCACTTTCATTTTTTGTTTATTTAGGTTAAAATAAACTAGTTTGCAAGTTTTTAGAATTTTTTATAATTTTTGGATTTTTAATATTATTTTAATATTATTTTATTATTATTTTTTAAACTTCACATTTTTGCATTTTTTACATTTTTCTTAGCTTAAATACTTTAAAATAGGAATTTTGCAACTTTTAGAATAATTTTATCACTTTTAGATTAATTTTTATAATTATTGTAAGTTTTAATAGTTTTTAAATCATTTTAAATAATTTTTATTAGTTTAAAAATTTCTAAAAGTAGTTTTTAATCTTTTTAGGTCATTTTTAGAGGTTTACCAATTGAAAAATCTTTGTTTCGGTTTTTGATAATTCATTTGATTTTTAGGGCTTTAATTAGTATTTAAAAATTGAATATTTAATTAATTAAAAGGTTTGAAAAAGTTTTGATCATTGGTAAACTCTTAGTTTATTTATTAAGATTTTTGATGAATTTTTGGTAATTTTTAGAATTAATTTTTATTTTGGCTTATTTTACGGTTTTACGTTAAGTCATTGTAGTAATTAATCTCACGTCTTCGTCATCCTCTTTTCTCATCCTCTTCTAACCAATATTAATCTCAAACCTTGCTACATTTTAGTCACACACATATACCTCCTTGGGAAACGAACTTCATTTTAGTCAATATTAATCTCAAAACTTTGATTTGATATGGTCTTAATGAAAGCTAATCCAAATTTGGCTTAATTTTGACTTGCATGGCTAAGTATTCACGAGTCTCTTTAATTAGAGTTCTTTATATAGTGAAGAACGAGAGATGATAGAGTTAGACAAGTGATCATGCTAAACGTAGAACATGAAAATGTTCTTTCAAAAACTCATATGTTTTTAATTGTGGCTTTTTCTTCCCATAAGATCAATGCATTAGGAACAAACTTATTGCAATAAGTAAGGTCGTACGATTTGAAAGGTTACTTAGCCTCTATCGCAAGATCGTTTAAAAGTTGCTCGGGGTTGAATAGAGTTCATAGCCAAGGCATAACTTATTGAAGCGGGACGCGAAGATTGGTGATGATCCAAAAAGGCCCTAACAAGGCATGAGGAGCTCTATTTTTGCTAAAGATCCAAGATGATGTGAAGTATCATTATTCCTAAATCAATATGAAGGATCGAGACACACGACGAAAAGCAATTACTCCCCTAAAGATCATGGAGAAAGTCTATCCAAAAAGACCCTTACAAGGTATGAGGATAAATATACCCAAGTCCAAAAAGGAGGCGGATCGTTGTATATCAAAGTCCTAAGTAAAGATTGAAGAAAAATGATAAAGTCGTGGTCCAAATATGAAGAATCTCTCAAAAACGTCAAGTGAAGAAATTCCAAATATATGAAGAGAAGACCATAATTTCAAGAACGTCTTCCCAAGATTTGAAGTATGAAGTACATGCCAAATATCGGTCCGAGAAAGGTCTCAAATCGTGAAACGAGTTATGCCAAGATATGAACTTAAGGAGATACACGAGAAGCCGTTTTAAAAGATTTTGTCCTTCGGCTAACTATCGATTAAATCGTGCTACTTTGCTTTCGGACTAATAACTACTCAAATAAGTCAATATTAATCACTTGTCATCCATGACAAATAGTTAAAAAATGCTAGTAACCCATTTCCTTTTATAATAACTAGGATTGCGGGGAGAAAAAGTATTACACAATTTGGACGTATGAGTAGTGGTAGCATTGTGACTTGTACCAACAATGATCTCGTTTTTGCACTTATCATGGAAAGTATGACAATCAAGGATGACGAAGTTTACTCTAAGGGACATTTACTAGTTTATATTCTTTGACCCTAAAAGTCACATTTGTGATGAAAATCATACATTATGTCTTTACACATCTTCGTAGAATTGTTGCAAATCTTTTACTTTTCAATAAAGGATAATAAAATTGAACTTTGGTGATTCTTAGATACTTTATTCTAGCATTGCGTGAGGGCACGACAATGGCTTAGTATGGGGGAGTGATGAGATGGCATTTATACATGATCTCATCGTTCTTTTCGGGCTTTAAATGCAAAAAATGTCATAGAATACCATATATATGCTTGTGTTTGTTTACTTGTGTATTTTAGGTATGGATATCATGAAAAAGACAAAAGATCACAAGAAACAAGGAAAAACGGACACGAGAAACGAAGCCGTACAAAGAACCGGGCCCTAGTTCATGAATTATCCAACATTTACCCTTGAAGACTTGAAGATATGCAAGATTGATCCTCAATGAATGAAGAAATGACACTTAGAACTGTTGTTCATATAATGTGATGATTCTATACGATTAATGAAGAAAGAAAGGTAGAAATGAGATGAATTTAGAGAGAGAAACTAGAGAGAGAAAAAAGAGAGAAGTGTGTGAATTTGTGAACTATTAGATTAAGAGAAAAATGAATCACCAACCCTCCTAACATGCTAGGAGGGTAGTATATATAGTCCACCCACATGCGGGCTTCTTTATGGACTATATGGTTTGGGCCGGGCTTTCCTTTTGGGCTTTAGTTACTTATTAATGAACTTTAGCCTAAAGTTAAGCCCGTATAACACGACTAATATACTACCTATTACAACGTTCTAAAATATGATAGATAATAAACATATGACCGAGCATTCTTGTTTGGCTCAATATTTTGAGGCTAACAATCTCCCCCAATGAGAGGTCATAAACCTTGGTAATTTAGGAAATTTGTAGAGATTACTAATCTCGCCATAAATGAGTCTTGAACGTGTAATCGTAGCCTTGTTCCTTCATGTTGTGATCTTTGAGCCTTTGTCGTTGTCTTTCGACTTTGTCTTTAAGCTTGAGATCTTCAAATCATCCTTGACTTGTCTTTGCCATCTTGCGATCTTGTGTCTTCATCCACATGCTCACACTATTAATTGTTAAATATGTCTTTAGGCATGAGTATGTGGTTTCTGAATCATTGACTTTGCTGTGTACACCGTGACGCCACCTTCTCGAGACAAAACATAGACACGGACTGAATGGCTTTGACATTCGTCCTAAATCGGTAGCGTTTTACCTCTGGTCGGTGAAGACCGTTATACGATATTAAATATCGTACATGTGATCAGGTAGATTCAATTAAGAATCTCCTTGATAGGGTTTCGCGGCTGTACTAGCCGTTCTCTTTACTCGACCGTCTCAAAGCAAGACTGCGAACATAAAGAGTGAATCAATTGGATAGATATCCGCTTGATTAAAGTCGTCAATTCAAATTCCTGGAACAAGTTTGATTCTTAAGGAATCTTACCATTGTTGCTTTCCAGTTGACACAAGTTTGATTCATAAGAATCTCACAAGTCACCTACCGTAGCGCTGTTTGATGTTGACGCTAGAAGGATTTACATTCGTCACTGTGGATATTAATGAATATCACTCTGAATGTTCTGGCAAGATCATAAAGATATTGCGTAGAAACCTGAAACGAGTTTGAATCAATTCAGAATCAAACCACTGTTGCTTTTCAGTTTTGCACATGTTCAATTCATAAAGAATCTTGCATATGACCTACCGCAGTGCTGTTTGATGTTAACACTGGAAGGATTTCCACTCATCATTGTGAATACTAAGTAGTATCACTCTGAGTGTTCTAGCAATATCACAAGGATATAGCGTAGGACTCTCTTGATCTTCATCCGTGTGTCCTAACGAGATTTGATTGATCTCTTGGCTCTAGACTCTATTTGTGCACTTTTAGTGGTCGGAGGCTGGAGCAGATGCCACCTATTCAATATCAACTATCTCGGAGTGAGAAAGTCAATAGAATTCGTGTTGATCTCCGTGACAATAAAACAAACTTCTTTTGAGAGAAGCCTGAGTAACTAGGAAAGGGTTGTGTTTCACATCACTGGGTCCATGATGAGTTTGTCTTCATGATGAGTTGACCCGGTTTCTACCTAAGTTGTATGGAGGGCTTCTTTCTTTAGACCCTTTATCCTTACATTTCTTTTTCATTCTTCAACCCCTTCAATGCTTACCAAGACATCATTAATAGCACCTTGTTGTGATTGTTCCAGTGCTATCATCAGTACTTAGTCGGCATTCAGCTACGTTCACATTCTACTCCATCTTTCCTAAGGACTTCTAATAATCTATTGGATTGTCCCTAGGAAGATCCCTCCGGTTCTTGTTGGATCATAGGACTTAAACCTAACCACCCTTTTGACACTAATAACGTCGTGAATTAAAGATGTTGTGGGTATTTGATCGTAACCATGAAAACCACTTTAAATTCTAACAATGTGTTTGAAAAGCATTTAACACCTTGCTAGTTTTGTCTTTTTAGAAATGCTCCCCCTTCACATGTGCATCGATAATCGAAAGTGTTTCGCACATGTAGGTAAGAGTTAAAGTGCTTGAGTCTTATATTAGATCACATTTTAATCACATTTTCTCCCCCTATCTCAAATATATAAGATCTTTTGATATTAGAGATATCAAATTTGATTAAAATATATTTTGAAAAAAATAGTCTTGAAATCTCTGGGAGAAAGATGTGTTAATCTTTTGCATGAAGTTAAAATGCTCTCACTCAAAAATTGATCCAATTGAATTGTCATTGTGAGGATATTATCCACATTTCGCTTTTTGAGGATGGGAGTTGTTGAACACACAATTTTTGAAAGATTTTGAATATCATTGAAAAATTCTTGAACAAATTGTGTTCAACGCTTTTTTGAAAAATCAATTATTTTTGTCGAAAGGTTTTTCTAAAGCATAAACTTGAGTTCATAGACTTTGAATGTCTTGACGAATCCACTCAAGTGTAAGAAGATTTCTCTTCTTTTGCTGAGGGTAAGGGTACTAAATCATACACTCCCCCGTGAATATCGATCCGGGTTGCAATCTGAAAGTGATTACAAGCCATTGTGTTGAGCTCAAAACGTTGAATGTTTTGTGACAAGCTCAACCCGTGATAGATTGCTCTACCCGTTGTTTGGAAATATTGTCCAAAATAGACAATTTCCTTTATTAAAGGAGGAAATGACATGTTTTGAAAAATATTTACAACTTTCATTCGAGCTTTATGTACACACCCGTGTCGTTATTGAGCCACATTTCTAGGCACGTCCATATTATCGATACTGAAAGACATGTCGAGAAGAATATTTTTGGATTTTGAAAGATTTTTAATTTTGTGTTTTGCTTTTATGTGTTTTATATTTTTGTATTTTGCTTTTTCAAAGATATTTACAAGTTGATGTTTGATAGATAAATCAAGCAGGCACCTTTGCCAGAATCTCCAGGTCTGCTGGAGTCAAACATCTCATACCAATTTTCCTAACGAGGTACTCAAACCTATCTTTCGATAGAGCTTTCGTAAACAAGTCGGCTAATTGGTAATCCGTTCCAACAAAGTATAATTCAACGATACCTCTTTCAACTTGTTCCTTTATGAAGTGGTATCTGACATCGATGTGCTTCGTGCGGGAATGCTGTACCGGGTTGCAGGAGATGGCTATGGCAGACTTTGAGTCACAGTACATAGGTACTTTATCAAAGTGGAAGCCATAATCCGTGAGTTGTGTTCTCATCCAAAGAACTTGAGCACAACACGCAGATAGAGACACATACTCCGCTTCGGCTGATGAAAGTGACGTGCAATCCTGCTTCTTGGAAGACCATCCCACAAGCTTATCTTGTCCTAGAAATTATGCACCACCAGAAGTACTTTTACGTGTATCAAGACACCCTGCATGATCAGAATCTGAATAGGCCGTTAGAAAGAAACCGGTTTCCCTCGGATACCAGAGTCCCAAATGAATGGTATTCTTGAGGTACCGAAAGATCCGTTTAACCTCCTTGAGGTGCTTTTCAGTGGGTCGTGCTTGATAACGTGCACAATAACACGTAGCATGATGAATATCTGGTCTGCTTGCTGTCAAGTACATGCGGGACCCGATCATGGAACGATATCTCGTTTGATCTATGGGTAATCCCTCCAAGTCAGCATCTAGGGATGTGGTTGATAATGGTGTCCCAACGGGGTCACATGAAGTCATACCATGCTTTTTCATTATCTCTTGACAATACTTAGCTTGGTTTATAAAGATACCACTTGGGGATTGGTGAACTTGAATTCCTAGAAAGAATTTTAGTTCGCCCGTCATTGACATTTCAAATTTGCTGTGCATTACTTTTTCAAACCATTTTGAAAGTTTTGGGTTTGTAGACCCGAAAATAATGTCATCAACATAAATTTGCACAAGCAAAATGTCATCCCCATATTTATAAGTGAACAAAGTTAGATCAATGGAACCTTTTGAGAAACCTTTGGATACCAGAAATTTCGAGAGCTCGTCGTACCACGCCCTTGGAGCTTGCTTGAGTCCATATAGTGCCTTGTGGAGATGATACACCTTGTCGGGATAATGAGGATTGACAAATCCTTCCGGCTGCGTGACATAGACTTCTTCCTTCAAAGGACCTTTAAGAAACGCCGTCTTTACGTCCATTTGATAGACAGTGAATCCCTTGTGTGCAGCATAAGCAAGGAAAATCCTGACCGCTTCCATGCGGGCAACTGGTGCAAATGATTCATCAAAATCAATTCCCTCTTTCTGTCCATACCCCTTAGCCACTAGCCTAGCTTTGTTCTTGATGATCGTATTCTCTTCATCCATCTTGTTTTTCCAGATCTAACGAAAATTTTATGGAGTCACATCGTATGGTCTGTCAACAAGTTCCCAGACTTTAAGTCTTTCAAATTGTTGAAGTTCATCCTTCATCGATTCAATCCAAGCATGATCAGCCATGGCTTCTTTGATGTTTTTCGGTTCAGTCATACTCACGGCGAGTGCGAACATACAAACATCGCCATCGGTTGCTAGTTGTCGTCTTGTACGAACAGGCTGTGAAGGGTTTCCAATTACGTGAACCAAAGGATGATCTCGGGTCCAATGATGTGTTGAAGGATGTCGTTGATAGAACGTATGCATATTTGACGGATCAACATGGCGAGTAGAAGACTCTCCAGTTTCGTGTACCGGTGTACCGAATGGGTTGTGAAAATCGTCATCGTCAGATAATGCACCGTCTGCTTGATTTGTGTTCTCTGGAGTGATGACAGTAGTTGTGGATGTTGTAGGATCGATTGTTGAAGTGATATTCTAAGGAGGTAAATCTGCAACAACCCGTGTTGAAGTAGATGAAGTTGTATCCTTTTGTTGATGATGATCGGTATCATCATTCTTATCATGAGTGACAGCGGAAGACTTCGATGCAACTTGTTTCTCCCCCGTGAAATATTCATCATACATTGGTCCATATAACATTTCCAACTCTTCAAGTGTCGTGTCCACTGTCATATCTGCTCTAGGAACATGTTCAGGAACCAGCTTTGAACTTGACGGTTCATTGTTGTGGTCTTGAGTTCCGAGTTCCGTGCGGTTGTGAACGGAAGTCGTTTGTCGTTGTGGATCGGGACTTAAACTGCTTTGTTCAAGTGCCATTTCTTGTAATTCATCAAATCTGATATGAATAGTCTCGACTATCAATTTTGTTCTCTTGTTGTATACTCTGTATCCCTTAGACTGAGTTGCATATCCCACTAAAATGTATGCATCACCTTTCTCTTTCATCTTGTCCAGATTTTCACCATCTCGAATAATGTAACACGTACATCCAAAAACATGAAGGTGTTTGAGTGAAGGTTTGCGATCATTAATTATGTGATATGGTGTCTTTTCGTGTCTTGGGATAACTAAGGAGCGGTTTTGTGTGTAGCATGCGGTTGACACGGCTTCGGCCCAAAAGTATAGTGGAAGTTTTGAAGCGGATAATAATGTTCAAGCAGCCTCAACTAAAGTACGGTTTCGTCTTTCAACAACGCCGTTTTGTTCGGGTGTTCGAGCAATAGATGTTTCATGTTCAATTCCTTCGGCTTCAAAATAATTTCTCAGTTTTGAATTCAAAAATTTTGTACCTCTGTCAGTACGAACCACTTTAACTTGAGCTTGAAGACCACGTTGTATCACTTTAAGGAAGTTGATGAGAACATCGGGTGTTTCATCCTTGGATCTCAAGAAGTGAGTCCATGTGTACCTTGAGTAGTCATCGACAATTACCATAACGTATTTCTTCCCATTGATACTTTGAACACGCATTGGACCACACAAATCTATATGAAGAAGATCTAACCATCCTTTAGAGCTTGGTGTAGTTTTTGTCTTGAAACTACTCCGTTTAGCTTTACAAAGCTCACAAGAAGAACAAAGATGATCTTTGATGAATTTCAAGTTAGGAAGGCCTCGCACAATATCTTTCTTGGAAAGCAAGTTGATGGTGTCAAAGTTAAGATGAGATAAACGTTGATGCCATAACCAAGCTCGAGTCGTTGAAGCTTTAGCCATGAAACAGATTGGAGTTGAAGATGTGGAGTCTTGTAGTGAAATAGTGTAGAGATCAGTACCCCGTGTTCTGGTAAGTAAGTCATTCCCATCATAATCACGAACAAAACATGTCTTCTTTTTAAAAGCAACCTCCAAATCCGCATCACAGAATTGACCAACCGAGAAAATATTATGATTGAGCCCTTCGACGTAGTAAACCCTTTTGATAGTGATATTCCCCTGAACCAAGTCTCCATATCCTAGGATCGGTGCAAATTGATCATTTCCGAATCGGACCGTACCCAGGAACTTCTCCACGAAGTTAATTAGAAGCTTTAGATTCCCCGTCATGTGCTTCGTGCATCCGGAGTCCATTATGAAGAGAATTATTTCGATCACCTGCAGAAGAATTAGAACACGATGGAGCATTTGCTAAATTGGATTCCATGTTAGTTGTGATTTCCGATTCATTAGTTTCCCTAGTTTCATCACTTAGAGGCACACTAACGCTCGTAGTCACATTTTCTGTCCTAACCTTAGGCATCCATTTATATCCCGGAGGACATTGATTAGCAAACCACCATTTCCAAGGCTTGATAGCAGACTCATATAATTCCCTAATTCTGCTTCTAGGGTTCTTAGTGGTGGAGTCTGATGCAATACTTTTCATAGGGGGAGTTGCACCAGAATGGTTCACTTTGCGTTTGGGTTTTCTAGCACTAATAGGCATCACAGTTTGCTTCTTAGTTCTAGTTTCTATGCCTTTGACATTATTCGAAACACACATAGCATGATTAGCATTAGCACACTTTCCACATTTCACACAAACAAACTTAACTTTCATAGCATTCAAAGTCGAATCATTCAAATCGTCATTACACGCGATTACAAATGTTTTATTCTTAGAAACATTGAAAATCCTAGGGTGGTCTTCTACTTCCTTCATCTTCCCTTGACTTTTGTTTTGCCAGACCTTTTCATTCATGCGAGTGCTCTTAAGCTGGGGCCGGCTAACACTAGCAGTGGGGACTACTCCTGTAGTAAAAGATACACGTCTATTAGTGTTTCTAGAAGTCTGAGGTGATTGACTTTCTTTGTTTTGTGTGGGTTTAGTGGCCAATCTATACATCCCTGGTTTAACCACATTTGTGTTCTTAATGCTTTGTGATCGAATATGTGTTTTGAGAGTGTTTTGTGGTAACCTATCCTTCCCATCCGTCTTGGGGGCAAACGCAGGTTTTGCAAATGCAGAATTAGAGAAAACAGATGGTTTTCCCAAGACAGAGGGTCTAGTCACTTTTTGAGCATTGGGTTGTCTTACAACAGGTTTCTTAACACTAGGTTCCACAATCTTCCCACCCATCTTAGCAACGAGTTTCTGCAACTCTGCTATCGCTCTGTCCCTGTCTTGTAACTGAGCTTTCAACCCTTTAATTTCCAAATTCTGTTCGTTCATTTCTCGAAACGTTTGGGAAAGTTTTTCTTGCAGTTTATTATTATGTGGAAAACTACCAACGTCTTTTTGCAAAGCAAGTTCAAGAGAATGACAATAATTTTGAAGGAAATCAGTTTTGTGTTGAAGTAACTCAAAAGCCTTTTTATCAACATTTTCTTTATGTTTCGAAAGCTCAAGTTCAAGACGCTTACACTCTTTGATTTTATCAAGATATTTGCATGCAACATCAGAATATTCATCGATATCAGCACAAGATTGAAGAGTAACACACAAAATATCTTTGGAGAGACATTCTTCTAAGAGTAGATCATATTCGTTTGAAAAATCTAATTTGTCATTTTGAAGGTCATCAATTTCTTTTTCAAGAGACTCAACATATTTCAAATCATCACACATTTCAGACTGAATTAAATTTTCAAACTCAAGAACATGTTCTTTTTTTATCTTCATATTTAGTATTAAAAGTTCTTTCACAAGCACAGTTATGTCATGAGAAATCTCGGTTTTCCACTTATCCTTTTGACGTTTCTCCCAATCGCTTTCAACAATTGATTGAACATTATTAACGTGGTGTTTAAGAAAACCAAGTATTTTTTTACTTTTGCTTTTAGAAGCATCTAGAGGCAAATAGTTAATATATTTAAAAACATTAGTTTTCCTCTTAGTGGCAAAAGCTTTTTTCCATTGAATTCTTTTTTGTTTGCATTCTAAAAATAATTCCTCACGAGACTTCTGTTTTTGTGGAGTGAAAAGACCATAAAGACTGTTTTCATAAGCATAGTTATATGGTTTCACAAAATCTTTATTGACTTGTGATCTACTCTCCTCATCCCAAAGGGACGTCTCTTCCCTATCGATGTTAGCTACTAGGCAGTCATTATCAGTCCATTCGGACTCATCAAGATATAAGTGAGGGTTCGCAGCTTGAGCTTGTTCGAGGTACTTGGGTGTGGCAAAGCTAGGTTGACCCTTGAAAAACGACCGAGGTGCTATCATTCTTACGGTTTGAATAGAGTCATGTGTATTATAAACAACTTTTTTCAAAAATTCGACTTGTTCTTCGAGATCCTTTACTTTTTCAGTATCTTTGCTTTGTCTATTTTTGAAATCTTGTTTTAATGTTTCAACCTCTTGTTTCTTCTCGTCAAGAATTTTAGCAGAATCGGTGGTGTTCATAGAAAGCCTCTGTTCAAGTTCATTAACTTTTGTTGTGGCAAGGTACGTTTTTTGACGTTCATCACTTAATAAAACATTAAATTGACGTTTTTCTTTAGTTAACAAAGCAATAGCTTCATTGTATTTATTTTCAAAATCGTCCTTTTTAACGTTGATGACACGACTTTTGTACCCCTCAAGCTCGTTGGTCTTTTGAAGAAGCTCAACCCTATAACTATCAATAGTTTCACTAGATTTTATAAGAGCGGCTTTGCATTCTTCAAAGTTTTGAGTGAGCGCTGCGTTTGCCTTCTTTAATTGATTTTGATTCTTTCTATTTTCATTGACATCTTTTTGTAAACTAGCAATTAAATTAGCAAGCGCGACACGCTCCTCGTCATCATACTCATTTGCATGTTGATCATCCTCAAACTCATTATTGCACATGTTTGATGAATCGGGTGTGGTATTGCTATCAACCGTTTCCATCATACACGTGTCAGTAATTGTTGTTGGTAGATCACTATGCTCATGTGTATCACCAAACATATTATATTCAGCATTATCTTGTACCTTATCAATTGGCTCGGTATCAAAGATAGGACCATTGTCATCTTTAGTGACGTTAAGGACCTCATGAATCTTTACCATGTATGAATAATGTGCTTCGAGTTCTTGGTCAGAGACTTCATCATCTGTGTCGTCAAGCATTTCTCCTTCCTCAGCTGATAACTTGATTCTAGCTTCCATTTTCTTGCACAACAGCATCTTTTCCTTATGATAACCATAATCTTTAACCCTCTTTTGCTGCCTGCATTCCCTAGCCAAATGCCCAAAACCTCTGCAGTTATAACACTGAATCCCACTTTGTTGCACAACTTGAGTACCAACAGTTTCCCTATTTCCAACAATAGTAGCCACCCTCTGATTATCATACTTAGGTTGTCGATCATACTTTGGAGGACTCTCAGCACGTCTTCGTGTGTCATACGTTGGAGGACTCTGTGCATGGGTGTTCCTCGAGTTTGAAGATGTTCGAAGGTTGTTGTTGGTGGGTTTGTAGATTTTCTTATATTGCTTCATAACAAAAGCCATTTGTTGCTTGAATTCCTTATCCCTTTGAGCTACTTCTTCATCACTGTCTTCTTTGGATGATTGCTCAGGTATAGGTGATGGTGCTCTTGCAACTTCTTTTCCACGGGATCGTGTTGGAGCATGTGACTTAGAGACAGTGGATGATCGTGGTGATGATGATTGAGTAGAGTAGGTCTTTGAAGTATGAGAGTGATAATCTGGGTAATGCTGAGTGGTAGACACCAAAGCAAGTGGATTGGAAATCTTTGCAACTCGTTCAGCTCGAAGTTCATTTGCCTCATTTTGAAATTGTTTCAAGATGTCAAAGAGCTTGTGATAAGAAACTTCGTCTAACTTTTGTTGTTGTTTCACCAAGGTGACAAACCGTGTCCACTCTGGTTGAAGTTGCTGTAGAAATTGGACATTGACTTGCATGGTGGAAACTTGCAAGTTGTTTCGGGTCATATCATTCATCATCTTGTAGAATCGGGAGTAATAAGAATCAATTGATTCCCCATCCTTTGATGTAAACTTGCCAAAGTTCCAAAACATCTTAGTTTTCACATCTTGTTTGTTAAGTGATTCACCTTGTTGCAATCTTTCAATGGCCGTCCACATTTCTTGAGCAGTAGGACATGCGTCAACCGTAGAGTAAATTTCATCTCCAATGCCACTGAGAATTAAGTAGATTGCTTCCTTCTCTGCATCAAACCACGCACGGTTCTCTGGGGTGAGGTCGGTCCTCTTTTCATCACGTTTATATGCGGGTTGCGCGTCACTTGTGTCTGTGGCTGGTACTGCAGGAACTTGAATCCTTGAGAGTTTATAGGGTCCTTCCAAGATACATTGCCTTAAAGCATCACCGTTAGGTTTTGTGTCAAGGTAACGTATAAAACGGGATTGCCATTGATCATATCGACCCGACACTAGCATTGGTGGTCTTTCTTTATTACCTGCCACCATTATGTTGTTGTTCGTCACACGATATTCAGCGATAGAATCCATCTTAATGTTCTCTGAAATGATGAATCAAATGTGGATCTTAAGTAGGTGTGTTGTGATTGTGTGGTTGTTGAAATTCCGAAAAATTGCGATTTTTTCTCAGCCCGACAATAAATTCCTCAGTCCGACAAAACGGTAGACCTAAAAAATTTGTAATCACCAAATTTTGAAATCGAGCTAGAAATAGCCTAAAACTAGTATGGAAAAAATTTGATTTTACTTGACCTAAAAAATTTTAACTCTTTTTTTCGTATAAACTACGTTCTGAGACTAGTCTAGATAGTGGCTAAGTTTAAAAAATACTCGAACAAAATTTAGATGTCCATCGCAATGAGATCGTAGTCTGATCGCACTCTCATCGTACTCCTAGATCGCAGTCGGATCGTACTCCAGATCGGATTGCGATCGTACTCCCCTATCCTAGTGAGCTATCGTACTGAACAATCGTGCCCTGATCGCACCCTGATCGTAATGAACCTGATCGCACCCTGATCGTAGTGAACCTGATCGTACTCTGATCGTAGTGATCCTGATTGTACCCTGATCGTAGTGAACCTGATCGTACTACGCAATCGAAGTCTAGATCATATTTTGGATCGTGCTGATGGATCATACTAAGCAATGGATTCTGGATCGTACTTGGGATCGTACTTATGGATCGTACTACGTGATCGTACTGGTGGATCATAGTGTGGATCTAAGTTATGATCGTAGTTAGATCGTAACAATGGATCGTGACTATGGATCGCAAGTAGAAACCCCCAGGGTTTATGCATCCACAAAATCAGATCGTACCGCCAAAATTAAGCCGAGACTTAAGAGCAACAAGAAAGAATGGATTTTTACCTTGGATTTCGTGATTCAATCCAAACCAAAGTAACCAAAATCTTACCACACGTATGAAAGATGTAGAGATTAAAGGCGGAAGATTTAGAGCACGAAAAACATAAGAAAAAACTTGAATCCGAGTAGATTTTATGGAAAAATCACACGAATTAAGTAGTAAATCAACAACGAATCACAAAAACTACCCCATGGCGATTGATACCAATTGTTGTTCCTATAATCTGATGATTCTATACGATTAATGAAGAAAGAAAGGTAGAAATGAGATGAATTTAGAGGGAGAAACTAGAGAGAGAAAAAAGAGAGAAGTGTGTGAATTTGTGAACTATTAGATTAAGAGAAAAATAAATCACCAACCCTCCTAACATGCTAGGAGGGTAGTATATATAGTCCACCCACATGCGGGCTTCTTTATGGACTATATGGTTTGGGTCGGGCTTTCCTTTTGGGCTTTAGTTACTTATTAATGAACTTTAGCCTAAAGTTAAGCCCGTATAACACGACTAATATACTACCTATTACAACGTTCTAAAATACGATACATAATAAACATATGATCGAGCATTCTTGTTTGGCTCAATATTTTGAGGCTAACAAAAACCCTTGTGAAATCATAATTAAAAGTTTGGTCCCTTAAGTTTGTCAAAATTACACAAAAGGTCCTTCAACTTTGAAGAAATGGCAAGATTAGTCCCTCATCAAATCTAATTTGTCAATTATGGTCCCTCATAAAGCAAAAGATACAATGAAGACCTTTGAAGATCAACAAAGTCCAAAACCAGTCCCTCAAATATGGAAAAATGGCATAAACAACCCTTTGAAACCTTTTGGAAAAGTTTTATGCCAAATGTGTAAAGATGGAAACTTCAAAATCAAAGGAATACGTTTTTTATGGCTGAAATACTTTTTATACATGTTTTGCCAAAGAACAAGGACCAAGGCTACCATTTCCAAACTTCAAACACACAAACACGTGCCAAACACGCGCCAAACACTTTCTTTCCCCCAAAATCGGATCAAAAGCTTACTGTTTACCATTCTTCACCCCCAGAAATTACTTTACTTAAACAAAGGGTAATTTTCAATTACCCTGGCACATGTGTGATTCACACATGCAGAAACTCATCCCACATCAAAAACCCTCACTCCCACTCACCATGGACCCCACCCCCAATTCCCTTTCAACCAATTAAAACACAACTTTCTCTCCAAGTAAGCTGACGTGTCAAGATCAACAACCCACACTCTTAGCTTAACCCCAAAGCTAAAATGAACGTCTTGGATCATTTTGGACAGCTCATCAACAACAAACGGCATCAAGTGCTTAAGGACATTATGGGAATTTCACTTCTAGGGTTTGTGAACAGTGTAGGCTTAGCATATGTCTATAAAAGGAGACCTCAACCTATGAGAGTCCTTTTGTTCCAGTTTTAGGCTATCAATCTTTGTAATCCCTTTTTAAGTTAATAAAATTTGATTTTCAGAAATTTGTGAAATCTTGTTCTTGTTTATTAAAAGTTGGTGTTAGAATAGCCTAATTCTGAGTTCCACTTTCATGTTTGAAGGTTTTTGAGGCAAGGTTTTAATTGATAAAACTTGTGTTTCAAAAATCAGTAAGATCTTGTTTATTGTTCATCACTTTTGTTTGTTGTTCTTAGCAGGAACTTGGAAGCTGGTACTTGTTCTGCTAGTACCTCAGCTCAAACAATCCAGGGCCTGGATGTAGGTCTTGGAGGTTTGCACCTTCTCCTTTTCATTTTCTCTTTTAATTTCTGAATATTTGTGATTTTGCATGATTGTTCTTGAATCTGTGTTTTTATGGTTGATTATTGTTCATCTGGTATTGTTTGATGTTATTGAAGTCTTATTAGCTTGATTTGTGGGTTAAATCTGGATAAACCTTTGGAAATTTGTCAAAGCAGATTTTTAAGGGGTGTTTGGGTTAACTGCATAAGCAGGTTTTGAGGCTTGTTGAGTGGTTGTTTGTTATTGCTATTGGTGGGTACTTGTTTACCTGGTGTCCTTGGTCATATATTTGAAAGTTTTGTGGTTTGAAACACCTAGATTCATAATAGGGCTATAAAATCTTTGTTACTTGATATTTTTGGCTGTGGTTTAAGGGAAACCTAGATCTAATCATAGACTAGGGTTAACAAGTGATTAAACTAGGTTAATAATATCAGGGAAAGAGATTTGGATGCTTGAAATTGGATCTGTGGTCAATTAGATCAACAAAGGTTTCTGCATATTATACTTGTTCTTATCAGTAACTGTTGGTGCTTGATTCTGCTTATTCACTTTGATTCAGTGGTTGATTTAAGTTTATTTGTGCTTATTCATAGTTTATATAGCTTCTGTATGCAACTGGTTGAATTTGGCGGGCTTATTCATGCTATATCTTCTTATTTGTGCATAACTACTTATTTTCCATATTTGTGCTATATCTGGTGACTGTTTGATTAATCTGGGCTTATTGTGTGAACCAAATTGTGATTTTATTGTTGATATTGACTCCTTGTGATTCACTGATCACAAGGGTTCCCTTGTTTCCAATTGAATCCAACTAAATCTCTCTAAAAAACTTGGTCAAATAGTCAAAGCAGTGGGAACTCCTTTCCCCTGATGCTAGCTACTGCTAGTGTTAATTGGGTTTCAGCTTATCAATAAGCTAAAATAGCTTATTTTAACCAGCAACAACTTGGATTTTGTAATAGGTGCTCATTATTTGACCTATTTGTTCATACTGGAGCATTTGGTGTGTTGACTTTTAGGTTTGGCTAGAAAACCAACTTAATTGACTTTTTCATAAGTGCTTGTTGGTTCATTCTGGCTTATTGTTGTTGCTTATTGGATTTTTATTGACTGATTTGGCTTATTGAGTTCATTTGTGAAATTTTGCAAGTTGAATCAATTTCTGAGGTGCCCTATATCTCAAACCCGACTATTTTGTCTTTTAGTGGATTTGTACTTTGCTTATTTCTGGCTTATTGAGTGTGCTTTTTCAAAATTTCTTTTTACAGATCTCTTAAGCATCCCAAAAGAAGTTTGTGTGTCAAATTAGAGCTTATGGCATTAGCTTATTGCTTAATGGGCTAAAAAGCCCAATAAGGATAAGTTGTTTGCTTAATAAGCTGTGATAAGCTCACTTTCAGCTTTTGGGCCTTTAGAGTTTTGTGTTTAGAATTAAATTTTAAGTCAGATAGGGCTTTTCCAAGTCAATTGGGCCAAGTTTGACTTTTTGGGCTAAAAAGCCCATTTAAGTGGACTGTTTTTGGTTTTGGCCCATTTGAGGGCCCAATAGGGGTATTCTGGTCATTTCACTCTCATTTTTTGTTTATTTAGGTTAAAATAAACTAGTTTGCAAGTTTTTAGAATTTTTTTATAATTTTTGTATTTTTAATATTATTTTAATATTGTTTTATTATTATTTTTCAAACTTCACATTATTTTTTACATTTTTCTTAGCTTAAATACTTTAAAATAGGAATTTTTCAACTTTTAGAATAATTTTATCACTTTTAGATTAATTTTTATAATTATTTTAAGTTTTAATAGTTTTTAAATCATTTTAAATAGTTTTTATTAGTTTAAAATTTTTTAAAAATAGTTTTTAATCTTTTTAGGTCATTTTAGAAGTTTACCAATTGAAAAATCTTTATTTGGGCTTTTTGATAATTAATTTGATTTTTAGGGCTTTAATTAGC
Organism: Glebionis coronaria; assembly: GCA_025667525.1. Taxonomy (NCBI): domain Eukaryota; kingdom Viridiplantae; phylum Streptophyta; class Magnoliopsida; order Asterales; family Asteraceae; genus Glebionis; species Glebionis coronaria. The sequence goes on from CM046881.1 coordinate 191,146,586, forward strand.
ATTTAAAAATTGAATATTTAATTAATTAAAAGGTTTGAAAAAGATTTGATCATTGGTAAACTCTTAGTTTATTTATTAAGATTTTTGGTGAATTTTTGGTAATTTTTAGAATTAGTTTTTATTTTGGCTTATTTTACGGTTTTACGTTAAGTCGTTGTAGTAATTAATTTCACGTCTTCGTCATCCTCTTTTCTCATCCTCTTCTAACCAATATTAATCTCAAACCTTGCTACATTTTAGTCACACACATATACCTTCTTGGGAAACGAACTTCATTGGGTCATTAGTGCTTGATTTTGCTAAATCATCACTTAATACTTACCGCTTTTACGCCTTTTTCCTAAAAGGTCGTATTTTACCACAATCAGCGAATATCAAAAAACTCATGGTAGGTGACTTGTGCGATTCTTTATGAATCAAGCTTGTGATAACTGGAAAGCAACAGTGGTTTAATTCTTAACTGAATTTAAACACGTTCCAGGCCTCTATGCAATATCTTAGTGATCTTGCCAGAACACTCAAAGTGACATCCTAATGCTCACAGTGATGAGTGGATCCTTCTAGTGTTAACCTTAAACAACACTTGGTAGGTAACTTGCAAGATTCAACATGAATCAAGCTCGTGACAACTGGAAAGCAACGATGGTGCGATTCTTTAATGAATCAAACTTGTTCCAGGAATCAGAATTGACGGCTTCAATCATGCGGATGATTTTATCCAAATGATTCACTCTTTACGTTTGCAGTCAGCTTTGGACGGTCGAGTAAAGAGAACGGGTTTACCCGCGAAATCTTGTCAAGGAGATTTTTAATTAAATCTACCTGCCACTAGTACGATATTTTATATCTTCCAACGGTCTTCACCGACCGGAGGTAAAATGCTACCGAATTATAATGAAATGTTCAAAGCCATTTCGTTCGTGTCTGTTGCGGCATTTGAAGACGGTGGCATTGCGGAATCCGAGAAGAAGTCGTCCCCGCATGCTTATACTTTATGCACTTAATACCTCATCTAATTCAAGAAAGCCTAAAAGTTAAGTCTTCCGCTGTATCGATCTCTGAAGCTTTCAAGAAATATGAAGGTATAAGTATGTGGGACATGAAGTCACGAAGAGGGGAAGATCACAAGTGATGGATGCACAAGATCAAGGCAAGAGATTAATGCTCAAGATTGATATCAAAGATCAGATCTGCATGTTCACCAGAAAAGAAAAAGAAAAGAAAGACGAAGACTACGAGCTCAAGACAAGCATAGTATGCTAGGTTTATTTTATTATTGTAACTTGGGTAACGCCCTTGTTTGGAGTGACCTCCTTTAGGGGGAGATTGTTGGAAATACGTTTTTACGTATTTAGAAGATTCGGTCACTCCGAGAATATATTAAGTAGTAGCTTGTAGTCTAGATATCTTTTAATATATAAAACAAGGAAAAGGTCGGTCCATGCTTGTATGGCCGGCCCAATTGTAAGCCCAAGCCCATCTTATGGGCTTGGGAATATAAACCCTCTCCTTAGATGGAGAGGGTGGTGGTTTCATTTCAATTTTACACAAAGTTAATCACTTTCTCTCTCTAAAGTGTGTGTGAAATCATCTATCTTTCTATCTCTTTCTCTCTCTAAAACATAAGCTAGATTTACATATCCTACAACTTGGTGTGTGCACCTTTAATACGATGGCACAAGTAGCTGATGCAGCTCGCAAGTTAGAGATACTACAGGAGAGGGATGAGTTTGGAGAGGCAGAAAGACCCGACAAGAGGTATATTTCGTCATTCAGCGGTGATCATTTCATTTCATTAAGTACCATCCAAATATTTATCTTTCTCTATACAATTGCATCTTTCAGGCAGAAGACTGGGGACCGGTCCCAACCGACCACTCAGCAGCAGAGTCAGCACAAGGGTAACGGTCAGACCCAAGACCATTCTGCTTCGGATAGGCGTGGCGGTAATGACAATTACCGTAACAACGCCAACAACTCCAACAACAGCAGGTCCCTAAACTTACTCATTTCTTATGTTATATGCTTTAGGATTCATAATTCTGACACTTCAACATCTACTACCTGGAATAATGCCAACGGACGGGAGCAGGACCGCAGAGGTTCACAACCTAACCGTGCAGCTACATCTGGTATTACGTCTTATGATTTTCTGCATTGTCCTATTTGTACCCATAAATCATGTATCACGTATACTTTTTTGAACAAGCTCCCAGCCAGCTAGGGCACCTGTTGGAGGGTATACTCACCCTCTCTTCACTACGTGCTACCGCAGGCACCCAGGGCCGTGTCGCTGTGATAGCGATGCTTGCTTCAAGTGCGGCCAGCCAGAACATCGCATGAAGGACTTTTGTAAGAGTGAGATTGAGGGCACTTCTGGACATGCCGACTCCAAGCCACCTCCTACTACTAGACGGGTGTACACGACCTCGCGTGATCAGGCCAACAAGTCAACAGGTACCATCACTGGAACTTGTATATGTATGGTCAAGCTGCATGCGTCTTATTTGACACGGGTGCTACTAATTCGGTCATATCTACTATTTATTCCAAAAGTGTTAGGATATTCCCTATGCCATTAGAAAATGTCTTAAACATAGCCACACCCTTAAGAGACTCTATACGCATAACACATGCGTACAAGGGTCTTCCCCTTGAGTTTGACGACAAAATTCGTCTAGTTGACGCACTTCCATTGGACATGTGCGATTTCGACATGATATTAGGCATGGACTGGCTATCCAAACACCATGACAATATTGACTGCCATTCATATCAGGTCATCTTCGGTGATGTAAACGCACCAGAGTACATTCACAACGGTTTTATACCTAGAAGGTCTGTACAAATAATTTCAACCTTACAAGCACGTGCATTACTGTCACATGGTTACGAGGGATACTCAGCTATTGTTCATGATATGGAGGATGAATCTCCATCTATCCAGAATCAGCCGATCGTGTCAGAGTTTCTCGACGTGTTTCCAGAAGAACTTCCAGACATACCACCTGCTCGTGAGGTAGAGTTTAATATTGAGCTCATCCCCGGAGCTGAGCCAATTTCCAAGGCTCCTTATCGCATGGCTCCCATAGAGCTTAAGGAGTTAAAGGAAAAGCTATAGGAAGTTTTGGAACGAGGTTTCATCAGCCCTAGTGCATCTCCATGGGGTGCACCAGTTTTATTCGTAAAGAAGAAGGACGGCAGTATGCGTCTCTGCATTGATTATCGTAAGCTTAATAAGATCACCATCAGGAATCGATATCCTTTGCCACGCATTGATGATCTGTGTGACCAACTCCAAGGGGCCAAACATTTCTCCAAGATCGATCTGAGATCGGCTATCATTAGTTACGGATGAAAGAGCAGGACATCGCAAAGATTGCTTTCCGTACATGTTATGGGCACTACGAATTTATAGTCATGCCATTTGGCCTTACAAATGCTCCAGTAGTTTTCATGGACTTGATGAACCATATCTTCCATGAGTTTTTGGACAAGTTCGTCATTGTCTTCATTGACAATATTATGATTTTCTCAAAGTCAAAGGAGGAACACGAAGACCATCTTCGTACAGTATTACAGAATACTTCGCCAGAAGTAGTTGTATGCCAAATTCTCCAAATGCGAATTCTGGTTGAGTAAAGTGGTGTTCCTAGGCCACATAGTATCCGCAGGGGGAATAACCATGGATCCTACGAAGGTTGAGGCTATTACCAAGTGGACAAGACCGACATTAGCAAATAAAGTTCGCAGCTTTCTAGGCTTAGGTGGTTACTACCGTAGGTTCGTAGAGAACTTTTCCCGATTAGCACTGCCATTGAGCAAACTGACGCGGAAAGGGGAGAAATTCGTCTGGACCGAAGAAAGAGAGAAGAGCTTTGAAGACCTAAAGCAGAGGCTGGTATCTGCACCGATTCTTACTCTCCCATCTGGTACAGGTGGATTTCAGATCTACAGTGATGCTTTAGGGAAGGGACTTGGTTGTGTTCTCTTGCAACATAGGAAAGTGATTGCTTACGCATCACGGCAGCTTAAGCCTTATGAGGAGAACTACCCTACACATGACTTGGAACTTGCAGCAGTCGTGTTTGTACTGAAGATATGGAGGCACTACTTGTATGGCGAATCATTTGATATCTTCACAGATCACAAGAGCCTGAAATACATTTTCACTTAGCGTGAACTGAACATGAGGCAGAGAAGGTGGTTAGAGCTGTTGAAGGATTATTACATTAATCTGCATTATCATCCCGGCAATGCGAATGTAGTGGCAGATGCTCTTAGTATGAAGTCGGGTATGATCAACGACATTAAGATAGAGGAAGAGATTATACGAGACTTGGAGCGACTAGATATTGAGATCATGGTACATGGACAACATGGTTACTGGGCTAATCTTAGAGTGGAGCCTGATTTATTCTCTAGGATCAAGGAAGCTCAGAAGGATGATGGTGAAATCTGGGCAATTATTCAGAACTTAGATCAGCAGACGGAGTTTCGGTTAGATGACGGCGGTATCTTGTGGCAGGGCACTAGACTTTGTGTTCTTGATGATCATACACTCAGGGAGGCATTATTGGTTGAAGCTCATAGCTCCCCATTCTCCATTCATCCTGGTTCTACAAAGATGTACCACGACATCAAGCAGTATTTCTAGTGGAGTGGTATGAAACAGGATGTTGCCACCTATGTCTCCAAATGTCTTACCTGCCAGTAGGTTAAGATCGAGCATCAACGGTCTAGTGGTCTACTACAACCATTAGACATTCCAGAGTGGAAGTGGGACAAGATCACCATGGATTTTTTCACTGGACTTCCGCAGACCAAGAAAAAGAATGATGCAATTTGAGTTATCGTTGACCGACTTACCAAGTCAGCTCATTTCTTACCGATCCGGGAAGATGATCCAGTTAGCAAATTGGCTGACACATATAAGAAGGAGATCATGAGACTTCATGGTGCTCCATCAGTATTATCTCAAACAGAGATCCTCAATTTACTTCGCGATTTTGGAGGAGTCTACAGAAAGCTTGGGGTACCAAACTTAAGCTTAGCGGGGCTTTTCATCCTCAAACAGACGGGCATTCGGAGCGAACCATTCAGACATTAGAAGACATTCTTCGAGCGTGTGCTTTAGAATGGACAGGATGTTGAGATGACTACATCTGCTTGGTAGAGTTTGCATACAACAACAGTTGGCACACCAGCATCAAGTGTTTACCGTTTGAGATGTTGTATGGCAGGAAGTGTTGCGCCCCAATCTGCTGGGATCAGGTTGGTGAGCGAACACTTGAAGGTCCGGAGATGATAGAGTTGACCAACGAGAAAGTCGCTGTAGCTAGGGCGAAATTACAAGAAGCTCGTGCACGTCAGAAGAGTTATGCCGACAAGCATCGTAGGGATTTGCATTTCAACGTGGAAGATCATGTCTTTCTTAAGGTATCACCGGCACGTGGTGTTAGACGTTTTGGAATCAAGGGAAAACTCAGTCCTCGATTCATCGGACCATTTGATATCATCGAGCGAGTCAGTGAAGTATCATATCATTTAGCGTTACCGCCGCAACTTTCTCATGTTCATGACGTTTTCCATGTGTCCTTACACACAGGGTACAAGTATCATCCCCTTCACATGGTTCATTATCTACTTGAACAGATTCGTGAAGATCTTACCTTCATCGAGGAACCCAAACGAGTTCTTAATCGACAGGAACGAGTCATGAGTAAGAACAGGATTCCATTCGTCAAAATACTTTGGAGGGATGATACCGAGCGGGAAACCACTTGGGAGACAGAGGAGTCTATCCGAACTTCTTACCCTCATTTCAAGTTTTGATTCGGGTATGTTCCTCTTTCAGTTTACGTTATCTATAATTCGGGGACAAATTATTCTTTTTAGGGGGGAAGAGTTGTAAAACCCGCATACAAATGCCATGAACAGTACATTACGTAAACATACGAACCAATTTAAACTTTCCATTTAGGTCATGTACACGTGTCTCGAACATTAAATTCAAAAACTACGTACGTGTTAGTGCACGATAATTCTTAAGTACGTGATAATAAACGATAATTATTAAGTATAATAATTATAATCACAAACATATGATCACGAACATTTACGAGCATGATAATTATTACGTATAATAATTATAACACGACTATTAGAACACGATATATGTACGTAGTATATATAACACGAACATTTAACATGAACTAGAACGAATAATAAACACGAACGAACACGTAAATTAATTAAACATGGAAAAAGCCCGAGAAAACCTTGTGGGCTTATGGTATCCGCGGACAAGGAGCAAAGAGGGGGCCCAAGCCGATTTTTGTTTTAACTAAAGGAACTAAAAAAACACAGGATTTATCATAATACAATTTTTACAGAAAAAATTAGAAACCCTAGCCCCTCTCTCTTCCTCTTGCCGCCGGCTACACAAGAATACCAAGAGGTTTTGGTTGATTTTGATCTTTGATTTTGGGGTAATCGTGTTCGTGTTCTTAGTTCTTTTCCAATCACGTATTCGGTATCACCATAACCTTCATCTTTTTAGTTTTATTTTTCTTTTAATTATGTTCATGTGCTTAGAAAATAAAAACATAATTAAACATGTTAGATCAATACAAGAAACATGAAAAAGGGGGTTTTGGTGGGGTTTTGTTTGACCGACACACGAACCGAGAGCCAAGAGGCTCTCGGTGGTCTCTTGAACACCAACAGCCGAGACCTAATGGTCTTGGTGGTTCGGCTGCAGGGACAAGGGACCCCAACGTGAGTCAGGGTGACGTTTGGTTTAGGTTTGGGTCTCGGCACAGCAGTAACAGCACCACCGGCTTAAACCGGTGGCTGTTTTGGTTCGAGCAGGGGGAAATGTAGCCACGACAGTGGCAACCACCGGCTAACAGCCGGTGGGAAATTCATTCGGACTGTGGCAACCGGCTAGGCCGGGTAGCCACTGTCAAGGGTTGTTTGGTTCGGCTTATACGTAAAACACGAAAACGGGCACGAGATTATTTTTACAAGAATAATTAAATTAATTGAACATTAATAATAATTAATTTAACTTTAACATGACTTAAGTTATATTATTTTTAATAAGTAATACATGTACTAACCGAAGTATTTTACCATTTAATTTAGACTATAGTTATTAATTAATTATTAAAAACATGGACTTACAATTAATTAATAAAACATGACTTAGGTTATAATTATTAATATAATAATTCATGGTTAACTTATGTATTTTATTTAGACTAATTTAATTAAATCATGCCTTTATTTAATTAAATCATATAACCTATAGTTTATTAAATTACCATGACATTTATTTAATAAACTATGCTATTTATTACATGACTTATGACTTTTAACCAATAAGCTTAAACTTATATTATTAGCTTATTAATCCAGCTTATTTCTAAATATGGAAACTTTCTATTTCAGGAAACTTACTATTTTTGGGAACTTTCTATTTTTAGAAATTGGTCTATTTTTGGAAACTTTCTATTTTTGGGAAATTTCTATTTTTGGAAACCTGCTATTTTTAGAAAGTTACTTATTATTACACAACAAGTATAATAATACAAGAATACAAGTTAATAGTTAATCAGAATACATGAAATACATGATTAATACAGTATAACAAATAAAACAGTAAATAAGACCAGAACATATAAAACAAGCTAAGAACATGCTATAACCAGTAACGTACTCAGTAATCAGACAACTTATACATGTCCCTTATTTATGTAGCATTAGTGAGGTCGAAGTAGGACTATTCATCCTTTCATCTTTCCTCGTTCACTAGACACAAGGTACCAATTTTTCGTCCTTCAGTATGGACATTCTTTCCTTATTAGGATTCCCCGTTTGCAGCCAACTTTTTTTCCAAGTATATGTTTTGCTTATGTTTAGTTTTAAATGCCTAAGCCATATACATGCATGACCAGTGTCACCTACTTATGGAGGTACCATAACCATAAAAATGGAGGCACAGTGTTATGACTTCCCTACGACGGAGTGATTGCTCGTGGCGTCCCTTTCAGTTTTGGCCTTATATTATTTATCATGTTGGGAGTATGGGTCCATCCTAGTTACATGTTTTATAGGATTTTCATGGTGAATGCGATGTGTGCCTTGCATCCTTCACAAGGAGTTGATCCCTCCTACCAAGACTAATTAATTAGAGGCAACCCCTCTAATTGCATGACGAGGTCACCCCTCCAAGTATTCATGCACGGTGTAACCTCATGACCTATATGGGCTATTGGCTAATTAATACAGTTTTCATATAAAAACATAAGTCTTTTCAAACTATAAAACCAGTTTTATGAACATGTTCCAGGTTATCTAGGACTTGTACATTTCCGCTGCTATTAGTCTTATTATGCTTATGTCATTTCATGCTATACTTGTATATCCGTTCACTGGGCGTTATGCTCAGCCGTTTCCTTTCATGTTCCCAAACGATAGGTACTCAAGGTTGCTCGTAGACTTTAAGAGTATGTGCATACAGATTGGAAGCTATCTAGCCTTCATTACTTTATGCATTTCCATACATTACGTTACTTTATTTCGTTGGACATTGTTTAGTCCTTTTCCATTTCAGTACTTATATTCATGTGTGTGAGCTTATACTTGGACTACCGATGCTTGTTTATGGTATTTCCATTCATGGTCATTTAATGTTTTTAGACATTTACCTTGCATGCTTTGATGACACGTCATAATTACCTGTGATATTCCATTTACCAAAATGGGGTGTTACAGTTACCTTCAATGATGCCGATCCTGTCATCTCACACACCAACTCAGATACTTGTGACATTGACTTCAATGAAGTCAAATCATACCCCAAAGGATGATTTCACAATCCTCAAGGAATCATCTCAAAATTGTCGCAAGGACTTCCCATATGTTCATGCATTTGATCCCCACTCCATCTTTGATCTTTCACAGAGATTGCAGTTGCTGAATCACACTCTCCACCTCTAGCTGTGGAAAACGCTGATCCTGATTCTTCTAATTCTCAAATGGATGAAGAGATCATGGATGAAGAAATCATATGTGATGAAATGCCTTCATGCAATGAACCCATTGTGACCCTAGAACCCACAAAGACTCCAGCTCCTCAATAAAAGTGGAGTAGAAACCAAGATATTCTTCTTGTAAATATCCTTGGTGAACCCTCTAAAGGAGTCACTACCAGAGGAAAATTAAGATCCCTGGAAACTGCCTCAACGAATGAATGCCTTTTCGCTGACTTCCTCTCTAAAGATGAACCTAAGAATGTTGTTGCAGCTCTACTTGATGAAGGATGGGTTGTGGCTATGCAAGAGGAGTTGAATCAGATAAAGAGGAACAAGGTATAAACTCTAGTAAAAGCTCCAACTGGAAAGCAAGTAGTTGGAACCAAATGGTTCTACAGGGACAAAAAGGATGAAGCTGGAATGATTGTTAAAAAAAAGCTAGGCTAGTGGTGTTAGGTTACAATCAATCAGAAGGAATTGATTATGATGAAACCTTTGCACAATAGCCAGAATACAGGCTATCAGAATTTTTCTAGCCTATGCAGCTTATATGGGTTTTATGGTATACCAGATGGATGTTAAGAGTGAATTTCTCAATGGGAAGCTTGCTGAGAAAGTTTATGTTAAGCAACCTCCAGGGTTTGAAAACAATAACTACCTTGACCACGTTTACAGATTTCATAAAGCACTCTATGGGCTGAAACAAACGCCTAGAGCCTTGTATGAAACCTTATCAAAATTCCCACTTGAAAATAAATTTGTCAGAGGTACTATTGACCAAACCTTTATACCTTTTTCACTTAACATCCATCTGGTCTTTGGGCATTTAAGGGAATTGAATATAATTAGGTAGTTACATCTCAAATGGAATTAATATATTATCCATATTTAATTCAAATGATTTTTCTTTAAATTCTACCAACTTTTCCACTTTTCAAGGGGACATTGGTTAACTGAAAGGTCAAGGGGTCCCACGTTCTGTAAAAAGTGTTCTCTTTTCATTAAACGCATGCATGGAAAAACGGCAAAATCTTTTTATAAACCCTTGGCTCATAATTTGTGTGTTCTTCTATCTCATTTCTCGCACACACACATTCTCTCTCTAATCCTCAAAACCTCCAAACCTTCATCAATGGTGTCCTCAACACAAACCCATAAGTTCTTCCTTTTTTGGCTACATCAAACGTCAACTTCAGTATTGATGATGGTAAGATCGCCTTAAACAATTGCATCACACTCCTCGAGCACTCAAACCCTCTTTACTCTCCCATGCTAAACTTCCTAAAGAACTGCACCATTGCCGAAGCCATTACGAGAGCTCCTTCATCCTGTTATTCTTAATACCTCAAGGAGTTCTGGTTTTCTGCCAAAGTAGATCAATCAACCATGAGTATCACCTTCAATCTATCCAACCATCCACATCCCCTCACTTTCAATTTTACAAACTTTGCAAGAGTCATTGGGCTGCCAGTGAATGCTAACATGTTCACTGTGCCCAACAACAACACTGTGAAGAAGGCACCCATGACTCTTAGACCTCATGATGATGACGACAAACCCTTCACAACCAGCGCCTTTCAACACAAATCCCTGATCAAAGTCAACCACTTCTCTCCTATCTAGAAGACTCTGATGATGTACATTGTGAAGTGTCTAGGAGGTACCAGGGGTCCCATGACGACTTGAATGGGTCTCAACAAGCGATTGCCTATAGTGTCATCTGGGGACTAGACATTGGGATTGGTCACATCCTTTATACAGATGTTATTTCCAAGGTGGTAAATAAAGGGAAGAAGCATAGTCTGTCCACCATCTACTACACCAAATATCTCTCTCTCATCTTTGAGGATATCTTAGGGGACTTATACCACAACGAGGATCTTCACTCTTTCTCATCCTTCCACATCACACCAGCCTCCTTGAAGACCCCTTTAGAGGATGAAGTGCCGATTACTAGACATATGATGAAAGTAGCTGGCATTATTGCATAAGAGGATCCCTTGATCCCTCAACATGAGGTGAATGCTGAAGGCCCGGCTCACAAATCTTTGTCCAAGACCTCTGTGCAGTCCTCCTCTCAGCCCAAGGATCTAAAGGACAAGAAGAAGAAGAGGAACAAAATCCCCTTCACCTCTGAAGCTAATCTTCTAAAGTTCCTAAAAAGAAGAAGAAAACCAAGAAGATCCCATCTACTACTCTGGCAGATGAGGAGATATAGCCCCATGCTGATAAACAACCAGATTCTAGTGTCTCTAAGTCAGCTGAGACCTCAGGGAACCCCCTCAACACTGATATCACCAAGGTATTAGTCTACCACTCTTTTTTTAGGTTCATAAGCAATCACTCTTAAACGTCTATAGGAGAGAGTGATGAAGTTTAGGGTTTGCCTCAACCCTTAGAGTGTTTGTGTCTGCAGCTAGCTCCTCTAAGACCTCCGTACACTCTGTCTCTACACCAGGATATGATTCATTTGTGCTCATAACGCACCCCGATGATCCTGCACCCTTTGGACTGTACTCTGGCAAATAAAAACTAGAGTACTTATAAGTCCCGACCTAGAGTCTCTGAACTTTACTCAATCTCTGAGTTCCCTCATGATTAAAATATTCCCAAGGAGAAATCCTTATGGGGAGCTAGATAATCACACCCGTCTATCTTAGAGGCAGAGAACGGCGACCATTCACCATATCATGACTCACAACTAAAGTGTCCCGAAGGGAATTCCTTATGGGGGAGCTGGATAATCACACCCATCTATCCTAAGGGAAACAAACAACGACCATTCACCATATCCTGCTTTCATCTTAAAAGAGTCCCAAGGAGCAATCCTTAAGGGGGAGCTGGATAATCACACCCAACTATCCTAGGGGCAGCGAATGGCGGCCCTTCACCTTATCTTTATTCACAATAAAAGAGTATCGAGGAGAAATCCTTAGGGGGGGCTGTATAATCACACCCAGCTTTCCTAGGGACAACGAATGGCGATATTTCCCTTTATTACAAACTCATCACATGTGTACTAATAAATATAATACAGGGACTAATCTTGCATAATGAACAGATGAATGAAGACCCCTTCACTTACATGGAGGATGATAATGCTGGGGCACCCACTGTTGATATTGCTGACTTTAATCTTGACTCTCTGCCAGATGATGAGGTATTCATCATAGAGGATGATGAAACCATCCTTGGTTTCAAAGACATGGTAGATGTTATGGACCAAGTTACTTCTGCTGTCACTAAACCAAAATCTCAACCTCAACCAATCCCATTCACTACCATGATCAATGTACAAGAATTGTCTTCCCAGTAAACATGGTCCTAGAGACAAAGTAAACCACAACCAGTTTCATTTCCCTCTTTTCCAGATGTTATGGAACTGGGTGCAAAGAAGCACTGGGAGGACTTACAGTAGCTCAAACCCATTCACTTCCATACTATGCCAAATGTTCAGGCTCTGAGAGCTGAAGCGCTCTGGGTTCGAAGGGGGATATCAGTATAACCAAACTCAAGGTAACTAAAGAGACTATCTTCTCTGAACTTAAGAGCATCTCTAATGCAACAGAGAACTTAACTAACAACCTAGAAAGCTCTATGACAAAGTCCATAGAATCAGCCCTCAAGTCTCTGCTGCCTCAACTCTTAGGTACTGCCCTACAAACACACCTTCCCCCGGTGGTACACCAAAGTATTGATCAACACCTGTCCTCTGCCTTGAAGGACGCTGTACAAGAAAATGTGGCTGAGATTGCTTAGGCTTCAGATCCTTCCAGAACTCTCTTGCAAAATCTTCCTCAAGAAGAACTCAAAGAACTCTGCCATTTTGTTCATCAAGAGTTTGAAAAGTACTGTAAGGTAGGGTCAGGTACAACCTTCTCTGGCGCTGTTGTTGGGTCAGTATTTACTGACCTTAAAGCAACTCTAGGATATGAAAATAAATACCCCTAAGTGTTTCATGTTCAGCAGTAAGGTGAGTCTGCTGAAGCATGACCAGAGGAACAAAGCTTCCTACTGAAGAATGTGTTGTTGAAGGATGTTCAGCTTTCCTCTTCCAGTAAACTTAGAAGACAGAGGAGTCTTTGCTTCAAATACAAGGCGGTCTCGTTGCTGAAGAACAAGTACTAAAAAGAGCTTTAAGTTCAGTTTAGTTTGACAACACCAAACTGAATGATGTCGATCTCCTCTAGAATGATGAAGACACTTTAGTATTCTGATGGTCTGCATTAGGTGGGAAAAGATTACTTTAAGTCAAAGTAGGTTGCTCGTGTAGTTAGCTATAAGTACAACCTTTATCTTTTCTAGAATAGTTTATTAATTACTTTGTACTGTTTATCCAACATGGGCATCAACCACCTACTGGATAAACTTATGCATGGGAACATGCGAAATGCAAACCCTAGTGTAACAATGCCTATTTAAGGAGTGCATATTGAGAGAGAAAAAGGTTAACCATTACAAGAGTAGAAACTCTGGAAAAACATTCTCTCTTAATACCAACTAAACCATATACACAAAGAGCATATGAACGTTTAGATTGGAACTTAGACTCTTAACTTTGGTTAGAAGTTTAAGTAGAGGAGATCGCCACACATTGTCATTCAACCACTTTGTTATTCCGCAAACAAAGTGGGCTATAGGTTCTTTATTCAGTTTTAATAAAAGTCTATACGCTGAAAGTTATATTGGTATTGTTGTTTTAATTGTTCTTAGTTCTTATAAATTGTTAAAGAAACTCACTTGAGTCTTGGTAACGAGTTATTACTTAAGGTTGATAAGTAATAACGAGTTACAAGGGATCAACAAGTGGTATCAGAGCTGTTTGATTAGCAAAACTCTTATTCTTCATTAAACTGCTCATTTTAAAGTTTTCATTAAACTACTCATATATACGTAATTACATGTTATTAAATATCGTGACACGTGAATTATATTATAAATGGAAAGTTTTAAATTTATTGTATTTTCGTATGTTCACAGTTCATGTGTACTGTTTATAGTATTTTAATGCGGGTTTACATCTCTTCCCCTCTAAAAGAACAATTCATCCTCGAATTGGATAAAACATAAACTAAAAGAAACATACCCGAATCAAAAATAGAAATGAGGGTAAGAAGTCTGTATAGACTCCTCCGTCTCCCAAGTGGCTTCCCGGTCAGGATGGTCGCTCCAGAGGATTTTGACGAAAGGGGTCGTCTTCCTCCGCATGACACGATCTTGTCGTTCAAGAACTCTCTCGGGTTCTTTGACATACGAAAGATCCTCTCGAATCTGATCAAGCGGATACTAGACAACATGAACTGGATGATAGTTATATCCTCTGAGTAAGGACACATGGAACACGTTGTGAACGTGTGATAGCTGAGGCGGTAACGCTAAATGATATGACACTTCACCAACGCGTTCTATGATGTCGAATGGTCCGATGTAGCGAGGGCCGAGCTTCCCTCTGATTCCAAAACGTTTATCTCCTCGTGCAGGTGATACCTTGAGGAAAACGTGATCACCTACGTTGAAAGATACATCTCTACGACGTTTATCAGCATAGCTCTTCTGACGAGCACGAGCCTCTTGAATTTTCGCCTTAACGACCGCGACCTTCTCATTAATCACCTCAATCATCTCTAGACCCTGAAGCAGTCGTTCGCCCACCTGATCCTAGCCAATTGGGGAACGACACTTTCTTCCATACAACATCTCAAAAGGTGCACACTTGATTCTAGCGTGCCAGCTGTTGTTGTATCCAAACTCCACTAGATAGATATAATCATCCCAGCTTCCTGAACACTCTAGAGCACACACCCGCAGCATGTCCTCCAATGTTTGAATGGTATGTACTGACTGTCTGTCGGTCTGAGGATGAAAGGTAGTGCTGAGCTTAAGTCTGGTGCCCCAAGCTTTCTGCAGACTCTGCTAGAAACGCGATGTGAAACGGGGATCTCTGTCAGAGATGATTTCTGATGGAGTACCATGCAGTCTCATAATCTCCTTCTGAAAAGTGTCTGCCAATTTGCTGATCGGATGCTCCTTGCGGATCAGCAAAAAATGAGCAGATTTAGTCAATCTATCAACAATAACCCAGATGGCGTCGTTCTTCCTCTGACTCACAGGAAGATTAGTAACAAAATCCATTGAAATTTTGTCCCACTTCCATGCTGGAATGTCTAATGGTTGTAGTAAACCACTAGCTCGCTGGTGTTCGATCTTAACCTGCTGTCATATCATACATTTAGAAACGAAGGTGGCAACATCCTGCTTCATACCACTCCACCAAAAATGTTGCTTGATGTCATGGTACATCTTGGAAGAACCAGGATGTATGGTAAATGGAGAGCTGTGAGCTTCAGTCAGCACAACTTCCCTGAGTGTAGTGTCATCAGGAACCACTATTCTAGTGCCCTGCCATAAGATACCGTCATCGTCAACTCGAAACTCCGTCTGCTGATCAAAATGATAGCCCAAATCTCACCATCGTCCTTCTGAGCTTCCTTGATCCTAGAATGTAAGTCTGGTTCTACTCTAAGATTAGTACAGTAACCGTGCTTTCCTCGTACACAGAACTCAATATCAGTCATCTCTAGGTCACGGATGATCTCCTTTGTAATCCAGATGCCAACGATCATACCCGACCTTCTGCTTAGAGCATCTGCCACCACATTCGCCTTACTAGGATGGTACTGAATGTTGGTGTCGTAGTCCTTCAATATCTCTAACCATCTCCTCTGTCTCATGTTCAGCTCCTTCTAGGTGAAGATGTACTTGAGACTCTTGTGATCGGTGAATATGTCACATGATTCACCATACAAATAATGTCTCCAGATCTTCAATGCGAAAACAACTGCTGTAAGCTCCAAATCATGAGTAGGATAGTTTTCTTCATAAGGTTTAAGCTGTCGTGATGCATATGCAATAACCTTCCCATGTTGCATGAGAACACAACCTAGTCCATTTCCTGAAGCGTCACTATAGATCTAAAATCCACCTGAGCCAGATGGGAGAGTAAGAATAGGTGCAGTTACTAACTTCTGCTTAAGATCTTCAAAGATCTTCTCTCGTTCTTCCGTCCAGACGAATATCTCTCCTTTTTCGCATCAGCATAGTCAAAGGTAAGGCTAACCGTGAAAAGTTCTCTACAAACCTGCGGTAGTAGCCAACTAAACCCAGAAAACTTCTGACCTCTGTTGTAGATGTAGGTCTCGGCCATTTGGTGATAGCTTCAACCTTTGCAGGATCTATGGGATCCCCCCTGCAGATACAATATGGCCCAGAAATACCACCTTGCTTAACCAGAACTCACACTTGGAGAACTTGGCATACAGCTACTTCTGATAAAGAATCTGTAAGACTGTACGAAGGTGTTCCTCATGTTCCTCCTTGGATTTTGAGAAAATCAGGATGTCATCAATGAACACGATAACGAACTTATCTAGAAACTCATGGAAGACACGGTTCATCAAATCCATGAAGACTGCTGGAGCATTTATGAGTCTGAATGGCATGACTACGAACTCGTAGTGCTCATATCGTGTACAAAAAGCAGTCTTAGAGATATCTTGCTCTTTAACCCGTAACTGATGGTAGTCGGACCTCAGATCGATCTTGGAAAAATACTTGGCACCCTGAAGTTGATCAAAAAGGTCATCAATTCGCGGCAAAGGATAACGTTTCCTGATCGTGATCTTGTTCAGCTCACGATAGTCTATACACAAACGCATGCTGCCGTCCTTCTTTTTCACGAAAAGTATCGGTGCACCCCATGGTGATGCACTGGGACGGATGAAACCTCGTTCCAAAAGTTCCTGCACCTGATCTTTTAATTCTTTAAGCTCTATAGGAGACATACGATAAGGATCTTTGGAAATTGGCTCTGCACCTAGGAAGAGCTCAATTCCAAACTCGACTTCACAAACAGGTGGTATGCTCGGAAGTTCATCAGGAAATCCGTCAGGAAATTCTGACACAATAGGCTGATCTTGGATTGATGGAGACTCGACAGTAATGTCATGAATATTGGCTATAAAGCCCTTACAACCGTGTGTTAGTAATGCACGCGCCTCCATGGATGAAATAATTTGTACTGACCTCCCTGGCAGAAAACCATGGTGTATGTACTCTAGAGATTTAACATTATCGAAGATAACTCGATAAGTGTGACAGTCAATCGTAGCCTGGTGTTTGGATAACCAGTCCATGCCTAAAATCAAGTCAAAATCGCACATGTCCAAAGGTAGTGCGTCAACTCTGCGGATCTTATCATCAAATTCTAGTGGAAGATCTCTATACACATAGTTGATTTGTACAGAGTCCCTAAGTGGCGTAGAAATGCATCAAGCAATATCTAATGGCATAGGGGGAATCCTAACACATACAGAAAAAGTAGTGGATATGACTGAATGAGTCGCTCCAGTATCAAACAGAACATATGATGCCAAGCCATTCATAAAGAGATTCCCAGTGATGGTACCTGGAGTCTTGTTCACCTGATCTCTAGTAGTAGTGAACACGTGACCAGAAGTAGGAGGTGGTTTGGTGTCGGCATGCCCAGAGGTGCCATCTATCTCACCTTGGCGACAATCCTTCTATTGATGGCCTTGTTGGCCACACTTGAAACAACCACCAGTACCTCGATGACAAACACAGAATGTCTACGCGAACAAGTAAGACAGATAGGATGCTTGAATCCTCTAGCAGGCGTCCTAGCTAGCTGAGAGCCTGTTTCAGGATTACATGCATGAGACATAATCGTGGAACATAAACATGATTACATAGAAGGTTTATTAATTATCAAATGAGGTAGAACGGTTAGGCTGTGAACCTCTGCGGTCCTGATCCCTACCGTTGTTGTTGTTCCTGAATTAGAATCGTTGGAGTGTCAGAATACCATAACATAAGATAGATTAACATTGAAGAAGGTAAATGTAGGGACCTGCTGTTGTTCAAGTTATTAGTGTTGTTATGGTAATTATCATTACCGCCATGCCTCTCTAAACCAGAACGGTCGTTGGTCTGACCGTTTCCCTTAGATGCTTGCTACTGAACGGCCGCAGGCTTACGGTCGTTAGTCTTCTGTCTGAAATGTAAAGTTGAACAGAGGATGATATGAAAATGAGAATACTGATAGAATTGAATGGTTTATAATTGGTGATTGAAGATACCTCTTCACTGCTCGGTCATCACCAAACTCCTCTCGTTCCTGAAGTATCTCAAGCTTTCGGGCTGCATCGGCCACCTGTGCCACTATAGTGAATGTAGCATAAACCAAACTGTTGGCAACCGAAGTTCGAAGAGCCCAGCGAAACTTCTTAGCTTGCTCCTCAGCAGTACCAGCTGCTGATCCTAAGAAACCAGCCAAACGGAGAAACCTCTGCATGAATTCGTTGTTGTTCTCCCCAGCAACCTGTCTTTTATTATTATAATCCCTCTTAAGCTTCTCCTGCTCAGCATGTGGGAAATACTGATTACGGAAGAGCTCCTTAAACTAGTCCCATGTCAACAGTGTAACCCAGTTATCACCATCATTGGACTGCTTGACAGACTTCCACCACTGCAGCACATCACCTTCAAACTTATAGCAAGCCAGTCTTGCCTTGAAAACACCGTCACAACCCACCGCATCGAATATCTTCTCAATGTGAGAAATCCAAGCCTCAGCCTCATTGGGGCTATCAGTTTGCTCAAACGAACGGGGTCTTTTCTTGTTGAATCACTCTAACCAAGTCATAAGGGTAACAGGTGGTGGTGGTGGAGGAGTATTGTTGCAGTGGTTTTCAGGATGAGGGCCAAATTGAACGCCCTGAGCTTGAATTTTAGCATGAACTTCGTCCCTGATTTCATTGCGATGTTGGGGAAGGATGGCTTGCAAATCTGCATTAACAGCTGTAGCCAATTCTTGAGCATTGCGTGTGTTTACCATCTTATAGTTTAAACAAAATGTGACATAAATGATAAGTCTGAAATAAGATGAACATAGAATGCATGAACCATGTATATATCAATGAAACATTTTATAATGTATGAAACAGTTTAGAATGCATGATGCAGTTTACAAAAACTTTTATATGTGCGAGGGTAAGCGCCTATGGTCAGTTTACCTAAAACAAAAGACATAGCAGGGGACGCCTATGGGTCGGTCCCTAAGTTAAAAGTTTTGATAAAATCACATGCGAATAAATAGGGCCAGTCCTGTACCAACCATTACTTAGTCATAAACCTGCGACAATGATATGAATGCATGAAATAAAAATGAAAATGAATGAATGCATGAAAACCAACTGTCAAATTTAGGACGCTGGTGACTACCCATAAGTCACAGGTCGTGTTTTACAGAGCTACAGGTCGAAACCTGTCTCTGATACCATAATTGTAACACCCCATTTGTTAAGATGGAATGCTACAGTAAAATACGGCATGTCATCAAAGCATGCAAGGTAAATGTCTAAACGTTCATGACCATAAATAGAAATACCAGAATCAAACATCGGTAGTCTAAGTAACTCACACACAAGCAAATATAAGTACTGTAAATGAAAGGACTAAACAATGTCCAAATGAAGTAAAGTATGAGAAAGTAGGAATTAATGCATAAGGTAAAAGAGGCTGGATAGCTTCCATCCGAATGCACATACTCTTGAGATCCTACTTGAGACCTTGGGTACCTGCCTATTGGGAACATAGAAATGGAAAACGACTAAGCATAACGCTTAGTGCACGAATATACAATAAAGCATGGAAACATAGAGTAATGAAAGCATAGTAAGAGCATATAAAGCATGAAAAGCAGCGGAAATGAATAAGTCCTGGTAAAACCTAGATGTATGTTATATTTACTGGTTTTAGTTCTGAAAACATAGCTTATGTTACTTATGAAAATCTGTATTAGTTTAATATACTAAAAGCCAATATAGGTCATGAGATCAACAACGTGCATGAATACTTGGATGGGTGACCTCGTCATGCAATTAGAGGGGATGCCTCTAATTAAATGGTAATGGGTAGGATGGATCAGCTTCTTGTGAAGGATGCAAGGCACACACCACATTCACCATGAAATCCTGACTGTTACTGTAACTAGGATGCACCCATACGCCCCAAATGATAATATAATAATAAAGGCCAAATAAACTAAAAGGGATGCCACGAGCTATCACTCCGTTGTGGTGAAGTCATAAAACTAGTGCCTCTAGTGTTATGGTTATGGTACCTCCATAACTAGGTGAACTGGCATGCATGTTGATGAGATGGCATTTATACATGATCTCATCGTTCTTTTCGGGCTTTAAATGTATAAAAATGTTATAAAATACCATATATATTCTTGTGTTTGTTTACTTGTGTATTTAAGGTATGGATATCGTGAAAAAGACAAAAGATCACAAGAAACAAGGAAAAACGGACACGAGAAACGAAGCCGTACAAAGAACCGGGCCCTAATTCATGAAATATTCAACAAATACCTTTGAAGACTTGAAGACATGCAAGATTGATCCTCATTAAATGAAGAAATGACACTTAAAACCCTTGTATATTGATAATTACAAGTTTGGTCCCTTAAGTTTGTCAAAATTACACAAATGGTCCTTCAACTTTGAAGAAATGGCAAGTTTAGTCCCTCAACAATTCTAAATTGCCAATTATGGTCCCTCATGGAGTTAAAGTTGCATTGAAGACCTTTGAAGATCAACAATGTCCAAATTCAGCCCTTAAATTATGCAAAAGTTCCAAAAACAACCCTTTGAAACCTTTTTCCAAAAGTTTGTGCCAAAATTGCCAAAGTATGGAAGTTATTTACAAAAGAAAAGAGTTTTATTGGCTGAATAACACGTTTTACAAGTTTTCTGAAAACACAAGGACCTAAGTTGCCAAGGTTAAACATTCAAACCCATAACACGCGCCAAACACACAACTTCCCCAAAAATCGGATCAAAATCACCATTGTTTACCCTTCTTCACCCCCAGAGTTTACTCCACTTAAACTTAGGGTAAAAATCAATTACCTTTGCACACACTTGATTCACATGTGCAGAAACCCATCCCAACCTTAAAACCCTTAATCCCACTCACTATAGACCCCACCCCCAATTCCCGTTTAACCAATCACATAACAACTTCACATCCAAGTCATCCTACGTGTCCAAATCAACATCTAAGGATCCTTGCTTCATTCCAAAGCTAAAATGAACGCCCTTGATCACTTTGGACAGCTCACATCAAAAAATTATCCAGAAGACCTCAAGGGCACATTTGGGAATTTAGTTCTAGGGTTTGTGAATAGTGTTAGCCAGGCATTTGCCTATAAAAGGAGACCTCAACATGTGAGAGTCCCTTTGTTCCAGTTTTAGGCTAACAATCTTTGTAATTCCTTTTTAAGTTAATAAAATTTGAATTTCATAAAATTTTGAATTCTCTTTTGTGTTTGATTAAAAGTTGGTGTTAGAATAGCCTAAATCTGAGTTCCATTTGATTGTTTAGACCTTCCTTAATCTTGTGGTTAAGGCACGTCTTGGTTTATAAGGTTTTCAAGGTTAAAAAACCTTGAAATCCTAGTTTCTGATTTTGGTTATCCTTGTGTACTAACCCTTAGCCATAAGCCTTGAGCTCCTTCAAGCTTGTTGACACCAAGCCTGGGAAGAGTTCTAAGCCTTTGGTTGAGTTGTTTGCTGTTTTGTGTTGAAGACATATCATAATCAAAGCCTTGTTCTACTTTGAACATCAGCAGGCTTTGATCTTCTTCTCTGAAGTACCTTGGTCTTGTTCTAGTTGTTGAACAAGGTCCAAGGAGCGTAGTTGGCCCTCCTAGGATGTTGTGGAAGGCAAGTATAATCCCTTGATTAAGTTTCCTCTAAAAATTTCATGTTACTGCCTGTTTTGGATTTGGTGCTTTGATTTTAAGTTCTTGTGTTTAAGCTGGTGATTTTTGTGTTTGATTCTGTTAGTTGCTACCTAGGAAGTGTTTTTGATCATTAAAATCAGTAGGTTATTAGTAAAAATCACAAGTTGCTTTGTTAAGTGGTTGATTAAGGGGTGTTTGGGTCAACTGCTTGATTTGGATTTGTGGTGTTTTGAGTGGTTGTTTGTTGTTGCTATCTGCTAGTACTTGTGTATCTGATATACTTGGTTGCTTTGCTGCTCATTTTGTGGTTTGAAACATATAGATTCATAAATTGGGTATAAAATCTTGTTTACTTGGTGAAATTGACTGAAATTTAGGGGACACCTAGATCTAATCATAGACTAGGGTTAACAAGTGTTAAATCTAGGTTAACTACACCAGGGAAGAAGGATTTGAGGCTTGAATTTGGATCTAGTGTCAAATAGATCAGCAAAATAGTTTCTGCATATGCACCTTGTTCATCAGTAACTTTGTATGCTTTGATCTTGTTATTTACTTTGATTCAGTGTTTGATTTAAGTTTGTTTGTGCTTATTCATAGTTTATATAGCTTGTGTATGCATCCTGTTAAGTTTGGTTGGCTTATTCTTGCTAAATCTGCTTATTAAGTGCATAACTGCTTATTTCCATGTCTATGTATGATCTGGTGACTGTTTGATCATTTGTGGCTTATTGTGTGAACCAAATTTGGATTTTCTTGTTGCTATTGACTCCTTGTGGTTCACTGATCACAAGGGTGCCCTTGTTTCCAATTGAATCCAACTAAATCTCTCTAAAAAGCTTGGTCAAATAGTCAAAGCAGTGGGAACTCCTTTCCCCTGCTAGTTACCACTACTAGTGTAATTTGGGTTTCAGCTTATCAATAAGCTATAATAGCTTATTTTAACCAGCAACAACTTGGATTTTGTAATAGGTGCTCATTATTTGACCCATTTGTTCATACTGGAGCATTTGGTAGGTTGACTTTAGGGTTTGACTAGAAAACCAACTTAATTGACTTTTTCATAAGTGCTTATTGGCTTATTCTAGCTTATTGGTTTTGCTTATTGGAATTTTGTTGATTGTTTTTGGCTTCTTGAGTCCATTTGTGATCTTTTGCAAGTTGAATCAAGTCCTGAGGTGACTTATTTCTCAAAAACGACTATTTTGTCTTTTAGTGAAAAATTGCTTTGCTTATTTCTGGCTTATTGAGTGTGCTTTTTCAAAATTTCTTTTTACAGATCTCATAAGCATCCCAAAAGAAGGTTGTGTGTCAAATTAGAGCTTATGGCATTAGCTTATTGCTTAATGGGCTAAAAAGCCCAATAAGAATAAGCTGTTTGCTTATTAAGCTGTGATAAGCTCACATTCAGCTTTCGGGCCTTTAGAGTTTTGTGTTTAGAATCAAATTTTGAGTCAGATAGGGCTTTTCCAAGTCAATTGGGCCAAGTTTGACTTTTTGGGCTAAAAAGCCCATTTGTGTTGACTGAATTTGGTTTTGGCCCATTTGAGGGCCCAATAGGAGTATTCTGGTCATTTCACTTTGATTTTCTGTTTATTTAGGTTAAAATAAACTAGTTTGCAAGTTTTTAGAATTTTTAGAATTTTTTAGAATTTTTAGATTTTAAATAATATTTTAATATTATTTTATTATTATTTTTCAAATTTCACATTTTCTAAATTTTTACATTTTTCTTAGCTTAATTACATTAAAATAGGAATTTAGCAACTTTTAGAATAATTTTATCACTTCTAGATTAATTTTTATAATTATTTTAAGTTTTAATAGTTTTTAAATCATTTTAATTAGTTTTTATTAGTTTAAAAGTTTCTAAAAATAGTTTTTAATCTTTTTAGGTCATTTTAAAGGTTTACCAATTGAAAAATCTTTATTTGGGCTTTTTGATAATTTATTTGATTTTTAGGGCTTTAATTAGCATTTAAAAATTGAATATTTAATTATTTAAAAGCTTTAAAAAAGTTTTGATCATTGGTAAACTTTAGTTTATTTATTTGATTTTTGGTGAATTTTTGGTAATTTTTAGAATTAATTTTTATTTTTGTAGTTTTTACGGTTTTACGTTTTGTCGTCGTAGTAATAATTTTCACGTCTTCGTCATCTTCTTTTCTCATCCCCTTCTAAACCAATCATTAATCACAAACATTTCACAAGTTTTTCACACACATATACCTCCTTGGGAAACGAACTTTCACACCATAAGGGTCATTAGTGCTTGATTTTCCTAAATCATCACTCGATACTTACCGCTCTTTTACGCTTTTTTGTTTTCCTAAACAAGAGGTGTAATTTACCACAATCATTTTGGCGCCGCTGCCGGGGAGGTGTGTCGTGATTAATTTGCATTGTTGTTTTTAATATTAACCAAATAGTATTTGTATTAGTAGAACTCTACTAATACGTATTATCGGTTTTCTTGGTTTTTCTTGTGAAATTATTATTACTATATTGTATTAAGTATCACAACAAATAAACAATATCTCCAAAAGTGTGAAAACACAACCTTAATTGGGATTTGATCTCCTAATTATTGTATTCGAATCTCAAACAAAAAGAAAAAGGCAAAAATAGATAAATAATTTCGTGAAGCTCGATTTTGAAAAATACAAACTATAAGGTGGGTATAAGGCGGGTATTATAAAATATACCCTAAGGAAAAAGGCTCTTAAGTGCTTCGCGCCGCCTTGTTTTCCCGCTTGCTTGTGAGTATTTTGAGATTGAAGGCTAATCGAGGGTTTTTCCGCCCAAAGTATTATTACGTATAATATATTTGCTTGGTTTTCTTTGTGATTAAACCCTCTTGAACAATTTGGTTTTCACCAAAGTTCTAAAGTCATTCGAAGTCGTTCACTCCACGTGATCGTTTTCATTCCTTTGAGGCTTCTTTAATCAAGAGTTTGATTCGAGGAGAGATTTTGTAGATTGTTGTCTACGAAGATACACCAAAATCCAAAACAATTAAAAACAATCAAAAACACAAAAAAATTGAAAATCCACAAAACACCCAAAAAGAATCTTCTTTGCTCACCTCCCATTCTTCGTGAAGTTTATGATCACTCGTAATCAAGCAAAACGAGCTTGTAAACGTCTTCAAAAGCAAGCCAATCAAGAGACGTTGATTGAAGAACAACCTCCAATTGTTAAACCTATTGTAGAACAAGAAGTTGTCATGGCTAATCGTACTATGATGGAGTTGCTACAAGAACCCACTGAGGGTTTTGGAGAGGCCATTGTGATTCCCGCCATCCTTGCGGAGAATTTCGAAATTAAGACGGGTTTAATGTCGATGTTGCAAGCAAATAAGTTTAGAGGTCATGAGAAAGACAACCCGCACTATCACATTAGGAATTTAACCGTCTCACCGCTACTAGCAAGTTTAAGGATGTTCCACATGACGCCATTAAGATGATGTTGTTTCCATACTCGTTAGATGGACCCGCAAAAATTTGGCTTGAGAAAGAACCGCCAAATTCGATTTTGACATGGGGTGATCTCGTTTCTAAGTTTGTGAACAAGTTTTTTCCACCATCTAAAACAACACATTTGAAAAATGAGATTTCACGATTTGTGCAAAGAAATAATGAAAGTTTTTCAATGGCATGGGAACGCTTTAAAGAAATGTTACATGAATGTCCACACCATGATTTTTCGGAATTGCATCAAATTGATACCTTTTATAATGGGCTTAATGATCATGAACGAGATTATTTGAATGCCGCCGCGGGTGGTATTTTTTTGTGCAAAACGACCAATGAGGCTTTGAAAATCATCGAGAATAGATCTAAGGTTTATAGCCCTCGTAACACACCGAGTGTTGCAAATTTGGGTTCGTCATCATCGTCATCGTCTCGTAGCATTAATGCCTTACATGATGAAGCTAATGAGGAAAATCGGTTTTTTGATAGATTTGCTAATCTTATGTCCCATTGGAAAGCTCAAGAAGCTTCGAATTCCGCTTCGGTTAAAGCGGTTGCTAAGAGTTGTTTGTCTTGTGGTGGAGCTCATGATCTTTCCGAGTGCATTACCGCGGATGGTAACACTTCGAGTGCTTATGTAGCAACGGGAACTTATAACCAAAACGTTCAAGGTTCCCGCCCAAATCAAGCTCCACCAAATCAAAATGCTAATAACTATCGAAACAACAACCAAGGTGGTAATTATCAAGGCAATTCACGTAACTACAACAAAGGGAATTATCAAAGTGGGAATGGACAAGTCACTAATCAAAACCAAAACCGTGATTTTCAAAACACTACACAAGGTTTTCAAAATGCTCACACTAAAAATCTTCAAGGAGAATTTTTGGATTATGCTAAAGCAAATGATGCTAAATTTGATAACATGCAACGTGAGATGATTAGCTTAAGATCTGAGTTGAAAAAAGAGCTTAAAAATGAACTTGCTAATGAACTTAAAACTCATGCAAATAAAATGGAAGGAAATGTCCAACGTCTTCAACAAAACCAACAAAAGATGGAATTAGGACAACATGAGATCAAGCAAGAGTTGTTAAAAGCGGATGCTAGGCAATCAAAAATTGAGGACCGAATGGCTAAGATGTTTGAAGCAATCATGTGTAAACCCTCTTCCTCGGGTGGTCTTCCTAGTGATACCATTGCAAACCCGAAGGGATAAATGAAGGTTATTACTACACGAAGTGGTAAAACTTTCAAAGAACCAATCTCTCGTCCAAGTACTTCTACGGAGAAGGAAATCGAGAAAGAACCCGAGGTGATGGTCGAAAAGGAGCACATTACAATCCCACGAAGTACCGCTCAAACCACACCTACGGTTGAACCAATACCAATTGTGGAACCCGAGATTCCAAGGCCGTTGCCTAATGTCCAACCCACACCACCTTTACCCTACCCTTCGAGACGAAACAAAGAGAAATTGCAAGAACGTAACAAACAACAAATCGAGCTTTTTATAAAAATGTTTCAACAAGTGCATTTTGATGTGAGTTTCACTGACGCGTTGTTGTATATGCCTCGTTTCGCTTCCACTTTTAAAAGTATGATGAGCGATAAGGAAAAGCTTTCAAAGCTTGCTAATTGTTCTTCGGTTTATCTTAACCGCATACCGGAAAAAGTTGGTGACCCCGGAAAGTTTCTCATTCCTTGTGACATACAAGATATGAAAGAATGCCTCGCCTTGGCCGATCTTGGTGCGAGCATTAATTTGATGCCATTTTACATTTGGAAATCTCTTTCTCTTCCGGCTCTTATTCCTTCGAACATGTCTATCGAGATGGCCGATCATTCTACGATCTTAGCATGTGGAGTAGCCGAAGATGTTTTCGTGAAAGTGGGGAAGTTCTACTATCCCGTTGATTTTATAGTAGTTGACATCCCCGCGGATCCTCAAGTTCCTCTAATTTTAGGTCGTTCATTTTTAGACACTTCGAGATCGCTTATGAATGTTCATGCAAGAACTATCACTTTGAGATTCAACGAAGAGGAACTTGTTATAAACGCTACTCAAAACTCGAAACCTTCTCATGTTTATGCAATCGCTACCATAAATCACATTGACATCGTTGATGTGGGTTGCGATGAGTTTTCACAAGAAGTGTTAGGTTTTTCCGATAGCTCGTCAAGTGGCAATCCCACTATTTTGGATCCGATTCTTGCTAATTCCACACAAAATCTCACTCCATTCCAAGGAGGCGATCTCACTTCAAATGAAATCGACAATGAAGATGAGGTGTTGATTAGTGATGATACTTCTATTCCACTATTTCTTTCGCCGATGGAAGTTATGAGTGTTGAACCAAAATCTTCAATCGAGGAACCACCTATCCTTGAATTGAAAGATCTACCTTCTCACCTTGAATATGCATTCTTGGAAGGTGATGACAAATTACCGGTTATTATTGCAAGAGGTCTTGCTAATGATGAAAAAACCGAGCTCTTGAAAGTTCTTAAAGCTCATAAAGGGGCAATTGCGTGGAAAATTTCCGACATTAAGGGTATTGACCCAAAATTTTGTACTCACAAGATTTTAATGGAGGAGGACTACAAACCCGCAATTCAAAGTCAAAGAAGGGTGAATCCCAAAATTCACGATGTCATTAAAAAGGAAGTGTTGAAACTCCTTGACGCGGGAATGATTTATCCTATATCCGATAGCCCATGGGTGAGCCCAATCCATTGTGTCCCTAAAAAGGGAGGAATGACCGTTGTGCCTAATGAAAACAACGAGTTAATTCCCACTCGTGTTGTACCGGTTGGAGGGTGTGTATTGACTACCGAAAGTTAAATGACGCCACTCGTAAAGACCACTTTCCTTTGCCCTTCATGGATCAAATGTTGGAGCGACTCGCGGGAAATGAATTCTATTGCTTTTTAGATGGTTTTTCCGGTTACTTTCAAATCCCTATCAACCCTCGTGATCAAGAGAAGACTACTTTTACGTGTCCTTATGGAACGTTCGCTTATCGTAGGATGCCTTTCGGACTTTGTAATACACCGGGTACGTTTCAACGGTGTATGATGGCGATTTTTCATGATATGATCGAGAAGTCAATGGAAGTGTTTATGGATGACTTCTCGGTGTTTGGCAATTCGTTCACGTCATGTTTATCTAATCTCAAGCAAATGTTAAAACGTTGTGAAGAAACCAATCTTGTACTTAATTGGGAAAAATGTCATTTTATGTGTAAACAAGGAATCGTCTTAGGACATAAGGTGTCGAAGGCGGGGATTGAGGTCGATAAAGCTAAGGTAGACGTCATCGCCAAGTTACCTCATCCCAAAACCGTTAAGGGAGTTAGGAGTTTCCTAGGCCACGCGGGCTTTTATCGTCGTTTCATCAAGGACTTTTCGAAAATCTCTCGACCTATGACACACCTTCTCGAGAAGGATGCTCCTTTTAACTTCAATGAGGATTGCGTTAAAGCTTTCGAAACTCTCAAAAGGAAACTTACCGAAGCTCCCATTCTTGTTGCTCTTAATTGGGAATTACCCATTGAAATCATGTGCGATGCAAGTGATTATGATATAGGGGCCGTCTTAGGGCAACGTTATGACAAGCATTTCCGTCCTATCCATTATGCTAGTAAGACGATGACCGAGGCTCAATTAAAGTACACCACAACAGAAAAGGAATTCCTTGCCATGGTCTATGCATTTGAGAAACTCAGACCTTATCTCGTCTTGACTAAAAGCATCGTGTATACCGACCATTCGGCTATCAAGTATCTCTTAGCTAAGCAAGATGCTAAGCCGAGATTGCTTCGTTGGATGCTCCTCCTCAAAGAATTTGATGTCACCGTGCTTGAAAAAAAAGGAGCCGAGAATCTAGCGGCCGATCATCTCTCTCGTCTAGAAGATCCTCACAAAGATGTTTTCGAGAACAAGGAAATCACCGAAACATTTCCTCTTGAGACTCTCGGTGTAGTGAATTCTAAAGACACCACCCCATGGTTTGCCGACATTGCAAATTACCATGCGGGCAATTTCATAATCAAGGGTATGACGACACAACAAAAGCGGAAATTCTTTCGTGACGTCAAGTTCTATTTTTGGGACGACCCTTATCTCTTTCGAGTTTGTGCGGATCAACTCGTGCGACGTTGTGTTTTTGGTGCCGAAGCTTCTAATATCCTTAGAGCTTGTCACGAGCGACCCACGGGTGGTCACCACGGTGCTAATCTCACGGCTAAGAAAGTGTTCGATGACGGCTTCTTTTGGCCTTCTATCTATCGTGATGCACACGCACTTGTGAAGTCGTGTGATTCGTGCCAACGTCAAGGAAAATCGTCTCAATGTGATGAAATGACGCAAAACATAATTCAAGTGTGTGAGATTTTCGACATATGGGGAATAGACTTTATGGGGCCGTTCCCATCGTCTCATGGCAACAAGTATATCCTCGTCGTGGTAGACTACCTTTCTAAGTGTGTGGAAGCTAAGGCTTTGCCTACTAATGATGCTCGTGTGGTAGTGAAGTTTTTGAAGCAACTATTCTCTCGGTTCGGAACCCCTCGTGCTATTATAAGCGATCGTGGAACCCATTTTTGTAATGACCAATTCGAAAAGGTTCTAAAGAAATATGGAGTTACTCATCGTCTTTCTACGGCTTATCACCCGCAAACGAGTGGGCAAGTCGAGGTTTCGAACCGAGCTTTGAAGAGGATTTTAGAGAGGTCAATTGAAGAAAACCGTGCTTCATGGTCCGACAAGCTCGATGACGCTTTATGGGCCTTTAGGACCGCTTATAAGACACCTACCGGTTGCACTCCTTATAAGTTAGTCTATGGGAAGAATTGTCATTTTCCCATTGAATTGGAGCACAAGGCATATTGGGCCATTAAGCATGCAAACTTTGACTTGAAAACCGCGGGAGATCACCGGAAAATACAATTGAATGATTTGGATGAATTAAGAGATAATGCTTATGAAAATTCATTAATTTTTAAAGAAAAGACTAAAAAGTTTCATGATTCAAAGATTAAAAACCGGGTTTTTAACGTTGGTGATCAAGTGTTACTTTTTAACTCTCGACTTAAGATATTTTCCGGGAAATTGAAATCTCGTTGGTCGGGTCCGTTCACCATTACACAAGTGTTTCCTTATGGGACCATCGAGCTAGCTCAAGATGATGGTCCTAACTTCAAGGTGAATGGACATAGGCTTAAGCACTACTTTGGTGGGGAAATTCCTTCAATGGTTGCCCTCGACCAAGTCACCTTCCCCAATGATAATTAGCATTGAGGGGATCGAGTCGAGCTCATGACTCGGTAATAAAAAACGAGGTTCCTCGTGGGGGAGATCCCATGCTTATCTTTTTATGCTTACTATTCACTAATAAGGGGACTTGTACCCTTTCAACTCGTGGTCTCGTGGTTGTTTGTGATTGTGTTATCTAGATCATCATCATCATCTACGATTGAAGACTCTCGTGTTCGTTTACGTGAGCCTCCATCGTTTGCTTGAAGAAGTTTTTCACGAATCCATTGACATATCCTTTATTGTTCTAACAATTATCTTTTAGTATACTTAATAAACGGCTTTAGATATATTTTTGATCACCCTTTCCATGCTAGATCCTAAGCATTCGATTCTTCGTCTCTAGTATGGGGGTGCTCCACCCTTAGACTCGAAACATTGAGGACAATGTTTGCTTTTAGTATGGGGGTGAATAGGTACTTGCTTTGCTACGCCCTCACGCTTTCCAACTTTCAATGTTTTGTTTTGTTGCTAATAAGGCTAAAAATGGCCAAATTTTACAATTTTTCTTAGTTTTCATAAGTGTTTTTGAGACACGAATGTATATTTTCCGTTGGGTAGAATAAGATTTAATTTTTGACTTGATGGGCATTTGGAGCCATTTACATTCCTTAACCCGCTCAATTCAAGTTTTGCTAGACTTTTATATAGGGAGCTTTAAAACGCGAAAGTCTTAACTTATTCGGGTTAAGAACAAGAACTTTTCGCAAGTTCCTATAATTGATCCTAGAAAGTCACTTATCAAGGGAACTATAAAATGCATTCTCTAAACTTGAAAAAGTCCACGAAAGTGCAAGATCCTATAGGTGGCTTGAAAACCCAAAACTTTGATTTGATATAGTCTTAATGAAAGCTAATCCAAATTTGGCTTAATTTTGACTTGCATGGCTAAGTATTCACGAGTCTCTTTAATTAGAGGTCTTTATATAGTGAAGAACGAGAGATGATAGAGTTAGACAAGTGATCATGCTAAACGTAGAACATGAAAATGTTCTTTCAAAAACTCATATGTCTTTAATTGTGGCTTTTTCTTCCCATAAGATCAATGCATTAGGAATAAATCATAATTGCAATAAGTAAGGTCGTACGATTTGAAAGGTTACTTAGCCTCTAGCGCAAGATCGTTTAAAAGTTTCTCGGGGTTGAATAGAGTTCTAGCCAAGGCATAACTTATTGAAGCGGGACGCGAAGATTGGCAATCATCCAAAAAGGCCCTAACAAGGCATGAGGAGCTCTCTTTTTGCTAAAGATCCAAGATGATGTGAAGTATCATTATTCCTAAATCAATATGAAGGATCGAGACACTCGACGAAAAGCAATTACTCCCCTAAAGATCATGGAGAAAGTCTATCCGAAAAGACCCTTACAAGGTATGAGGATAAATATATCCAAGTCCGAAAAGGAGGCGGATCGTTGTATATCAAAATCCAAAGTAAAGATTGAAGAAAAATGATGAAGTCGTGGTCCAAATATGAAGAATCTCTCAAAAAAC
Source organism: Glebionis coronaria (assembly GCA_025667525.1). NCBI lineage: Eukaryota > Viridiplantae > Streptophyta > Magnoliopsida > Asterales > Asteraceae > Glebionis > Glebionis coronaria. Next base: position 191,178,737 of record CM046881.1, read on the forward strand.
GTCAAGTGAAGAAATTCCAAATATATGAAGAGAAGACCATAATTTCAAGAACGCCTTCCCAAGATTTGAAGTATGAAGTACATGCCAAATATCGGTCCGAGAAAGATCTCAAATCGTGAAACAAGTTATGCCAAGATATGAACTTAAGGAGATACACGAGAAGCCGTTTTAAAAGATTGTGTCCTTCGGCTAACTATCGATTAAATCGTGCTACTTTGCTTTCAGACTAATAACTACTCAAATAAGTCAATATGAATCACTTGTGATCCATAACAAATAGTTAAAAAATGCTAGTAACCCATTTCTTTTTATAATAACTAGGATTGCGGGGAGAAAAAGTATTACACAATTTGGACGTATGAGTAGTGTTAGCATTGTGACTTGTACCAACAATGATCTCGTTTTTGCAAATGGCATGGAATGTATGACAATCAAGGATGACGAAGTTTACTCTAAGGGACATTTACTTGTTTCTATTCTTTGACCCTAAAAGTCACTTTCGTGATGAAAATCATACATTATGTCTTTACACATCTTCGTAGTATGTTGCAAGTCTTTTACTCTTCAATAAAGTTTAATAAAATTGAACTTTGGTGATGCTTAGATACTTTATTCTAGCATTGCGTGAGGGCACGGCAATGGCTTAGTATGGGGGAGTGATGAGATGGCATTTATACATGATCTCATCGTTCTTTTCGGGCTTTAAATGCATAAAAATGTCATAAAATACCATATATATACTTGTGTTTGTTTACTTGTGTATTTTAGGTATGGATATCGTGAAAAAGACAAAAGATCACAAGAAACAAGGAAAAACAGACACGAGAAACGAAGCCGTACAAAGAACCAGGCCCTAATTCATGAAATATTCAACAAATACCCTTGAAGACTTGAAGACATCCAAGATTGATCCTCATTGAATGAAGAAATGACACTTAAAACCCTTGTATATTGATAATTACAAGTTTGGTCCCTTAAGTTTGTCAAAATTACACAAATGGTCCTTCAAATTTGAAGAAATGGCAAGTTTAGTCCCTCAACAATTCTAAATTGCCAATTATGGTCCCTCATGGAGTTAAAGTTGCATTGAAGACCTTTGAAGATCAACAATGTCCAAATTCATCCCTTGAATTATGCAAAAGTTCCAAAAACAACCCTTTGAAACCTTTTTCCAAAAGTTTGTGCCAAAATTGCCAAAGTATGGAAGTTATTTACAAAGGAAAAGAGTTTTATTGGCTGAATAACACGTTTTACAAGTTTTCTGAAAACACAAGGACCTAAGTTGCCAAGGTGAAACATTCAAACCCATAAAACGCGCCAAACACACAACTTCTCCCAAAATCGGATCAAAATCACCACTGTTTACCCTTCTTCACCCCCAGATTTTACTCCACTTAAACTTAGGGTAAAAAACAATTACCGTTGCACACACTTGATTCACATGTGCAGAAACCCATCCCAACCTTAAAACCCTTAATCCCACTCACTATGGACCCCACCCCCAATTCCCGTTTAACCACTCACATAACAACTTCACATCCAAGTCACCCTACGTGTCCAAATCAACAGCTAAGGATCCTTGCTTCATTCCAAAGCTAAAATGAACGCCCTTGATCACTTTAGACAGCTCACATCAAAGAATTATCTAGAAGACCTCAAGGGCACATTTGGGAATTCAGTTCTAGGGTTTGTGAATAGTGTTAGCCAGGCATTTTCCTATAAAAGGAGACCTCAACATGTGAGAGTCCCTTTGTTCCAGTTTTAGGCTATCAATCTTTGTAATTCCTTTTTAAGTTAATAAAATTTGAATTTCATAAAATTTTGAATTCTCTTTTGTGTTTGATTAAAAGTTGGTGTTAGAATAGCCTAAATCTGAGTTCCATTTGATTGTTTAGACCTTCCTTAATCTTGTGGTTAAGGTACGTCTTGGTTTATAAGGTTTTCAAGGTTCAAAAACCTTGAAATCCTAGTTTCTGATTTTGGTTATCCTTGTGTACTAACCCTTAGCCATAAGCCTTGAGCTCCTTCAAGCTTGTTGACACCAAGCCTGGGAAGAGTTCTAAGCCTTTGGTTGAGTTGTTTGCTGTTTTGTGTTGAAGACATATCATAATCAAAGCCTTGTTCTACTTTGAACATCAGCAGGCTTTGATCTTCTTCTCTGAAGTACCTTGGTCTTGTTCTAGTTGTTGAACAAGGTCCAAGGAGCATAGCTGGCCCTCCTAGGATGTTGTGGAGGGCAGGTATAATCCCTTGATTAAGTTTCCTCTAAAAATTTCATGTTACTGCTTGTTTTGGATTTGGTGCTTTGATTTTGAGTTCTTGTGTTTAAGCTGGTGATTTTTGTGTTTGATTATGTTAGTTGCTACCTAGGAAGTGTTTTTGATCATTAAAATCAGTAGGTTATTAGTAAAAATCACAAGTTGCTTTGATAAGTGGTTGATTAAGGGGTGTTTGGGTCAACTGCTTTACATGGATTTGTGGTGTTTTGAGTGGTTGTTTGTTGTTGCTATCTACTAGTACTTGTGTATCTGATATACTTGGTTGCTTTGGTGCTCATTTTGTGGTTTGAAACACATAGATTCATAAATTGGGTATAAAATCTTGTTTACTTGGTGAAATTTGAAATTTAGGAGACACCTAGATCTAATCATAAACTAGGGTTAACAAGTGTTAAATCTAGGTTAACTACACCAGGGAAGAAGGATTTGAGGCTTGAATTTGGATCTAGTGTCAAATAGATCAGCAAAATAGTTTCTGCATATGCACCTTGTTCATCAGTAACTTTGTATGCTTTGATCTTGTTATTTACTTTGATTCAGTGTTTGATTTAAGTTTGTTTGTGCTTATTCATAGTTTATATAGCTTGTGTATGCATCCTGTTAAGTTTGGTTGGCATATTTTTGCTAAATCTTCTTATTAAGTGCATAACTGCTTATTTCAATGTCTGTGTATGATCTGGTGACTGTTTGATCATTTGTGGCTTATTGTGTGAACCAAATTTGGATTTTCTTGTTTCTATTGACTCCTTGTGGTTCACTGATCACAAGGGTGCCCTTGTTTCCAATTGAATCCAACAAAACTCTCTAAAAAGCTTGGTCAAATAGTCAAAGCAGTGGGAACTCCTTTCCCCTGCTAGTTACCACTGCTAGTGTAATTTGGGTTTCAGCTTATCAATAAGCTATAATAGCTTATTTTAACCAGCAACAACTTGGATTTTGTAATAGGTTCTCATTATTTGACCCATTTGTTCATACTGGAGCATTTGGTAGGTTAACTTTAGGGTTTGACTAGAAAACCAACTTAATTGACTTTTTCATAAGTGCTTATTGGCTTATTCTGGCTTATTGGTTTTGCTTATTGGAATTTTGTTGATTGTTTCGGCTTATTGAGTCCATTTGTGATATTTTGCAAATTTAATCAAGTCCTGAGGTGCCTTATTTCTCAAAAACGACTATTTTGTCTTTTAGTGAAAAATTGCTTTGCTTATTTCTGGCTTATTGAGTGTGCTTTTTCAAAATTTCTTTTTACAGATCTCATAAGCATCTCAAAAGAAGGTTGTGTGTCAAATTAGAGCTTATGACATTAGCTTATTGCTTAATGGGCTAAAAAGCCCAATAAGAATAAGCTGTTTGCTTATTAATCTATGATAAGCTCACATTCAGCTTTTGGGCCTTTAGAGTTTTGTCTTTAGAATCAAATTTTGAGTCAGACAGGGCTTTTCCAAGTCAATTGGGCCAAGTTTGACTTTTTAGGCTAAAAAGCCCATTTGTGTTGACTGAATTTGGTTTTGGCCCATTTGAGGGCCCAATAGGGGTATTCTGGTCATTTCACTTTGATTTTCTGTTTATTTAGGTTAAAATAAACTAGTTTGCAAGTTTTTAGAATTTTTTTATAATTTTTAGATTTTAAATAATATTTTAATATTATTTTATTATTATTTTTCAAATTTCACATTTTCTAACTTTTTACATTTTTCATAGCTTAATTACATTAAAATAGGAATTTAGCAACTTTTAGAATAATTTATCACTTCTAGATTAATTTTTATAATTATTTTAAGTTTTAATAGTTTTTAAATCATTTTAATTAGTTTTTATTAGTTTAAAAATTTCTAAAAATAGTTTTTAATCTTTTTAGGTCATTTTAGAGGTTTACCAATTGAAAAATCTTTATTTGGGCTTTTTGATAATTTATTTGATTTTTAGGGCTTTAATTAGCATTTAAAAATTGAATATTTAAATATTTAAAAGGTTTGGAAAAGTTTTAATCATTGGTAAACTCTTAGTTTATTTATTTTAATTTTTGGTGAATTTTTGGTAATTTTTAGAATTAATTTTTATTTTTTTAGTTTTTACGGTTTTACGTTTTAGCGTCGTAGTAATAATTTTCACGTCTTCGTCATCTTCTTTTCTCATCCCCTTCTAAACCAATCATTAATCATAAACATTTCACAAGTTTTTCACACATATACCTCATTGGGAAACGAACTTTCACACCATAAGGGTCATTAGTGCTTGATTTTCCTAAATCATCACTCGATACTTACCGCTCTTTTACGCTCTTTTGTTTTCCTAGACAAGAGGTGTAATTTACCACAATCACATGTATATGGCTAAGGTAACTAATAAACTTAATCATTTAAATCTGTAACTACTGAGGAAAACAGTTGGCTTCATACGGGAAATCCAAATAAAGGAAGAGATTGTCCTTACTGAAGGACGAGAAATCCGTACCTTGTGTCCAGTAGAAGCTAACGGAAATGCTGAAGAACCTACTCCGCCTTGACGGATAATACTACATAAGAACGGGAACGTGTATGAGTTGTCTGAATTACTTGTGTTTTACTGGTTCTGTGTGTTCTTAGCTTATTATTCATGTTAAGTCATGTTTTAACTGATTTAAGTGTTAATTTGTAGTTATTCTTGTATTATGTTGTTTATTATTCATGTAGTATGGTATTATAATACTTGTATTGTAATACTAAGTAACTTTTTAAAAATAGCAGGTTTCCATAAATAGTAAGTTTCTAAAAATAGAAAGTTTCCAAAAATAGTAAGTTTTCATAATTAGAAATAAGCTGGATTATTAATAATAAGTAAAGTTCAATTAGTAAAATACAAGTCATAGTTTACCGGTTATAGCTTATTAATTAAATAAATTTTTTAAATTAATGAACTATACATTATAAGAATTTAATTAAAAATACATGTTTTAATTAAATTAAGCTAAGTAAAATACTTTAGGTTATACATGAAATATTAATTTTAATATTTAACCTAAGTCACGCATTTAATTAAATTAAATAGTCTAGGAAATAATTTAATTAAACATATTTTCTGATTTTTAATACTTTCCCGAAACCCGCACCCGTGTTTTAAAATTAAGCCGAGCCTGTACCCGTGTCACATATAAGCCAAAGCATTTAAGTTGAAACAAACAGCCCCACCAGTGGCTAGACCGGCTGACCGGTAGCCACTGATGGCCTTCGGTTCCCACTACCGAGCCACGGCTGCTACTGCCGGCTCGGTTCCCACCGGCTCACACCAGTTCATCACCAGTTCCCACCGGTTTTTACCTGGTTCCCACCGTTCTTGTTATACCGAGCCATACCGAGACCCCAGTGGTCTCAGTTAGCCTCGAAACCACATCAAAACCCACCCCCGACTCGCGGTCGGGGCCCTTCGCCTGCGTCCGAGCCAAACCAACCCCAAACCGAGACCTTCGGCTCTCGGTTGGTGGGTCTCCGTCGAACAACAAACAACAAAACACCCCTTTTTCATGTTTTAATTAATCCCACATGTTTTCTTGATTTGTTTTTAAGATTAATTAAATTAATGTCATGAATTCATAAGAAAATTAATAAGAAAAGAAAGGTTTTGATTATACCGAATGCGAGGAAGAAAACGGTTTTGATCACGAACACGTACACACAAAATCAACTAGCAAAATTCGTCCGGTTTGCTCTTGGTGGTGACTAATGGCCGGTGGCAAGAGAGGAAAAGGAGGCAAGGGTGAACTTTTTATGTAACCTACAATATGACTAATAGGTTTCTTGTGTTTTTATTTAACATGGGTTTCCAATGGGTCATGGGCCAAAGCCCATCTTTTCCTTTCTTTCTTTCCTAGCTGCGGCCTAAAGGGAGCCCAACAGGGAACCCGTAACTTTTATAAGTTAAATATTATGTCGTGTACGTTCATGTTTTATTTATCATGAATTTATATGTCGTGGACGTAACACATTAATAATATATACGTAATTACATGTTATTAAATATCGTGACACGTGAATTATATTATAAATGGAAAGTTTTAAATTTATCGTATTTTCGTATGTTCACTGTTCATGTGTACTGTTCATAGTATTTTAATGCGGGTTTTACACCTAGAGTGAAAGATGTTTATGTCATGAACATGAATTCTACTCAAGAGACATGTTTCTTTGTTAAAGCCTCAAATATCACTAACTGGCTTTGGCATAAGAGGCTTTCACATCTAAATTTCAAAACCATCACTTTGCTGGCAAAACAAAATCTTGTTATTGGTCTTCCTTCACTTGTCTATTCAAAGGAAAAACCATGCTCAGCATGTGAAAAAGGAAAGCACCATAGGGCCCGTTTCAAAACAAAACAAACTTTCTCAATTAAAGAAAGTCTTCATCTACTTCACATGGACTTATTTGACCCAGTATCACCTAGGGCCATTTGTCATGAAAAATATACACTTGTCACTGTTGATGAGTAATCTAGGTACATCTGGGTATATTTTCTGACAAAGAAAAGCCATGCACCAGATGCCATCATGGCCTTCATCAAAAGAGTTGAAAATCAAAATGACACTCCTGTCAAGTAACTCAGAAATGACAATGGCACTGAATTCAGAAATCACACACTGATCAAATTCTGTGATGACAAAGAAATTTCCCAAAATTTCTCATCTCCTTACACACCTGAACAAAATGGTGTGGCTGAAAGAAGGAACATAACTTTGATTGAAGCAGCAAGAACAATGCTTGCTGGATCTGCTCTGTCTAAGCATTTTTGGACTAATGCTGTAGCCACTGCTTGCTACACTCAAAATAGATCCATTATTATGAAGAGACACATGAAGACTACCTATGAAGTCTTCAGGGGGAGAATTCCAAACATTTCATTCTTACATGTGTTTGGGTGTCTAGTATTTATTCACAATCACAAGGATCACCTTGGTAAGTTTGATGAAAAATCTGACGATGGTTACTTCCTTAGATACTCACTAGTATCTAAAGCATATAGAGTCTTCAACACAATAAGACAATGTATTGAAGAAACTTACCACATCACTTTCAGTGAAAGTTTTGAAGCTCTCAAATTTGCAAATCCATTAGCTGATGAACTTCATATTCATAAATCACACAATTATCCATCTGATGAATTTCAACATTATGAACCTTCTCAAAGATATCAAACAAAAAATCCAGTTCCTCATATTGATCCATTTGAAGATATGGCAAGTCCTACAAAACGAAATCCTCCAGTATCAAATACTGATGGCTGTCAATCAAATGATCAAAATGACCAGTCTCAAAATGATCAAAATGATCAACAAGCTAACACAAATGACCAAAATGGTCAGTCTCAAAATGATCAGCATGCTCACACACGTGATCAAAATGATCAATCAAATGGAGCTGCTGATGAACAATCTGAGCCTCCTGCTCAAAATTCTCCAACTATCTTTAGGGAATTAGGTCTTGGATGTATTGCTTCTGACCAAGAAGGAAGCCCTCCATTGATTGAACCTTTGTCTATAGAATATCCTTCAGTAGACACTAGAGATAATCCAAGTCCAAGTCCATGTTATTGTCACACCCCACCATGGCGGAATATGGGGTGCGACGTATGGATATCATCACAACAATAGCGTGTCTATAAAGATAACTAAATTAAATTGAAATATCATAAATGGGTGACACAATGTCATGAAAATATGACAAACAATGCAGGCGTCTAGGTAAGTAGGTAACAGGTCTACCCCTTACCAAAGACATACAAATACACACATCAACATATAGGTGTCCACAATGTATCACTTATTCAAACATAAAATAAAGGCTAAGAGGAATGGAGGTTCCTCCAAATGAAATCCTAAGCCTTCCAGCTAGCCACTCCTATTCTCACTCTTAACCACATTCTCACCTGAAAGAGACACTAAAACACGTTAACAATAATGCTGGTGAGAGTCATAGGTTTAGACTCCAACTCCAAATCAATTATAAGCTATGAATAACAACCATTAACAAAAGAATATATGGGTAATTTGCTACAATTATGTATTAACAACTAGCATTAAAGATTAACCAATCACCACAAATCCAAGGCTCCAAGCCTTACCAATAACCACAATTCCAAGGCTCCAAGCCTTACCAATCACCATAGTCTCATAGGCGCCCATACACTTATGAACCAATCCCAAGGCCCCGCCTTGTCACCATCCCCTTGGTACCAAGTCAAACCACAATAACTGAGACGGTACGTGCCCCCCGATCCAAATCATAAACACAATCAAGAATCACATAGCACTTAATCACATAAGTGTACACACAAGTCCATCACAAACCATAAAAATATTCACAACACTAGTTACAAAACCACACAGTGTCTCTTCCATCCCATCTGGAAATCAAACCATAAAAAGACATGGGACTATGAAACTCACCTGAACAAGCTTCTCCAAGTACCCGCGCTCTAGCACAAATCTAAACACACAGACGTATACAATCAAGACATGAACCACATACCAAAATGGCTCATCAATCTATGATGGATATCTAACCTTCTCCTACAACTTAACCCCATTTATATCCCATATGAATCTCATTACACCCCTAAATAAAGCCCTTAATTTAGTTTAGTTCATAACTCGTCTCGTTAACATTTAACCCAAAACAATCCCGTTTTCCATACTTAAAACTATTGGTCGAACACCCCCTTAACCAAAATAACATGCTCTGTAAAAGAAACCCTATTCCCTTACATGTGTTAGATAACTTTCCCCTTTGTCCGCAACCTTAAAGCTGCTGTTAAGGCCTCCATATATATATATATATATATATATATATATATATATATATATATATATATATATATATATATATATATATATATATATATATATATATATATATATATATATATATATATATATATATATATATATATATATATATATATATATATATATATATATATATATATATACTTTTACCTATCCAGAATTTACTAATTTTGAACATATGAAAAGTTTGTTATGATCAGAGGGTCTTACCCTAACCCATTTGTTTAGCCCTCCTCCAGGACTTTTATTTAATATATAATCTAAGTCTCATGTTCGTTTGAAGGTCCAATTATACTCCTAAGTACCCTAAACATCTTAAAACATTAATTTAAACCCGACTGGTTTCAAAACTGCTTTGACCTCCGACTGTTGTAACCTACTTTTGACCCACTTCCCGACCTCCAATTCAATTCTAGTTTCTTGTATTTGAAAGCCAATTCAATAACCTTTTCAGGGATATAAGATTCGAAAATTAAAAGTTTATAGAACTCTAGATATGATCAAAACAATGCACCAAAACTTCTGCCCAGATTTTAATTACGAATTTAACTGAACTAACCTAATTAATTATTCATAATTTATTTAATCACAAGCTCTAATTTATCTAATCATTATAATAACATTAATTATCAGATTTTAATTTTGCCCTAACCCTAAATCCATCATAATTGATGTTTATATGAATTAGAAACATGATTTAGTTAATAAAAAACGTAATTAGAACATGATTTTTACCTCTAATCTTCAAGGGATTGATTTTTCTTGAAACCCCTAACCTCCATTGATGTATTTTCGACCCTATAGTTGATATAAGTCGTTCATGGCCTTTAAGGGTCTTAATTTATATTAAAACACCTTTCCTAATCCAAATTTAAGGCTAAAACCAAGACTTTCCATATTTTCTAACCTCCTTCCACCAAATTGGCCCATAACCGACCCAAATAGCCTTTTTCTTTATTTTTTATTATTTACTGTAAATTAACTATTAATTATCATTACCTTAAATTTCCTTAATTTATTTCAGCTCCTAAAACCTCCAAAACAGCTAAACCATAAAACTAGTCAATTTACGCGTATACCGTAAAAGACGTAAAAATATACAGTTTTATAAAAACTCTTAGAATATGAAATAAACTATACAAATAAGTTATAAATAACTTAAAACTATCCCGTAAATTATTCCCGTGACTAATTACCTCATCCGATACCTCTTAATGCTAAATCTTAAATCGTAAAAATTCGATTTTCTACAATACATACACGTATACGTAAAACCACGAAATAACACCATCTCATTTCATAGTCACTACCTTGTGAGATCATGAACATGAAATAACCGTTCCTCAATTTACTTATGAGTACCATATACCCATAAACGATATCCAAACCTCACTTCAAACACACAAAATCAACACATAAGCACATAAAAGCACATATTTGCACAAAACACCCTAAACTATAATCTAAGTGACGAACCCCAAAACCATGGTTGTCACAGTTATGGACTTCCAAGCTCTATCTCTCATCATGATACCAGTGCTTATTCTCTAGCTCTACAAAAATCTTAGGCTAATAATAGTCACATACAGCTGGTGAACGTAATAGGCAATCCTGGAGAAGGTAGAGTCACTAGATCTATGGCAAAGAAACTGCGTGCTGCTTCACCTGGAGAATGTCTCTATGCAAATCTCTCAGAAATTGAACCTACAATGATTTCTGAAGCACTCGCACACCCTGGATGGGTGGATGCCATGCAAGAGAAACTAAATCAATTTGAAAGAAATTAAGTCTGGAAATTGGTTCCTCTTCCATATGGTAAATCAACCACTAGAACCAGATGGGTTTACAAACTCAAAAGAGATGAAACCAATGTGGTGACAAAAAATAGAGCTAGAGTGGTGGCCCAAGGATTCGATCAAGAGCCTGGTGTTGATTTTGATCAGACCTTTGCTCTAGTTGCACGTATGGAAGCCATACGAATCTTCCTTGCTTATGCCACTTACATGAACTTCACCATCTACCAAATGGATGTCAAAAGTGCATTCCTAAATGGTGACCTAAAAGAAGAAGTTTATGTAAAACAACTTCCTGGCTTTGAGAGTAGTAAATATCTAAATCATGTCTACAAGCTTTATAGAGCTTTGTATGGACTAAAGCAAGCCCCAAGGGCATGGTATGAAACTTTCTCAACATTTTCATTGAACATAAATTTGTCAGAGGAAAAACAGATAGCACCTTGTTTATCTATAAATCCAAAACTAACACCATTCTGGTACAAATTTATGTGGGTGACATCATCTTTGATTCAACAAGCTTGAAACTATGCAAACAATTGGCCAAGCTTATGACCAACAAGTTTGAGATGAGTATGATGGGAGAACTCACATACTTTCTTGGTCTTCAAATAAAACAATCTAACCAAGGCATCTCCATCAATCAAGAAAAATATGTCAAGGATCTGCTGAAAAAGTATGATATCAATTGTGCTTTACTAAAAACACCAATGGTACCTCCTAACAACATAAGACCTGATTTCAATGGACAACCAGTCAATGAGACTCAGTATAGAGGTATGATTGGGCCAATCATGTATTTAACAGCAAGTAGACCTGACATTCAATTCTCTACATACCTTTGTGCAAGATACCAAGCAGACCCAAAGGAATCACACCTTACTGTTGTAAAGAGAATCTTCAGATACCTAAAAGGTACACCAAGTCTAGGTCTTTGGTACCCCAAATCCTCAGGGTTTGATCTTAAAGGGTATTCAGACTCTGACTATGCTGGATGTAATATGGACAGAAAAAGCACTTCTAGTGCTAGCCAATTGCTGGGTGGCAAACTTGTGTGTTGGAGTGCTTAAAAGTAACAAACAGTTTCCTTGTCTTCAACAGAAGCTAAATATGTGGCAGCTGCTAGATGTTGTGCCAATGTTCTTTGGATGAAAAGACAACTGGCTGATTATGACATAGAATATGAAAAGGTACCAATTTTTTGTGATAACACTAGTGCTATTGCAATATCCAATAATCTAGTCCTTCACTCAAAAACAAAACACATTGATATCAGATATCACTTTATCCGAGATCATATTGTGAAAGGGGACATTGAATTACATTTCATCCCCACTCATTACCAATTGGCGGATATCTTCAGCAAACCACTGGATGAACCAACTTTCAAAATATTGATAATGGAGCTTGGTATGCTGAACATTGATGATACAAAACCTGAACCTTCAGCATTCACTAAAGAAGCTTAAAGGTTCAACATTTCTTAAAAAGTTTTTATTTATGCAAAGTAGTAGTGTCTGAGTAAAGGAGTTTGCAATGTCATGTGTCTATCTCAAATTATGTGACTGTGTACATGATGTTTTGTCGCCTTATCTGATGTACTAAAGCTGAACAAAATCACAAGTCATTAGTATCTTTCCTTCAGAATTGTTGAACAAAATTTTTTTTTATACAAATGAGTAGTTAGGTCTGATTAGAGGAGCGTGCAACGTCATATGTCTTGTTCATATTTATGAACATGTATATGGGGTTTTGTCGCCTCATCTGACGCACTGAAGCTCACAAGTATTCACATCAGGTTCAACATATCTGGCCAACAACTTTTAAAACATATCAATCATGTGTTTAAAAGGAGTAAATGGCATTAAATTTCTTGAGAATAAATACAAAACATTCTTTAAAAAGGTGTCAATTATTTATTTAGGAAATATCAAACGTCCATATCACAGTCAATAACTTCCTGACACATGAGCCGTTTCACTGTTCAAAGCAACAGATAATCATACCCTTTTGCAGAACATTAATGAGAGAGTTTGTGCCAACTGTTCAAAAGAAACCCTAAAAGTTTCATAACTTTTTCAAATGTTTAAGAAAAAATTTTACAAATCAGTCTAAGTTTTATATATCCTTTGAAGATTGGAGTTTATATCACATTTGCAAAATCTTTCATCACAAAACACACACAAACTCTCTCTCTTTCATAAAACAAAACACACATAAAACACAAATGGCAGCTAAATCTTCTTCACACCAAGATGTTGAGATCACACTTAACCCATCCATTCATGTCACTTATCCCATTGAAGATAGCATCTTAAAACCAAGAACCTCACTTTAATCAAACCAGATACCATCAAGTCAGTCCCTGGGGATCAAGTCATGATCTTTTTGTCAAAATGTGTTCTTCGTGATGCAAGATCCAGGGATGATGTTCCAAAATGTTTTAAAGGAGTTTTGGTTCACGACACAAGCTTTTCACAACAAGAAATCAATAGAGTTTGATTCTACTACAGTTGGGATTCATGGTAAAATTGGTTTAAAACTATTTAGAAGAGTTTTGGGTTTAAACTATTTGGGAAACCCTAGTGACTATGAGGCTATACCTAATGATTTTTCCTTTGTTAAAAATTTCTTTAAAGAAATTAGGTATACTGAAGAGATTACTGAAAAGGGTGAGTTGAAAAGAAGTTGTTTACCACCTAAGTGGAAATTGCTGATGACCATTTTGATCGAGTGTTTGGGTGGGAAAACTGGAGGGCTTGACCAGATAAACCAAAAGGATGCAAATATTTTATATTGTCTGGCCAAGGGGATCAAGGCTGATTTTGGGAGGCTAATATTTGAAGATCTTCATGGGAAGCTGGAGAAAAAGACTAGGGAGAAAAATTGTTGTTTACAACAGATTTTTATCTCTCCTGTTTGTTGACCAATTTTGGAGATGATTTTTCTAAACTCCAAGGAGAAAAATTGGTTTTTCTACCCATTGATCTTAAGCGCTGGAACATTACAGTTAGTATCATTGATCCTCCTTTTACACAACCCATTCTGGACATTTGCTCAGCAAATGCTCCAGTAGTGTACAAAGCTCCACAAGACATTCCTCCAACTGGAGAAGAGGATCTGAATGGTTCTGTAGCTTCTTCTAGACCACGTAAGAAGCAAACGTCTGTTATTACTGAGAAATGTAGACGTGAGTCCAGAAAAAATAGAACCCTCACACAATCTTCATCGTAGGAGTTGTTGATGCTTCCAAAGACTAAGCTTTGAAGAAACATAAGTCCTCGGCCAAGGACAAGAACCCAAGCCAAACGTCACCTCCAGTCTCTGCTGGAGGTGACATGCATAAAGAGGCCCTGAAGGCAACCCCTATCCCAACTTCTTTAGGGGATAAGGGTGAAGATGAAGCGCACCCTCAACTCAGTAGTGTAGATTCAGCATTGGTAAGTAATTTAAATCTGACTACATTTCCAATTTCATTACCAAACTCTATCATTTGTCACTCTTAGTCAGCATCAGGGCATGAGGCGTCATCAAATACAACAGCTGACGATGATCCTGGACTATCTATTTCTAATGATGTAGCACCCTCACAACAGGGTCCTACTGAAGGAACCAAAACACATTCATTGATCTTAACTCATCAGGTAATTTTTCTCAGGATCCATCAGGTAAAACCAACCCTGGTGGTGAAGGAGTACAAACTGACCTTCACACTAGAGGTGATGTTGAGAAGACCACAAAGGAAGTGCCTCTCACCACTGGCGCCAAGGTGGGACACTGGCCTTCTTTTATGTTAAGTATGTCCTCAGATGACTTGGAGAAAGAGCTTGGGTTCGATGAACGAGTTCCAGTCAACCTTGATGATAGTGAACTTGAGGATGATACTGCTGACTTAACATCAAAGCCACCATCCCCCAGAACTATTCAGGTAAAAGAACTGACCAATCAAGTGTTAGTTCTTCAGTCACAGGTGGCTAAGCTCAAAGAGGAAAAGGTTATTGCTGATGCTAAACTTAGAACTCTTAAAGAAAGTCCAATTCCCCCCACTGCTGAACAAATAAAAGATGTCATTCATGATGCTCTAAAGCCTTTGGTCAAAGATGTGGCCACCACCACTTCCCTTAAGCAATAGATGTCCTTACTCATGGACTCCATCAATGGTTCTTCCATGGAGTTTCCACCAGAGTTCACACTAGTACCTGGCCAAGTTAATGATTTATGTGACTCTATTTCAAAGATTAAGGATAGGGTGGCATTGCTGGAGAAACAAAAGTTGACCTTATTTGAAGAGGTTCAATAGAAGCTGAATGCCCTTGAACATGTACCAGCAATGCTGGCCAAGGTATCCTCCACCCTTGATCATATTTGTGTCTTTTTACCTGCTGATGGGTCATCGGAAGTTGCTGGGCAATCTTCTGATGAGGGGGAGAAAATCACTATTCAGCAGCTATTTCAAAAGTATGCTCAAAAGAAGGCTCATAAACAACCAGTTGTCTATGAGTCACCATTTGCTGAGAAGAGTCCAGCTAAGGCTATAAGGGAAGTTTTCAGCAAAGGATAGTCACGTTGAAGGTCTCACCACCAGCGATGACACAACTGATGATGGTACACCTCCTATCCAACCCAAGAACAAAGGTGAATTTACACTGAGTGAAAGGTTAATCAAAGCTGGGGTAGACACTCAAGAAGAACTTGATAACTTGTACAAGCTCCAGAAAGAAGAACAACTAAGAAACCTGAAGATGAGCTTGTATGAGAAAATTGGGAAACCTGAAGTTGAAAGCCTCTTCAAGAAAAAGATGTTACATGAAACATTTTGTATAACAAGACTGAACAGAAGAAATCTCTCACCAATCACCAATGTTGATATGCTTACTAGCAGAGGTGATATTCATATGAAGTTCTATAGGGGTGATGGGACTGATGAGATCATAGAATACTTCCAAGGAAAGGAGCTTTCTTATACTGAATGGATACAAATGCGTGATAAAATTGAGAAGAGAAAAGCCAAGAGATGGGATGAAGTCCGCATCAGAATTGAACACTTTATGAGAAATCATGAAAAGCTGGGTGAGATTCTCAACATCAGCACTTAAGTTTTACTGGAGGATCAAGATCCTATACTAGGGCTGAACAAAAGAGCCAATCTAATCAAACCTGGTGTGGGTGACATTTTTGTCACCACAAAGAAATACAAAGGCCTTGTTCAGTTTCTGAATCATCTCCTTGGGCATGTACAAGACGAACCAGAATTAGGAATGATGATGTTCAATCATCGTGAACGTCAAGACTTTGTTGGCATTAGTGACCTCGATGAAATGAACAATGAACTTCTTTGGAATGTTCAAAGGATCTTTTATTCTCAGCATGGAGGTCCAGGACTTACTGAAGCTACAAGAACCTTCAGCATGTGCTTACTTGCTATAATGGACCACAGAAACTCAGATCCATCAGTTTAGATTCCCATCATTGAAGGACTTAGGCCTAAGGAAGATTGAATAATCATTTGTATTGTTTTGTTGTAATTTGTAATGTTTTATTAATAAATGATTATTTGATGTTTATAAGGACTTTATTGTTCAGTGCAAGTAAGAAGAAGAAGTTGCTATGCTTATTTACTACTGACTTTAGACTTAGGCTATTTGTATATCCAAATAAGGGAGATTGTTGGGTCAGTATTTACTGACCCTGAAGCAACTCTAGGATTTGAATATAAAATCTCCCTAAGTGTTTCATGTTCAGCAGTAAGGTGAGTCTGCTGAAGCATGACCAGAGGAACAAAGCTTCCTACTGAAGAATGTGTTGTTGAAGGATGTTCAGCTTTCCTCTTCCAATAAACTTAGAAGACAAAGGAGTCTTTGCTTCAAATACTAGGCGGTCTAGTTGCTGAAGAACAAGTACTGAAGAAGAGCTTTCAGTTCAGTTTGGTTTGACAATACCAAACTGAATGATGTCGATATCCTCTAGAATGCTAAAGACACTTCAGTATTCTGATGGTTTGCATTATGCGGGAAAAGATTACTTTAAGTCAAAGTAGGTTGCTTGTATAGTTATCTATAAGTACAATCTTTATCTTTTCTAGAATAGTTTATTAAGTACTTTGTATTGTTTATCCAACAGGAGCATCAACCACCCATTGGATAAACTTATGCATGGGAACATGCGAAATGCAAAACCTAGTTTTGCACTGCCTATTTAAGGAGTGCATATTGAGAGAGAAAAAGGTTAACCATTACAAGAGTAGAAACTCTGGAAAAACCTTCTCTCTCAATACCAACTAAGCCATATAGCCAAAGAGCATATGAACGTTTAGATTGGAGCTTAAACTCTTAACTTTGGTTAGAATTTTAAGTAGAGGAGATCACCACACATTTTCATTCAACCACTTTGTTATTCCGCAAACAAAGTGGGCTATAGATTCTTTATTGAGTTTTAATAAAAGTCTATACGTTGAAAGTTATATTAGTATTGTTGTTTTAATTGTTCTTAGTTCTTGTCAATTGTTAAAACAAATCACTTGTGTCTTGGTAACGAGTTATTACTTAAGTTAGATAAGTAATAATGAGTTACAAGGGACCAACAACTGCACCTGAGGGGGAGAAAACTGCTACCTCTACCTCCAATAATGAATGAAAGTGGATCTAAGGGGTAGCAGCCAACAGAGCAACCAGCAAAGAAGCCAAAACCTACCATCATTCCCACACCCATTCCTCTACGATCTTTCCCTACTCAAGACTTTGAGAAATTTGCTGCACACCTAAACCAAGGCTATGAAAGAAATTCTTCACCATCTGCTATTCTAGATGTTTCAATAGACAAAGGTAAAGGCATCGCAAGTACAGATGATCAGATGATATCTCTGAACTCATTGCAAGAGGAAAGAGGATCCACTATTAGGCTCCCAAAGCTTAACAGGTTTAGAAGTGCGGGTGAACAGGCTATGACCCTATAAGAAGCCCATGCTCAGCTAATGAAACACAAAACAATTACTGATCTTAAAGCTAATGAGCTTAAAAGCAAAAATCTTCTAAGTCAACTCACTCCTACGGAAGAACAGAGGATAAAGCTTGCTGAAATAGAAGCCAAAAGAAACAAGCTTAAGGAGGAATACCTTAAAATTGTAAATGAAAGAACCTTCTCAAAGCCAGTCACAAAGTATATCAGCTTCGTTGATAAAAACAAAAAGGCAGTAATGACTATCTATAGAGGGAACGAAACCACCAACTACAAAGTCGAATGTGACTTTAAGCTAAAGAGTTTTGGACTCTCTGAGTGGCTAGAAATCTTGTCTCTTGCCCAAAAGAAATATGGGCCTGGTGCAGCCTAGATGATGAAGAACATCCAAGCTAAGATAAGTTGGGTAAAAGAGACTGCCCATAAATTCAAGCTACCTCTGCCCCCTTAACTATCAAATGAACAACCTCTGAACACAAGGAAGATAAGAAACATAATGGGTCCACTTATTGAAAAATTGGTCACAAAGGATGTTGTAGTGATGGGATGTATAGAAATCTGGTGCTTCCAAAAGAAATCACCAAACTTGTTAATGGTCAAGCTTACATAGAACCAGAGAAAGGCATGACTTTCATGAACATAAACTGTGACTATGGCTTCCAGAGGGAGAGTGAGCTACATCTTGCATCCAATGTCTCTTGCGAAACTTCAAGTATGCAAGTGACTTCGAGTATGAGATTGAGATAATCATCAACTCCAGAGAGCTGACAAAGTAGATGCCCAGAGAATTTGTGACCAGAACCTTGGCCACTGAAGAACCTTTGTATTTTTTTCTTTCACCTCTGGGTGCTTATGTAATAGGTTAGGTTCTATTAATAAAAGTTGAGGTATGTTTGTTAAAGTATGTGTAAGAAGAAGCTGTGTACTCACTTAAAACAATTTTAGATTTAGTATAATTTATAAACAAATAGGCGGAGATTGTTGGGCCAATGAAAGTTCTAACTATGGCCTAGTCTAGATTTATTTAAATTACACTGAGTGTTATGAGTCGCTATGAAGACCATCGACATAGACTAGACCAGCTGAAGGCAAAGCCTTAGCTGGCATACCACGAACATTGAAGTCAAAGACAACGTCGGAGAAGTCGAAGATTATCTAAAGTCATACTCACCAGCGGTTATGTACAAGCTGGGATGTAGAAGGAATGTACTGGTGTTCAAGAATATTTGAGATGACAATGCTCAGAAATCACTTATAACCCTTTCGAAGATTAAGCAAGCAGAGACTTGCCTTACCTTTTCTAGTTTAGGTGGGAGAATCTCTAAAGTACGTTGGGTGGGACAAAGTGGAGATTCAAGATAAAGCCTAGTACGAACTAGTGGGTTAAAGGGAACAGTTGGCAGAACTGTTCACCTAAAGTTGGTTAAAGGTATGTCTCCTTATACACATGCATTTAATGTAGTGTACCACTTCCATTCAGAAGTGGACACGTATAAACTACTCCCACTAAGGTATCATCCTCGTACCACTATAAATAGGAGGGAGAAAGAAGACAAACACAACCCTTGTGCTTAGAATTATTATCTAAGTCTTTTCTCCTATTTGAACCTCTGAGTCCCTCAACTGTTAACAACGACTCTAAGGTTCACTTGTAAACTTGAGTCACGAATCAAGTTTACTAGATTAAAGAGTTCTTTCTTTATTGTCATTCAACAGGTGTATCCATAACACTTTGTAATACTTTGTTTATAAGATTAATAAAGCATTACGCGTTTGAAAAGTAACTCATCTTGTGTTATCTTTGTATACGAGTTATAGTATCAACAATTGTCATATTTAGGGACTTTCAGAGTTGGTGAAGGTTCATGTATTGTATATATACGTTTGTAAGTTAGTTTTAGATAAAACTCAGAATTAGTATTGATGAAATTATCCCTTGCATGCAAATAAGCCTCGCGGGGAGATTTTAAAGATAGATAGAATTAAAACATAAGAGTTTTCTCAAGGGAGTTCGTGAGGACACGAACATTTCTAGTAGGGGAGAGTTGTAACATCCCAAAATCGGGTTTTAGGTATTTTATTACCAAAATGTCATCGTGTAAGTTTGACTGCGACTTTATAAGTTGAATGTTTTACGTGATTGGCTAGTCAAATACCGATAGTTAACTAAGTAAGAATATATTTTGAATGGTTTTAAAAATATATTTTATTGTTAATAGAATACCTAGTAAATATTTTAAAGGAAATAGTTAATGAAAAGGACTAACGATGCAAAGTATTTAACACCAAGGACTAACAATCGTTATAATGCAGAAATTACAATCTTATCCTTATGACTTAAAGACTTATCACTGAGGTAATTAACCACAAATAACACACGTGGATGTGTATTGGCAGAGTTGTGGTAATCACAGAACGTTTAAGAGGAAAAATACATCTTTATCCATTAGCAAAAATCTAAGTCCAGAAGCTTCAAGATATAAGTTATGGTAATCTTAGTGTGTTAATAACATCATTCAATAGTTGAAATCTATTCCTCATCAAGGTTAGTGTGATTGTGCCCTAGTTTATATTTTTGTTAATTTAGGGATTATGTGAATTAGGGATTTTATGAACCATATCTTTTATTTGTGATAGAACAAGTTACTAGAAAACATATTAAGATAAATTATGCTATAAATCATGTGTTAGAATTGTGTATTTTAGATGGTTAATAAATGGGTAAGAAACCTTGTTATAAGCGTACACCATGCTTAAGTTTGTTAAGTAAAGGGGTGTTTGGATTAAGCCCTTGGAAGTATTATTTGATATGATATAAGTGTTAATTCTATTGTAAGTGATCCCTAACATGTTATATAAGATGAGTTATGAGTTTAGACATGATTAGAATAGTTTATAATCGGTTTTGGGTCGTTTTGGACATGTTTAAAAACGGGACAACATGCTTTGCAGAAATTTACGCAGTCTTTGAAAAATCATAGAAAAATAACCGTAACTCCGTTTGGAGTGTGACTTACCTTTTCAGAAAGGCGAAAGAGTCTACTTTCTAGAAAAATTAGTTGTAGGTCTGAAATCCAGGTTTAAGTGGGTCAGAAACAGGAAAGTTCAGCAGACTACAGAAATTCTGCATAAAAATGACTTGTGATAAAAAGTGTTTAAGGATGGTATTAGCATCTTACATGATTATATTTAAGTGGTTTAGACCCAATACATGTTAGATATACGAGTTTGCAGGTTATAATTGTCCTACTATGGTTATATTATGATTAGGAGCTATTGGAAAGCTTTCAGAAGCATAATCGAGTTTTAGAGGTGAGTAACGGATTAACTTCATGTACTAGTTTAAACATGAGGTAAGAATCATGTGTAGCTTCGGTTTTAGCCGAAGGCTATCCTGTTTAAAGACTCGGAGGTAGCCGAGTATTATTTATCATTATTCGGGTTTAGCCGAAAACTAGTCAAGTTAAGATGCTCACAAGGAGCATCCTTATCATGCTAAGGGTACTCACTAGGAGTATCATATCCATGTTAACTATGCTCACAAGGAGAATCATTATTAAGCGTAGGGTGCTTTAGAAATGCATCAATGACATGTAGCATGCCCAAGAAGTGCATGATATGGAATTCCTGTTCAAGCATCCTAGGTGGATGGCTTGTGCTTGTATAATAGGATCCTAAGTGGATGACTCAAGCATCCTAAGTAGATGACCCGTGCTTAATTCAACACCCACGTTCTTCGTGGATGGTCTAAGTCAAACAAGCATGATAATAGATTAGTTCCCCATGAAGAGTACTCGTCGGCTAGGGAAGTTTCCATGTAAAATAGGGCGATCAAGTATCGTCTAGAATATCATCTTTCATGTTCCAGAAATTGTAAATATGCAATATGCATTATATAGGTTACATAAAGCCTACAAGTCGTACCATGTATATAAATATTTGTTCATAGATTCATGTATAATTTACAAGTTTTACTCAGATTCGTTATCTTACTAAGTCGCAAGGACTTACCGTTCTCAGTTTATGTCTTATGTAGGTAATTGAAGATAGATGTTGGGGGCCTGTAGATAGTATCTAGAAGTGAATTTTGGGAGAAGACGGTTACGCTCGGTATAGGTGACAAGCGACTCATTCTAGCACTTTGATATTACTTGTAACGCCCCTTATGTTTCCAGAAGTCTAAAAGAGTGTCGAATCATGTTTATGTTCAGTTTCAAGTAGTCTTAATAGTTTATGATCAAGTCATGTAAGTAGTGGGTCGAAAATGGGAGCGTTTGGCAAACTCCCTAATTTTGAAGCAACATGTTTCCGTTATCCAAGTTATGTACATAAACGTTCCAGGTTATATATATGAACTTTACGTTAAAGTTTTGAATGGGTTTCATGTCGGTACAGTGTGTATAAAAAAAATTTACTCGTGTCAAGGGCGTTTCAATAGGAATGTTCTAGATTTTGGCTAAACCCAATACATAATAACATTTAATATACAGGCTAACACTCCCTCACATTTGAAGCGGAAGAAACATGAATGCTCAAACTGGTGTGAAATTCCTCAAACAAGGCTCTAGCCAATCCTTTCGTAGAAAAATAACGAGAGGGAACATGAAGAACTCGGACCTGACCAACAAAAACTAAATTCCGAACAAAATGAATGTTAATCTCAATATGCTTTTTACGGTAATGAATTTTTTAACCAACAAGTTTTAGCCAAAACATTTACAACACCGCGATACTACTCTGCCTCTGCACTAGAACGGGAAAGCATTAGTTGACGCTTAGAGGACGAGGATAGTCGATTGTTGCTAAGAAACACACGGAGTGACCAGAATTAAAGCGCCTTAGTAGGACAACGAGCCTAACCAGAATCAGAATAGACGACTAGGGCTGTAAACGAACCGGACGAACATGAACGAAGCCTTGTTCATGTTCGTTTATTTAAATTTAATCGGTCAAATAAACGAACACGGACATTTAAACGAACAGATTTTCTTGTTCATGTTCGTTTATTAAGAAAATAAGTTGTTAATATTCGTGCATTAAAAAACTAAACGAACCTTAAACGAACATAAACCATTAAAAGTAAATGAACGAAGAAAAAAACATAGAATTTGTCAAAATATGCATAACATCTTGTTTTATAAGTGTTATTTTGTTTAGGCATATCAGTTCTAAAATTATACCATTAAAAGATATGATATACGAACATAAACAAACAAATGAACATAAACGAACGCTAACGAACGCATAATCGGATGTCTACGAACATAATTGAACGAACGTGACTTTTGTTCATATTTGTTCATTTAACTAAACGAACGTAAAATTTTGTTCATGTTCGTTCATTTAATAAATAAACGAACATAAATGAACATTTTACCAAATGATTCATGAAATGTTTACTGAACGTTCAGTTCGTTTACAGCCATATATACAACTAATGATGTAGTAGAAGAAGCAAACAATTCTAGACCATACTCTAAAGTGCCTTAAACATACCAAAAGATCCATTTAAGAGGAAACTCCCTAAGATCATGATTCATGCATATATAAACATACATGCTGAACCATATAAGAAATATCCCATCTAGTAAACGTAAGATACTTAAAAAGAACATGCAGGACTTGTATATAAAGTTGGATCATCCATTGGATCCCCGATCTGAACCCAACTTGGACTCAGGCCCTGTTTCTTTTTTGCTTAATAGCCTATACAAACAGTGATTTTTTTTTAAACTTATTTCAAAATGATATTCTAGATGAAAGTGGTAATAGCCTATCTTTATTTGCATAAAACATCCTAAACAACTCTTTTCAAAAATTTAGATTAAATTTGTAGTAATGTTGTTTCTGTGATCACATTTCACGCATTAATAATTTTTAAAAGTTTGGATGATTAAATGTTTTATTTTGTTTGTCAACCCAATAATCCATCCAGTTTTGACGCATGATAAAAACTGACCGGAGAAAAGTATGCTCAACTCAACCATCATTGACTAGCTTAAGTTGATTGGAGAATAACTATTAACCAATGTTGCAGCTATGTCTTTAATCTCCAAATAAGTTTACCAAACTTGTTTGAATTGTAGACATCTTAAACTACAATAGTATGGTGTGATGGTTACATAACAACTCTTTAGTCTTTAACATTCTAACTAAGATATATAAACATAAAAAGGTTACGAATTTTATAAAGTGGGAGGCGGGAGGCTATACATTACTTAATGACAGGTAGTGACTGTCGTTATTCGTTCTACAGAACTTGTCCACAGAAAGCAGGCACCTTCAAGGCTAGAACTCAAAATGTTATAGACAAAGTATATATTGATACTGCACCGATTGCTACAGGCATTGAAATCCACATAATGTCACCAAAATGAACTTAACAACCGAAAACACTCATTGATGATGACCATCAAGAAAAATTCAGTTCCACAAAACTGAAGATTAATAAAGAAGGACATGAAAAGGGCATTACATAGAGAAAGATAATATAATCTACACTTTAGCCCCCACATTCACCCATTAAGGAATCTATCTTATGCCACCCCGGCATCCCCACGCCCACACGAGTTTTTCAACAAACCGGCAAAAAAAGTTAGTTTCGTACTTGTTCAGTGAAAGTTCTAATTCTTGACATAATTTGTTCCAATTATTACTGCTAAAATACCATGATCGATTTACAACTTCATCCTCTTATGTGCTTAATCTCTACTTATTGCTATCTGATGACACATAAATGAATTTACAAATATCATTATGTTCTATTTCTAAGCAAACAGACGTTTTTGTTATATGTTTTTAAAGTATATACTGTAATATATTGTTTGGAAGTATATAGAAAAGGGCAAAAAGGTGTTATCATATGTAACAACTAACAAGGACATGAAATCAGACAACTCTAGCTTAGAACATGTATGGTTTTTCTCAGTTCCTATGACATAGACTTGCCCACAATAATTCTTTAGCTGAGGTCCAAGTGAATGTGACATGATATACACATTTAAAAAAAAATAATAGGAGCATCTGATCAGAGTCTGTAGCTTAGAAGAACTGTATACTTAACCATATTTTGCTAAACACTTATTTATTTAAGTGTTATTTCCTGAAATTTTGTTTTGTTTTGGGTACAATAAGAATAGATGTGCAAAGTAGTGAAATGGGGCGGTTGTGAACTACAAACCTACAAAAAGTGTTTAAATTACATTTAACTTTTACCTCGTGGTTTGACAAATAATTTTGGAAGGTTATTATGTGTCACTTTATTACAACAAGTCAACAACAATTATATCAATTTAGAGCAATAATGTACTTAACCAGGTGCCACCTTTGTAGTTACTACTATCATAATCAAATCAATTATATAATAGATATATTAATAATGATCATCAATATCGTAAATCTTCTAAACTTTGTACATCATTTAGATTTGAAAAAGATGAGGACCATTAATCTTTTCGAGCATGTTCAGGAAAAAAGTTGCCAAAAGATCAAACAAAGCGCTCAAGTTACTACGTCGTGTTAATTTGTTTGTTTATGGAGTCGTGGCTTGTTCGTGTTTTTTCTCGTGGTGCTTTGTTTTTCGAGTGTCTCATCTTTAGGTTTAGCATATGTTTAGCTGTTGGTTCTTTATTTCAATATTGTGAGGTTGTTTTAAGGCTTTTTCAAGAGAATTCGTCTGTTGATGCTATATTGGCTTTGTATTTTCTAACTTGTTGCTAATTTTTAATACAAATTTGTTGTTCAATAATCATATCTATTGTGTTAATTATTTTAAGACGTACATCCTAGTTATTACAGTAATTTGCATCTTGTTTCCTCCTGTTTTATTAAGGATAAGCTAGCTTAGTTGATATTTACTTCAAAGAAACTGAAAATAAAGATAAATGCATGCATTTTCTTTCTTTTTCTCAATCAATTTCTTTTTGGTAGCTATGGTGTGCGGTTAAATAGTAATAAAAAACTATACGATATCTAACTCTAATTATAATTTAGATATAAAGTTAGTAGCTAGAAGGTTTACAATGATATGCTGTGAAAAGAAAATATATATGTTTATAGAAAAGAGTTAGTGGGAAATTGATAGCAAGAAGAGTGAAGTTTAAGATCATCTTCTCATAATCATCAGCCACTTTACCTAAAAACATCAGCATATATATAACATAACAACTTCGTAATCATTGTAATATATTCACAAGGATATCTATTGATTTAATTGTAGTAAGTTAGTAACTCTGTTGCTAAATTTGAATGTATATACAACCAATATTTTACTGTTTTGAGAATATTAGGTTGTCGTGTGCAAATATTATTCGAAGGAAGTCCATGTCAAAGACCTACTATTGGACCCGGACCATTTTTTCTGTTTTCTTGGTTAGGCAAGGAATTCAAAGTGAATTTGT
Source organism: Glebionis coronaria (assembly GCA_025667525.1). Lineage (NCBI taxonomy): Eukaryota > Viridiplantae > Streptophyta > Magnoliopsida > Asterales > Asteraceae > Glebionis > Glebionis coronaria. Next base: position 191,204,976 of record CM046881.1, read on the forward strand.
TCCACACTGTATTTTAAATTTTCTTTTTTACACATAGGAGAGAAATGTTTATAAAACTTAGTGCACTCACATGGTTATAAAAGTAGCACTTAATCCTTCACCCAAAATTATTTTATAAATACGATAATTATCATAGCCTATTTTTAAATGTCTAAAGTAAGCTGGTAAACTTGATCAATGACATTCATCTGTTTATACTAATCGGCATTTGCTTTAAGATTAAGGGTGTAAATGCTACGAGACACACATGATTGACTAGGTAAAAGATCAAATTGAGCAGTCTTAAGATGACCTTGAGCCTAAGCTTCATACATGGAAAGTAATTTGCTTCACGAGCCACAAGGAGTTTTAAAAAGACAAAAGTTATAATATATGTATAATTCTAAACATCAAACAGAGAAAAATTCATACGACCGAGCTTTGTTTTTAGTAAAAAAGAAGGTTTTAATATGCTATTCGGCTCTGGTAAATTAAACGAGCTAAGCTACAACTCGGTTAAGTTCAAGTTTGATTCAGCTTTTCAGCTTCTTTACATCCTTCTTTAAAACATCATAAAATAATGATATATATCATTGATTTGTAACGGGAACAAGTAACAAATAGTTACTTGGATAAATTTATACGATACCTTAAGATAGAATAGAATTTTCCAAGGAGACACAAGTGACACAACTGCCAACTTGTCTAAAATTCCGTGAAAGGTACACTATAATTAAAAAAAAAAGATAGTTAAAAATAAAAAAATGAGTATATAGTTAAAATGATGATTAGCTAGGTCCACTTGACGGCATGATTGTGAAAAACTAATTAAGACAGCCGACCACCGTCCGACGTGGACATCTCTTCCATCCCACTAGCCGGCCACACTCATCTCCTCCACCACCCTCCCTTCCCACTCTTGTTTAACTAGCTCATATCCTTAATCATAATCTACAAATAGGTTGTCAATCTAATAAAAACTTTCAATAACCCCGCCCCGAAAGGCACGCTCTAGCTATCCGGTTTGAGTATGTGTAGCGAGTTCAGACCTCGTATATTAGTCGGTCAAAAAATAAACTTATGTCGTAATGTAATTACGTACATTTTTATTTAACGATATATGAATGATCACCAGTCAACTAGTGGTCAAGCTATAAAAATTCTGATTATTATCGCTAAAATGTGAGAGACCTAAAGTTTGAGTCATGGTTTGTGTGAAAACACTGATATGGTTACGCCAAGATCCCGTAGATTAGTCAGAAAAAAAAAACCATGCTTACAAGTATTAAAATGTGCAACAAGTGCGTAAATTTATGATTTGTAAAATGAACTATCCTACAAAGTTTAAGGTTTACTTGTCATTTGATTTTGCAATTTCCGAAAACCCTAATGTCTCATTTGCACATCAGCCATTTAGCCGCATCCCTGCTTAGCTACGTAAGTGACATCCGTCATACTCTCTTGTCGTACAATTCCTCGTATCAAATACGAGGAAGTGAGGACACATGATTTTAACTCAAGTATCGATTAATTACCACCATTAGCCGACCATGCAAAGAACGTTTTGCTAGCTAGAAGTGATAGTTACGTTTTATAAAAAAATGAGCATGCAACTTCACTTTGCTATCACATAATTTATGGACAAGCTAGCCACCCAACCAACCATTAATTTATTGGTTCTAACTTTCGACGCCATGTTTGGATATTGTTAAGCATATATATTAAACCATAACTCTCCTGTTCGTAGTGCTCCTAATACGTCATAACAAATGAGGTTTTGTAACACACTTTCACACTTTTTATGATACTTGCTGAATAAACAATGACCAGTTTTGTCATTTGTAAGGAATGAATATTAAAATGCCAAAATTTCGGTGAAAAAGATCATCATATATAGCTCTTATGTTGCTGCTTGTTAACAAAAAGAACTGTTACATGATTTGTATAGTATACATTTCTATTTAACACCCATGATGGATATAAAGAGTATAGTGAAGGCCTGAGGGGCTATGATTATATTACCACCACCAAACAGCACAAGTTTTCAATATATTCGTCGAGTACAAAACTTCTCGTTACTGTTTTATAATGAAGTACCCCTTTTAATATTAGATGTTTTCTTCGATCACTCGTGAGGTTAATGAAATTATAACATGTTGTAATAAAATAAAATCATCAATATACAAAATATATCATGAAGTTATTGGGGTTCAGAAGTATATGTATGATCCATCCCAATCGCCTGTGAAGTCATCAAGTACGCATATGAAAGAATGATACCGATCGATCGATCTATTTATACGTAATATATGTATCAGATTGAAACCTATTCAAGGAAGTAAATTAATTTACGCGTGGGGACAAATATTCTCAAGCCATGCGTATTCTAATAGGATGGTCCCTATAAGATAACCTTCTTTTTGTTTTCTTTTTTTCCTTCTGTATAAACAGTCAAATGTATTATGTTGGAACCATATATTATCAGTTTAAAATAATGGAATACCACAAGGTTTCGTTCATTAAATAACAGATAGTCCCCGGTAATCCGAATAGCTAAATTGTGAAAGGTCGACTTGGATTATTAGGAAACTAAAAACCTTAAATCAATAACAAATTGTTGATGAAGACACCGGACAACAAGTATAGACAAATCTTGAAATAACGGCAGAGATAAGCTGCTAAAGTAAACCTTAAAACAAACATAAATTGTTCTTGAAGGCATTCGAAAACAAGCGGCTCATGGCGCTTGACTATGTTTTGGGATGAGACCCGCTCTAGTACTATCTTTAGTTTTGATTATATGTGAAACCCTAGGAAGTGTAACCCTACAAATTGGGCTTAAGCTTATTTATCAAGGGCATTGCTGAAAGAAACACGAAACCTGAAAACCATGATCAAAACTAAAGATGAGCTCAGTCAAGTCGTTGATAAAAGCTCAGAAACACGAAACCTGAAAACCATGATCAAAACTAAAGATGAGCTCAGTCAAGTCGTCGATAAAAGCTCACTATGTACGTCGACTTCACATATTTTTTTAAATTTATGGAAGGAAAGGTTATGTCTGTGCATGTTTGAGCAAAATCAACTTCAGAGAATACGTTTCATTTCAAGTGCCAAAACATAAACATGAAAAAAAAAACCCTGATATTTAATAACCTAAACTCTTAAATATGAAGCTTAGTTTAGCTCGAGAAACACAGATTACATAATCCACAAGTGGAGCTTCAAATACAGTAATTTATCTATGTGGCTGTTCAGAAATTTTGTGTGAGTGGTAGACTGATGGATGAAGTCAAAAGTCCTACACAAAAGGCTATTTTGCAGAGATGATGCCATTTAAATTCTAGACAAAGAGACAATTTATTCAGGCTTCAAATAAACCAAAATATCATCCATTAGGGAGGATGCCTAAAAGCGTGTTGCAACCATTCATCATTCTTTTTGTACTTTAGTTATTTTAATTTCTTACTATTATATATCAAGCTAGGAAGTCAGAAAGAAAGTATATATTGGCGTTATGCCTACGGCCGGGTGTGAAACTTGTAAAAATTAAAAAGATAAACATTTAAGAGTTGATTTTGGTTTAAGAATGTACAAAACACATGGCCAACACAATGATATATATAATTATCAAAAGTTATGTAAAAACGGATGATATTTCGGAAAAGCTATATTTTAGACCGTTTCCAATCCTTGTCTGATCGTGCTACATATTCACACCTAACAAGATCTAAACATATGATCTATTATAAGGAAACCAAGATCTAACATGATGGATTATTAAATGAATCATGAAATTATATTGTGTGGCATAATAGACATGCTATTGGTAGGTCGATCAACTTTTTATTTGGATCAAAATATAATTTTACAATCGATGTGAGTGAATTTTACATCGCATTTCGTTAAATAGGCAATAATCTTACTCAAAGGAAGTTACATATATATACTAAACCACTAATGACTTAATAACATTAAGTAATTGATTACTTATTTCGACCTTAAACTTTGATATCATTATTATACGGATCATAGTCGTAGTCAACATTATCATATGAATCATTCTATTGTTTAAGCAAACTCTTTATACGATATCCGACCCTTGGCGGATTTGAAGCTAAATATCTTACCATGTCATTATCAGCCGATTCAGTTTCATTATCACTATCATGATCACCCATAAGATCAATCATTTTTGAAGGTTTACCAGTATCATCCATAAGCACACATCTTTCCTTCATAAAATATGTTTCAGTCTTATTAATCTTATCAACTATAGGGGTAAGATTTTTCTTTTCCACATTCATACCAAAATAAAAGCCTTACTAACCCAATCAACTTCCATAGTAAACAAGTTATCATCATTTAAAGCATCAAACGAGTTAGTAAAGAAAATAATATGATTAAATGAGTTCGAGATAGCATTCTTGCTATCTGTCTTTAGAGAGTTATTGATGTCGAGACATTCTTCTACCAATAGACAGAGGCATCTTAGGACTCACTTCAATATTCTGTTGATTTACCTAAGGAGTGTGTAGTTTTTCGTTTCAGCGAAACCGATTAAAGTTTTTGATGCGTCCATGGTTACCACTTGAGTGTCGTGATGTTTGTTCAAGGGTTGTTTACGATGGAAATGGCTCATATGGATGATCCAAAAGACTAAAAGTATCATGCGGTCCAAAAGAGAATATGTATATGAATGTCATGTCATTTGGTAAGTATATAACCAGGGACGATAATAAGAATAAAATTTACTTATAATTAATATCTAATACGTAAATAGGTTCTCTTAAGAAAAAAAAGAATCATTCGCTTAACTAATCTACTCAAGTATTATTAAACAAGGTAATTCGAGAGGACATCAAAAAAAAGATCCAAGACTTAAAATTTGATTCATAAATAATATTTTCTCTGATCCCCTCAAACTAATGTTGTAAAAACTGTTAGGCGCTAATCAAGAGGCCAAGTACTGCCTAGCGGTTAATCGACTAGACGGAGATCGTATTAAAAATTATATATAAAAATATTATAAAATATTTTGAAACTATATGTATCACGGTTATTAGGTTGACCAATCTGATTAATAAAGCCGACTAGGAGGTTAATCCCCACCTAGCTAACGTCTAGCCGCTCATTAATCTTTACGAATTAAGTAAAAACTAAAGAGCTTGTATCCCAATGTTACTTTATATTGTGTGAGAAGATCCTTAAGTAAATGTTTGCGTGTTCAAGTCATGCTTAGGGTATGTGGGATAAATTTTTGATGTAAATATCGTTGGGTGGTTAAAAAATGTCGTTCTAAAAAAAATCTTCACGAATTAAACGTTGCATTTTTGGGTTTTTTAGGTGGGGTCAAAATTGATTAGTAAACAAGAGAACGCAACGTAATAGTAGACTGTAAAATGATGTTAGATTAAAGCCGGCTTATGGCTTAGTGGTATGTACATCAAGTAAGTGATCGGTTGTGAGTTTAAGTCTCGGCCGGGATTAGAATTTATGCATTTAAGACAATACAAAAAGACATAAGACATAAATCATAAACTACGTATTAGATAACCTAGAAATACACTAACACATACTCCGTATTTTGTTATTAGATGAATAATAATATATGTAAAATATAAGAAACTCTTGATAAAGAAACTTCTATTTTTGATGCACTGTTTTTACATTCGCCCGCAAGACAGCATCATTACTAAGACGCCCAAGGGTCCAGCTCCCCACCCAACATTCTCTTTTTTCTATTTATTTTTTCTTTTCTCACATATAAATGTAGAATTTTTTCTTTAGCAGTTTAATCCCAAAACTTGTATCTAGCAAAATAGTAAACTTTAGTAGCGTATAATGTAATTTACAAATTTTCTGGGCAATGAAACAAACGTAAATAACACTTTTAACATATATGATATATATAACAGATGTTTTGTATGGTAGTAACTTTAATTCTTGCCCAGTCTTGGCATATATTCAAGATTTTTTTGCTGTAGGTTATAGAGACTTGTAATAATAATACTAGTAATTCATTAAAAAAACAGCAACAAGCTTTGAAAAAGTTAATTACAAAGTAAGTTACAAGAATTTATACGAGAAGATACACGTACGTACGGGTTTGCATCTGTTGATAATCATATGACGAATTTTCTAGCGGCTAAAATGAGAGTATACCTTAACTCCTTCTAGTCGCATACTAAAGTAGCAGGTTTATATGAGATGTATTTAGAAAAAAAGGAGAATGTACAGAGATTAACTTTCAAAGACGAATTTTTTTTTGGCAAACTGATAAACTTATATCAGAGGGTGAGATGTGCAACATTAACTAACATTTTGAAACAATTTTTTGATGCAAATGAACTAACAGAAAAATAATTTGAACGATCGAATATGTATCTATAATTCTTGAGATCATTAAATGAAATACCTTTAATATGGAAAATTATTACAGTATTTCTTAAACCATATATACATTAACACAAAAGTATACATAAGATATGTGTGTTTCTAAAGAAGGGCAAGCAACGTGGTGAGTGTGGTTCACTATCAAATGAGTTGATGATTATATCTGCAATAGTTGTCATTTTGTAAGTTGTTTGCTTAATATATACTTCCTCCTTTTGTTTCTCTACCCTTTTACCCTTTTTCATTTCGACCGATCTGATAAAAGTTCGTTACTTTTTGCTACAAGAGCTGAAAATAAGTACGGATGCTACTGTATTTTACGTTTTTATTCACTTAGATGGTTGGACATTACGAATCTGCTGCTATCCAGTAAACTTTAAAGACAAGTCACTCTAAGTTATCGAACGCATGGTTTCTATAAGTTAAGTAACCTAAATATGGACCGTTTTACAGATATATATAATCTCAGCGCATAAACTATATAAAATAAGCATGTATTAAAAGAATTTTAATACCTAGTGTTTCTTTTATAACGATCATTAAAAGACTATCTCAGAAGATATACCTTACAAATCTATCTTACATGTTATAAAAAAAACTTGAAACTCTTTGGGTAAATGTTATAAATACACAATGTACTTTCTCAGATTATCTATTATGCCCATCGAACTATTTTATGTACAAAATACATACTTGACTGGAAAATTACCTTTGACTTAACTGAACAACAGATTATCGTTAGTACTTTCGTTAACTTGACCACACTTTTCATCCTTTCGTTAACTTAGCCATATTTTTCATCCTTTACTTAACCAGACAAAGAGCTAACATCTGGGTTCATAAACTGCATCTTCATCATCTCCATTTCTAGAACTTCCATCTAGCTATTAACATACACTAAAAAAATAGAACCAGTCTTACTAAAACTCAAATCATTTCGATATACTCATATCATCATCTCTAAGTAATTAATTCACACACTTCAATCCTAAATCAAAATCACATATCTAACGTCATTCTGACACTGCAACACCATAAACCAAATCAAGATCTGACACTGATAATCAAGATCTTGGTTACCCAGATCCAATTTGGTTATCAAGATTTGGTTATGAGTGATTAAATTCGTGGTAAATCGAGCAATCCAAAACGCAAGATTTGGTTATCATCTGACTTTGTTGTGTTCACTACAAGAAAAAAAAGTCAAAACCATTGTGCAAAATTCCAGCAAGGACAAAATCTGGATCCTTATAAACTTTAATCATCAAGTCAAGTTACACTAAACTGATAATGACCATAATCTTAAATCGCTCATAAATTTAGACTTTAGAGTGTTCTTTTCACATAATTTCTTTCGCATCAAACACCTCCTCAGTGGGTTTCTTATGGATAAGAATGATGGTGCATAAACTGAAACCATAAAGAATGGTGGTACAGATGTGGGTTTCTTATGGGTAAGAATGGTGGTACATAAAATGAAACCATAAAATATGTTGGATAAAGATTTTAAGGAATGGATCCTGAGATGGATAAAGATTTTAAAGATTCCAGTTGGGTCTTGAGGCAAGCAATAGCAAACATACGAATTATCTCAGGAGCTTTCATCTAGTTAGTATTTGCCATCATTTACTCGATATCATCTATCTTGGTTTAGGAATTTAGATCAGCTATGTTCATCGAACTATTCGTTTGGATCTGGGTTTTTTTGAATCTTTGTTTTTTTGTTCTTGTTCTTACTGTTTTGGATCTAGGTTTTTTTTATAATGAAGAACAAGAAGAAGAAGAAGATGATGATGATGATGATAATGATGTGATGTTAAGTAAAGGATGGAAAATGTGGCTAAGTTAACGAAAGGATGAAAAGTGTGGCCAAGTTAACGAAAGTAACCTGTTGTTCAGTTAAGTCAAAGGTAATTTTCTAGTCAAATATTTATTTTGTACATAAATTAGTTTGATGGGCATAATGAATAATCTGAGAAAGTACATTTTGTATTTATGACATTTACTCAAACTCTTTTTATACAAAAAAGTTCTAGAATTTGTATGAATGTTTGCCTAAGTTTCATTTTGTTTAATTAGGTTAATAAACTTTTAAGAATCATACAATGTTATAATGTAGTGTTAATTCGAGTAACAGGAATACATATTTATAATAAGTTGAGTAAAAGAAATATCGCGTTTTTATAAGTTTTGTTACATAAATGTCGTGTTTTTACAAGTTATGTAAAATTCACTAATCTAAAAATAATATTTCATAACTTTACTAATCTATACTACATTATAAAGGGTGTATCCCTTTGGTTGAAAGTTGAAAATGTTGAATAGTTGAAAAATATGGGTCCCACTAATCTATATCTATACTACATTATAAAGGGTGTATCCCTTTGGTTGAAAGTTGAAAATGTTGAATGGTTGAAAAATGTGGGTCCCACTAATCTATATCTATACTACATTATAAAGGGTGTATCCCTTTGGTTGAAAGTTAAAAATATTGAATGGTTGAAAAATGTGGGTCCCACTAATCTATATCTATACTACATTATAAAGGGTGTATCCCTTTGGTTGAAAGTTGAAAATGTTGAATGGTTGAAAAATGCGGGTCCACTAATATATATCTATACTACATTATAAAGGGTTTATCCCTTTGGTTGAAAGTTGAAAATATTGAATGGTTGAAAAATATGGGTCCCACTAATCTATATCTATACTGCATTATAAAGGGTGTATCCCTTTGGTTGAAAGTTGAAAATATTGAATGGTTGAAAAATATGGGTCCCACTAATCTATATCTATACTACATTATAAAGGGTGTATCCCTTTGGTTGAAAGTTGAAAATGTTGAATGGTTGAAAAATGTGGGTTCCACTAATCTATATTTATAATACATTATAAAGGGTGTATCATTTGGTTGAAAGTTGAAAATGTTGAATGCTGGAAAAATGTGGGTCCCACTAATGTATATTTATATTACATTATAAATGGTGTATCCCTTTGGTTGAAAGTTGAAAATGTTGAATGCTTGAAAATTGTGGGTCCCATTAAAAACTACTATATGCAAATCTTATTCATTAAAAAAGATATAAACTTTCGTTAATTAAACAAATGGCACCCTTTCATCCAATTGAAACATACTTATAAGATATTCTGAATTATAACATGTTACAACGCTTTGAAACAAAATTTTAATCTTTTGACGTTATATTTTGAACTTCACCGAAACACTTACCACAATATCGCATCGTGTTAATTATCTGTTGCTAGACAATTTCCGCCGCTATGCGCGGGTACTCGTCTAGTCTAAATAAACAAAATAAAATTTCAGTAACTTAATTGAATGTTCGTGTAAATTATAATAACTTTTTTATATAATACTACAGTAATCTTATATAATTGACTAGCTTCTCACACAAGAGATGATCTCATTTAACACAAGGCCTTTGTTATACATTTAGTGCCTTCCATTAATGCCCCTAAGGCCCCACTCCCCAGCAAACAGTAGTAGGGTATAGTAGGACATTGTCTATGCATATATATTCTATATATGTATATGCTTATGACTATTTAAGATCATATGACATTACAGTGAAAATAAAGCAAAGGTGGTGAAAGCAGAAATAACTCACCAGTTGCACCTTAATAATTTAGTACAAGTTGATTCATGATCATGGACACAATAGATCAATCATCATGTGTCCCGCCAGGGTTTCGTTTTCACCCAACGGATGAAGAGCTTGTTGGTTATTATCTCAGGAAGAAAGTTGCATCTCAGAAGATCGATCTGGATGTTATTCGAGATATTGATCTTTACAGAATTGAACCATGGGATCTTATAGGTAACTCTACGAAATGTTAATGTTCTTTTCTCTATATTGCTCTTGATCCTAGATCCTGAGTTCCTGTCAGTAATCTAGATGTTTCAAGTTAAATCTTATACATGGATATCATTTTTTGATTAGCATAAGGTGATGCAAAAATTTCAACTAGTAGATCTGTTTAAAACACATTTCTTGATCCAGATTAGCTAGGGTTTGCTTTCTTTTTATCCATTTTATGTCTTTGAATCTCTAGCTCGTGGTTTCATTGACTCATTGAGTTGTTCAACTATTCTACAATGCATGCTTATAATATAGCTCATGGTTTCTTTTTCAGAGAAGTGTTGGATTGGATATGAAGAGCAAAATGAGTGGTATTTCTTCAGTTACAAGGATAAGAAGTACCCTACCGGGACAAGGACGAATAGGGCAACCATGGCAGGGTTCTGGAAGGCTACAGGGAGAGATAAGGCAGTATACGAAAAACTAAGGCTCATAGGGATGAGGAAAACCCTAGTTTTCTACAAAGGAAGGGCACCGAACGGACAGAAAACCGACTGGATCATGCACGAGTACAGACTCGAATCTGAAGAAAATGGTCCCCCTCAGGTAAGAAATTCAAAGTGCTTAGATTTACACACAGTCAATTCCATTACAGTTTATTTATCTCAGGTGATTTAAATCATTTTCTATCATGCATGCTTCCACTTCGACAGTTGAATTCCACATTTCATTTTATATTACTAACTATTTGTACTATAATGAACAATGTGATTTTCGCTACATCGCTTTTTGGGTGGTATATTTTCTGGATCTTGATTAAGCAAAGAACCTTTGTTTAGATTAAATGATTTCTTAAGTACCATATAATTAAAAACCAAATGTTGTTGGACTCAAGAGGAGGAATGTTAAAAGCTTCAGATCATGAGATTTCCAAGGTTTAGGATCATGAAACAATATCCTGATTCATAATTTCTTCTAGGATTTTCTTTACATAATGATATACCAATTGATGATTAATTAGCGTCAATAGATCGATAAAACAACTAAGTTAGTTGTCGACCGCCCGTTTAAGTCAGTTCTTCTCATGTTTATGAGTAACCTCGCGGGATGTTACATTAGTACTTGCATCACTTTTGAGTATGTGTTGTGCATTGTTCTTGATCTAGGTTTTAGCTAGTGTTAATCTTGTCCAAAATAAATCTAGAAACCGAGTCAAAACTTCTTATATATTTGTTTTTAGAAGACGACAAATAAGAAAACAAGAAGAGTCCACATAATAAGTTCTTTCAAATGAAATGACTTTATTTTGATTTCAAAATGTAATTATGATAGAGCTTAAATCATCTTTTTTTCATGCATGCTCGATCTCCACTATCTTAGGATCTTTGAGTGTGTGTTTGTGTGTGCATATTCTCGCCCATTCTTTTTGGTCTCTAATCTTTGAGTATGTTTATGTGGTACACAAACCATTTGACTTTCATCGCTATCTAATAGTCAAAAAGTGCTTTAAAACATAAACTCAAGTTTGCCTCGTACATCTACTTAAAAGAAGTCTATTGTCTAAGGCTATTTGAGATTGTTTACTAAAATTGCCTTGTTTTTATTATTATTGAAAAAAAACAATCAAAAACACAATAATTAATCGGAGAAAGTTTCAATAAGCAATCCCAAATGTTGCTAGGAGAGTAGTTACTTTACCAAGATCAAGATACAAATTACAGTATTTAGTTTGATTAAAGAATCAATACATTGAAAGTTTAGCTTATAATACGATGATGATTTTCAGGAAGAAGGATGGGTAGTTTGTCGAGCATTCAAGAAACGTGCCACGGGACAAACAAGAACCACTGAAAGATGGGAATCGAAATACATGAATATTGAATCAAACCACGTAACTTCGGCCAGAGATGACTACATAACAACGCCGTCTTCAAGTTTTCTTGCAACACAAAGTTTCATGTGCAAGCAAGAGTTGGAAGGAGCTGACAGTTTGAACTTTGTGAATGTTGATCAGTTTATACAACTTCCTCAACTTGAAAGCCCGCCTCTCCTGTCTAAAAAGAGGTCTATAAGCTCTATATACGAACATGATCAAGAATACAACAAAAACAAAGCAAGAATCACAAACCAAAGCGACACTAACGATACCAATGTGGATGAAGTGAGGGATTGGAGGGCTCTTGATAAGTTTGTAGCTTCTCAGCTGAGCCACGAGGAGGAGATCCAATGTATGGGAGAAGGGTTTTCTTCGAGCTTTGAAGAGAACCATAATTCTGACTTAAATTTTATGCTCATGCAAAACGGAAGAGAAGAAGGCGGTGGCACTGAAGGGAAATTGAGTGGTTTCTTGGGTTCAACAAGCTCAGATCATTTTGATATTGGATTATGCATATTTGATAAATTATAAACTTAAACGGAAAAAATAACACATAAAGATGATGAAGGCAGCCGATGAAATGCTATATTATATAGTTGTATACAGGATTACTACATATATTTCATATGGATAATTTTTCTATGATTTCATATAACCTTGAGATAATAATCATGTGTGTGCATATATTTATATATATGTGATTTGAATTAGGTATTAGCTATGTAAAACTAGTGTAGCTAATGACTAATACTGTTTATCTATGTAATTTCCTTAATAAATACTTTTGTATCTCAATATGTACGTGTAAGCTCGTGTTAAAATTCAGCATGGATCAACCTTTAAAATGTGTCCACCTGACTTTTATGTACTAATTAATCAACGAGAAAAGTTAGTTTGATGATTATGTTCTCTAAACCAACATATTTAAGCTGAAGGTATGGCTAGAGATGAATCGAATGTTACTTGCAAGTGCAACAGTTAGGTATAGCTTTTGCTAACGGATAAGGTTTCCCCCTATTCAGGGCGAGCAGGGGGGCGGTAGTATTTGACTTAGTTATACGTAGTCCAACCAGGGTATCCTGTGATCGTTTCGGACCCTTTTCTAAGCCACCCGCAAGATTTGTACCTAGTGAGATATGAATATGAGACCTCTTGCAAGAACATTGACCACTGCACGACCTTGACGGTGGTTGGTTAGTCTGCTTTTGATGTTGGAGCCAAAAGTTACCTACTCGTTGCCTCGTTTACAACCAAGCGTGTCAAACACCGGTCCCGTTTGTATTTGTGGATAACCTTGATTTGATTTGAGGTAAAATGTTGTGTACTTAAAACATACATAGCAAAAGTGTTGTGAACACAAAAGATTCGATGGGAAGTTATGGATTGATCATCATGATGCTTGTAATTAAAAAAGGAATGTAATATATGAATTGAATATCCAATAGGAAACTGAGAAAACGTTGTCTGAATTCCATAAAATGGTTTTGGTGATGTGGGCCAAGAAGTTGTCTAGCAATCTCAGAACAAACCGTGGTTCTTCTTCTGCATGCTTGGTCTGGTCTCTTGCACAAAAGTTCACTTTCACGTTTTCTAATTTCCTATTGGATAACCTTATACCAAGAATTTCCTATTCTTTATATATTATTTTCTATAATATATAGATTTTATATATTACTAGTAAATGACAAATCCAATAAAAAGTTATCAACTTTTTTTGAAAAACTTGTTTTGAGTTAGTGGGAAAAGTCGAAATTTGGAAGTTTAATATTCAACTAACTGAAGTGAGATTTAAAAAAATATATACATTATGCAAAAGTAGTCGTTAATTGTTTTACTAATGTGGTTCAAGTGTCTGAATGTGCGATGTGACATCCTTGTTAATAGCTTTTAAGCAATGATGAAATTTGAACATTTATTTTGGGAAAGCCAAATTACTTTAGAGATACAAAAAAACACTTTAAAAATGCATTAGTCATATTTACACTATTCGTCAAAACATTTAAAAGGATCGGAATCCTCTCGGGCCCCTATAAAGTTCCGTCCTTACTTTTAAGTCATTAAGGTTGTATATATGATTTTTCCTTGAGATAGTTATGCTACACGGAAATACAAACATAATAGTCAAGCAAAATTATGTGAGTTGTTGTTTTTATAGAGGAGGGTCTATGTTGGTAACAGAATGAACAAAACAGATAATGTTATTGGTCTTTATTTATATGTAACCAATGATAAAATATTTATCAAGTTCTAAACATACAAAATAAAAAAACTTGTAAAACAAGTCAAACAAATTACAAAAAACAAATTCTCGAATCAAACCCACAAGTTTAACGCACATTCAAACAATCTTCACCGTGAGTTAACTCTCAAACCAAATCAAAAAGTTCAAATTCCAAACGCTGGATATACTAGCTAAATTCAAAACGAACGGTCGAATCCGAAAACGATCCAAAACAAATCTAAATGATCGAATCTAAAACCGATCCAAACCAAACCCGAACGATCGAATCTGAAAACGATTCAAAACAAATCCTAAACATCGGACCTGAACACGATCCAAAACAAGTCTCAATGATCGAATCTGAAATGATCCAAAACAAATCCCAATGATCGAATTTAAAAACGATCGAAAATAAATTCCAACGATCGAATATGAAAACTATAAAAAAAAATCCCAACGATATCTATAAATACAATCTCGGACCAAACAAATTCGAAGAAAAGACTCTAATCGTTAAACCTAGCCAAACAATTTCAAAATATGGGACAATGAATGAATTCAGGTCCAACGTCAATCAGGTATACCGAATTCAAATACAAACAAATTTATGTTTGCTAACAAACAAAAGTTAAAGCCATTCATACTTTTCAAAATCCAACCGACATCATAAGTTGCAAACGAACATGTCACAGTTTTCAATCTTCACAAACGATTAAACTTTTTCAAAATACAAACAATCCAAATTCATATGCGATCAAAATTTTAAACCTAAAACGATCTTTCAACCCAAAACTAAACAATCTTTTCTTTTCTTTTCTTTTTCTTCATGGAAACGCCATCTTGCTCTGATACCACTTTTGGGTTATTTAAAGAACGAAACAAATAACAAATACAAACAAGCGAAGCAAAAGCTTTATTCAAATACCAAACTAAATTACAAAACCAAATTCAAAAGTACTAATACAAAATAATACTTCCAACAATACAAAAAAACTAATGTTATTGGCATTTATTTATAGGAAACTAATGACCTAAGACTTACCAAATTCTAAACATACCAAAATAAAAAAAACATGTAATACAAGTCAAACAAATTACCAAAAACAAATTTTAGATTCAAACCCACACGTTTAACTCACATTCTAATAGTTTAACTTAGTCATGATTTGTACGACAAAAACCATTGTGGCTAACTGCCCTTTGGGGGCTTGTATTGTGTTTTTGGTTTTTTAAGCATTTTGAAATCCTGCATCCAAGTTAGTGTGTTTTTTTTCACTTCTTGTCCTCTGTAAGTATTAAAAATCCACCCATGTACTACGTAATATTTATGAGCATAGATATTATGTTAACTTTACCCCAAGTCGCGCAACTTAGCCTTTTAATACTAATAAAATAAATAGTTTTCCCTAAGAATCCATAAATGGAGTCGGTTTAGTGAAGAGTTAGAGTGAATGTATCCTAACTATGAGAGTGAAAGGTTCCAATAATGAGAGTAAAAGATTCACAAAAGTTCCCCAATTGTGAGAGTGAAAGGTTCCGAATTGTGAGAGTAAAAGATTCACACACTCCTACGTGAAACATCATCGTATTTGAGAAGTCAAAAGCACATAAGTAACTAAAAATTAATACAAAATTTTGTTTGTACAAACTGATTACTACAATTTTTTTGTTAGTCTTTCTTCTATAACCTTATATATTAAAAGAGAATTTAATGAAAGGTTATTCATTATTTATATTTTTCACTCAAGTGTATCAAAAGGTTGCCATTTAAATTTACATGCTTCGAATTCAAATATACTAAAATTGTCCTTTTTTACATATATATCATGCATTGAGATTTTGCAACTAATGAGGTGTCATTTTATACACTTTTAGGGGTCATTTCACCTCGTTATTTGTCCTAAAATGCTTAAAACGTCTTAATCACTTTCTTTTGTTATTTTAGCAATTTGTAAGCACTTGGAACATTTGAAGGGTTTGGAAGGTGTTTCTAAACATTTTCAAGGCTTTTTGGAAGAAATATGGAAGAGGTAAAGTCAAGAACGTACGGATTTATCAAGTCACAAAGAGAGTTGTCATCAGGGGTTATTGACGGTGTCACCCATAGTACTTGACACCATCACAACGATCATCTAGACGACGTTGCCCTCTACACCAGACGGCGTCGCAACTTATCGACAGTAGAAGCCCATAGAAGATTCACATGCTCGACCGCGTCGCACTTATAATATGACGTCGTCGCAGCCCCAAATATGTTTAAAACCCTTATAAACATATAATTCGTGTGGAATTTTGGAGTTAACTTGGAGCAGCCATAGCCAGCCGAACCTATAACAATTGAAGAACAAGGTTTTACTTATTTTCATTAATCATGTTTTTTATGATTATATCCTATATCTTTTCTTCTCCTGCTATGCTAGTCTAGATCTTTTGTTGTTTATCTATGATTGCATGAAATCTATAATTAGATCTTCTTGTGTATGTTACTTCTTGGCTTGATTTTATGCACGTTAGGCTCTAGAAAATCAAACTAGATATTCATATCTTAACTATTGATATGTCTAGGGAAAAGTGGGTGATAGATGATGCCTCGATTTGTAGATCCATGTTCTTGGTCGTGAACTCCCTTGACCGGGTCAGCAATTGCATGGTAGTCTTGTTGCTTCGTTATGGCGGATACATTTAACTGTTTGTTAATGCATGTGTTAAATAAATAGATCTAGGATTTGTCTGTAGTTCTAGATATATATGACTTTATCACATAGACGATTATGAGGATGTATGTCAAATAGGTAAAAACTAGTAAACGTCACCACCACTATGCTAGGTTTATTTGTTTCACACATGGCTTGTAATTAATACAAACAGAAGCACTTACATATTGAATCGAAAAGACTAACGGGTAGAAACACATTAAGAGAACAAGGTAGTAAGTAGTGCATGATTAGATAAACACATTTTATTTACTTGGTGAAATTCTACAACATTAGTTTAGGTTTAATTAGAGTGTTAGTCAAAACTCCCTCATTTACCCTGATAATTTTACTTGCTTTTTATAAAAATACAAAAATACAAAAATAATCTTCTTCCCACCTCTAGAAATTTTGTACGTTCGACGTTAGCCTCCCAAACTAACCTTGAAAGAAAGATAACAACCCCGAGTCCTTACCTATATTATACCTACAAGACCGGGTACACAGCCCGATGGGTTTTAAAACTCCTTGAGGAGGGATTCTCTTCTGATAGTCCCATATAAAAAACCCACATCAAGTTTTTGACGTCGTTGTCGAAGAATAGTAAGACTTAGTGTTCAATTAGCTTAGGTCTACTCACTCGATTCCTTCTGAGTGAGACCATCTAGCCTTAGGTCTAGTAAATTAGATTTATTTTAGTCTAGCTTTTCTTTGTGAGCTTGTTTGTAAATCTTTCACTTATCGTCATTGCGGATTATTCACACTTTTATCCGTGACAACTGATCAATTATTGATGTTCATGGAGTATTACCGAATAAATTTTCCTAAGGACTTTCAAAGAGACTTAGAATATTGTGAGGAAACAATTGGGACAAGAAATTAAATCCCAACACACATAACACCTTATCTAGTGAAACCTAGGTACCATATGAACCTTCACCATGTATAGATTCTGTCGAACAACCTCCATGTTTAGAATCCACTTATTGTGAGCATATAAGTGAACTAGATATGATGGAAGATGATTCTTAGCAAGATAGCTTTAAATTTATAACTAGTTTCAACCGATTTATATTACTAACACAAGGGAAAAGTATACCCTTTCATTTTGCAATATAGTAATGGTAAGACCAGATCATTTCAAGGGACTGTTGTTAACAAGAAAAAACAATTATCTCTAGAGTGTCACAAGTTCTAAATATTATACTTATCAAATGATTAAAATGTGCATTTGGTTAAGACTAATAACATAAAAATGATGCATAACAAAGATGAATTATAAGCACATAAACAATGCATGTATACAAATGGATGACTAGTCACACAAGCATCAACTATTTAACATAACAAGAAATCCTTTCGACCTATAGATCTCGTTATATCTAATACATAATGTTGGTTTAAATAATTCAAGTGCTCACTGAGCCACATTCTTTCGAACCCATGGCAAAGCATTAAACAAGATCATACAAGAGTTGATATGTATTTTATTCGCCAATTTCCACAAGGAAAATATCAAGATTCATTTACTATATGACATGAAGTTCAATCAATCATATAAGCACTTTCGAACATCTTATAATCAAGAGTGAACCAAATACGTAACAATTATTAAATATGATAGTATCGAGCAACAAGAACATATCAACCAATCTTATAATCACGAACCAGGGTCAAAGTGCGACGCACAAACCTAATTGTGTGACGTACTTTTACCCTGCAATGCTATAAAAATCAAATCATGGTTCTATAAAACACCCTAACCAAATGCAGAAGTAACTATTCCATAATCTCGGTAATAACAAACATCTTAATAAAGTGAAATTCGAAATTCATGACAATAAACAAGAAGAAGAATTATACCAAAGATTATGAGTAATTATATTTCTGAATGCAAAGTTTGATTCCAACAATTACACAACAAGCACTTCCTTAGTTCACTTAAAGGATTGAAGAATCCTTGATGATTTTCCTCCAAGTCATCAAAGTGGTGGTGTGATTATTGATAGTACATGGATGGTCTGACCCCTTAGGTCTGTTTAATAAGTCTAACAAATGTAGCAAAGTAATGAGGAGAAAACTTAAGAGTTCCCTCATGAATACCATCCATAATGATAATTTTGTAACAACATGCAAAGTGTGCCGCACAAAGTGAATTGTGTGCCGTACTTTGCCCAAGTACTCCAAAATTGTTTTCCATGGGAGTGCGCTGCACAATGGAGGTTTCCAAATTTATTTATTCTTTGGTCCTTCTTGTTCTCTTTAAATCCAAATCTCTTCTCCAATGTTTGTTTCAATCCCATCATAATTTTGCATCAAATTAGTATCAACTCATAACATATTTTATTTATTACATAGCAATATGGGACAAATGCATCATTCTAAATATGTACAAATGAGGCGTTATCAAATTCCCCTATACTTAACATCTTGCTTGTTCTCAAGCAAAGTAAATTTCCAATCTTAATTTTTAAACGAAAGAATAGATAATGCCAATAATCAAAAGCAAAGATAATGCCATAATGCACCTCACGAAGTAGGTACCTTGAATTCACACACTCTCATATAGCAAGGTATCAATGTTTCACTCAATTGCACGAACATGAAAAGTAAAATTACCATAAGCTTGTACAAGGAACTAAACTAAACCGAAATTAGCGTAAGCACCAAGTATGATATCAAAAAGAGGGCTTTTAAAAACTTTTATTACCACCACCTATCAAAAGAGTATACAACATATCATTATCCACCATGTTTAATTATGCTCTGAACGTTCACAAAAACTTCATACTTCTAGGCTTCTTTTGCCTTTATTTTCTTTTTCTCTATTTTTTTACCATCACTTTGGGGTAACACGTTTCCCCTCATACTTATGATTCACTATATCACACATAAACATGGTTTCTAGTAACATATCGTAACCTTTAGACATTGGCAAAAACTTTCACTCTTTTCTTTTTTATATTTTGCCTCTTCATCGTCTACAATACTTATATCATACAAGTATGATCTCACTATGGTCTCGTAAAGATTACCAAGCACAAGTTCTAGAATTTAACAATTCACTGGCACACACAAGAATGATTTAAAGCATAAAACTGTATACGATATATATTGGCTAAAAAACCTCACAATAATGGTTAAAATTTGTGCAAGTAACGTCATCACTTCCAAGTCGAACGACATCCTAATTACTGGAATTATCATTCTTTAGAATCTTTTAGACCCACATTTTTTTAGTTATAGAGTTTTTCACAAAAACGCTACAAAGTGTGGCGCACAATCGAAAAAGGGCGACGTACTCCTAGAACAGAACACTCCCAAAATTTTCGTTTTCAAATGTGATGATTTTCCGCTTATCTCCCCCCATAATTATTATGAGAATTGTACCTAATGCTAAATATAAGGTAAAAGTAAAAGAAAGGAAAATAAGAGTAACACTCCCCTTTTATTCCAAGTCATGAACGAAGCCGAAATCTCCAATCTTCGCCTTTATTTTATCTACCGACTTGCTTATTCCTGCAATTTATATACACACATACCAACAAAGCATTTATCACATAAAAAGAAATAAAACATCACACATAAAGTTCAAATTGTCCTACATGCCAACAAAGGCATATTACATAACCAAATGTAATAATAATCCTAATATTGTTTGAAATTGTTTTAAAACAAACTTATGACCCAACACAAAGTCACAACACATGTCCTCACATGTATTCCTTGGTCTCATCTTGGTTATGAGGTTGGTATGGGTGGAAATGGGGCGGATACGGTGGAGGTTGTTATGTATAGTAGAATGGCTCATGATGATACCTGGGCGGACCATAAGTTCCACTCATTGGCACATTGTATTTCTCAACCATCCTCTCAAAAACTGGAGCATATCTATCCATACTATAACATTGTCACTCCATCATAAACCCAGGTTGATCTTGCCTAACGTTCATACGACCCATCCTTTCATATACATCTTGAAGCGAAGCACGAGGAGCTCTCGACATAGCCACACATGGTGCTCTAGCCGGTGCATCTTCATGCAACAACCTTCCATCTACTCCAATCAAATCTCTCAAAGTTATCTTGTTAATGGTATCACAGATGATTAGTGGATTAAGACCACATACCACACAGTTGGTTAGAAGCTTCATCTTCCTTGCTAGTCTTGTCACAAATTATCTACACACAATCATACTACTCGCTTAGCTACATGACCGTTTTCTCTTCATCCATTTGGCGATAACCCACGCCACATTAGCATATCTCTCACGGTTCTTTTCCCTAACATACTCAACAACCACAAATCGTTTCTTTGTACTTTATCATACCCCGTAGTCCTTTGAAAAACCGCATAAGCAATCATATTTTGAAGCACCTCCAAAAGTGGACTATTGATTCTAGTGGTGTAGCTCCTAGATAAGCTCAATAGGTCCTCATCATGACAAACAATTGCCCAAAATTCCTGAGCATTAAAATAACCATCGTCACACAAACCTCTTTGAAAATACACCTCAAATCCCTCTTCTCTAAATTCACCCTTAGTGTAAAGTTCCAAGTATTTAGAAAATTCCTTTAACGTAAGTGCATGACCCTTACCACATAGACGAAAAGTCAAGATCTTTTTAGTTTCCAACTCGTCATCATCAACATCCTCATTAAACACAAAAGTTGAGAAAAACTCGTAGAGCTCCGCATAAATTTTCTCCCTACAAGTAAAAGCACGGATCCAAACTTTAGATCAGAAAAGATCCTCATTTCCTCTAGCTTCCTTCAATACAATCGTGAGCATCTCCCTAACTTGCTCTCCACACCCCAATTCGTCTAGAACTCCAAAGTAGAAAATGCTAGGTGCAAAATTTTGTTTTGGCAGCAAGGTACTCAAAACACTATTTTAATGCACCTTATCATTAGTATTACATCAGGCCAACCCAAAAATTCACGGCTAGGTGTCCCCATGAGTGTTTCACTTGTCGTCTCCATCGGCCTCTTTTTCTTGCTTCGGCTAGATGAGTCG
Organism: Glebionis coronaria; assembly: GCA_025667525.1. Taxonomy (NCBI): domain Eukaryota; kingdom Viridiplantae; phylum Streptophyta; class Magnoliopsida; order Asterales; family Asteraceae; genus Glebionis; species Glebionis coronaria. The sequence continues at coordinate 191,226,973 of CM046881.1, forward strand.
GTCTCATAGTCTTTAGAACTTGTGTTCTACACATTTCAACACACAAACAGACATATATCAACATTCGATGAACATTACGGGTCAACGACCTCCCTACATATGAGATACGAACTCTCTGTTTGGTTTTAGGCAAAAAATGCGACGCACAAACTAGTTGGTGCAGCGTACTTTCTGGGTAAATAGGCACAAGTGCGGCGCACAATGCAAAAAGTGTGACGGACATTCTGTGCAAATGAACAACATATCGGGGTGACTAGCAAAATTCACCAAATCCACGAAATATTGGTTCCAAACTAACTCATAAGTCAAGAATCGAACACTAAACTTAACCCAAGTCATCCTAACCCACAACATTGTTCGAATCAAAGGTTCCAATCTCAAACTCTCTTTTTTATAATTTTTTTTTATTTTCGGCTATACACAATGTTTAATCTACAATAACATACTAATCTATGATTACTCCTAACTAGTTTAGATTCAATCAATTCAACTAAAAACCCTAATTGAAAAATCAATTAAAACTAAAAAAAGAAATTAAAATCTAATTAAAGATTAAAGAACTTATCCTGAGCATGATTTGAATGTGGATTGGAGTGAAAAACGAATCAAAAATATTTTTGGTGATGATTCCCTGGAGAATCGTCCGTATTTTGTGGTTTTGTAATGTTTTTAGTTTTGTTTGGAATGAGAAAAACAAAGATATTTAAAATTTTTACGTCCAAAAGTGCAGCGTACATCCTGGGGTTTTTCGACACAGTATGCTGCAACAATGTATAAAAGACACAAAATTCACACAATTTCTCCGATCCAACTCAATTCATTACTGAAAAATAAAAAGACAAACTAAGGGTGATATTCCCTTTGTCAAAACCTATCCTAATACATCTAGGATACATAGTTTTGGCATTCGTTTTATTATATTATCAACATACATAATTAAAAAGTAAAACCAAGCTAGGAGCCAATGTTTGACTTCTCCATCATTATTTAGTTGCAGCAAAAATTGAGAGGTAACATAATATCACCCTCCTTATATCGGCCCGAAATCTCTCTATTAGTATCCTTAGTCTCATACACTTTTTCATAGCTCTTTCCACAAGGATCAATAATTTTTATGGCACGTACTACTCATTATCCCCATCTATCCTTATGTTTTCGAATTTCTTCCTATTACCAACTTGTCAATCCTTGTGTCACACCCCATCATGGTAGAATACGAGGCACGACGTATGGATATCATCACAACAATAACATGTCTATAAAGAGAACTAAATGAAATTAAAATATCATAAATGGTGACACAAAATGTCATGACAATATCTCAATAAATGCAGGGGTCTAGGTAAGTAGTAAAAGTCCTACCTCTCACCAAAGACAAACAAATAAACAAACTCAAACATATAGGTGTAAAAAATGTATCACGTATTCAAACAATGAAAAGAAAACTAAGAGGAAAGATATTCCTCCTAATGTTGTCCTAGTAGCCTCTAGACTCTAGCCACTTCTAACATCATCCTTCATAACTACCTCACCTGAAAATGACACTAAAACTGTCAACATTAAGTTGGTGAGAACATAGGTTTAAGTTATCTAAAATATCATAAGAACTTTGACATCCGCTGTAAATAAGTTGAAGAAAAAAAGTTAAAGCAATGGACTATAAAGTGATATTCATGTAACACACAACTACAAACATAACATACCATAACAATTAAGCGCACAAAATAAGAACAAATGCACCTACACCTATCCGTATCTTTCCCATACCCAATATGGAAGTTGAACCCCATATCCCCGTCGAGATATCTGGCCCCAAGAAGATGATGTACATATACTCAAAACATATGTACTCAGAACGCATGCCAGAACGCATAATAGAACATATAACATATCACATAAGTAGGCATATCACATAATAGCACATTAAGTCCACACATTTGAAAAACATATTATCAAAATATTTTAAAGAACATAGTACTAAGACATTTAAAAATAGTACAAGTGTCATCTCCATCCCATACTGGAAAAACATATAAAAACTTAGTAAAAATGGGACTATGAACTCACCTGATTGAGCTCCTCCAAATATTCCGCGCACTAGCAAAAAGCTAAACAAACAAATGCATAACATCAAGACATGAACCAATAACTAAAATGGCTCATCAATCTATAATGAACATCTAACCCTTACCCTGATATTAACTTCATTTATATGCTCAAAGCATCCCATTATCCTTCTCTAACAAGTCCTTAACTTAGTCAAGTTCGATACCTATCCCGTTTATATTTTACCCAAAACAGTCCCGATTTGTAGTCCCCAAACTATTAGCCAAACAACCACCTAACCATACCCATGCTTTCTGTAAAGAAAACCCAATGCCCTTACGTGTGTTAGCTAACTTATCTCTTTTTACCCAGCCTTAATTATACTGTTAAAGGTCCGATATACATGTATATACTTTTGTCTATCCAGATTTTACTAATTTTGAACATATAAAAACTTTGATATGATCAGAGGGTCTTCCACTATCCCAATTGATTAGCCCTCTTTTAGATGTCTTATATAACATATAAAATAACTCTCATATTCTTTTGAAAGTCCAATTGTAATCATAAGTACCCTAACCATCTTAAAACATTAATTTAACCCTGACTGATTCCAAAACTGTTTTTGATCTCCGACTGGTGTAACATGTTTTTGACCCACTGCCCGACCTCCAATTTAGTCCTCGTTTCTTGAATACAAAATCTAACTCAAATACCTTTTCAGAGGTACTTGGATCACATCATGAATGTTTTTAGAACTCTAGACATGATTAAAACAATAGACCTAAAATTATCCTAGTTTTTAATTACGAATTTAATTAAACTAACATAATTAATTACCCAATAATTAATTAATTACAAGCCCTAATTTATCTAATCATTATAATAACATAAATTCTCATATTTTAATTTTTTCCTAACACTAGATCCATCATAATTTGATGTACACATGATTAAAAAAACAAATTAAATGAAAGGGTTTACATGTTTTACCTTAGATTTGTGAAAACTCAAATTTTTGATGAGGAACCCTAAAAGATCTCCATGAACTGTCGACCCATTTTTTTTTCTCCAGGGATTTATGTTGTTTTTAGTTAATTAGAATCCTTATATACTTAAACATGAGAATCCTAGCCCAAATACAAAACCGACTTTCCTTTTTCTCCTTTTTCCCTTTTTTCTTTTATTTCTTGCGTTTGTTCCACCGCCCCTTTATATATTTTTTTCTTTTAATTTATTATTAATACTTTATTAATGTTTCCTTAATTTACCTTAATTTATTTCAGCCCCTAAGACCTCCCAAACATCGTAAAACTAGTAAATTTTACGCGTATACCTTAAAAGACGTAAAAATATACAGTTTTATAAAAATTCTTGGAATACGAAATAAACTATTTATTTAAGTCCTAAATGTCTTAAAACCATCCCGAAAAATATTCCTGTGACTGATTACTTTATCCGAGACCCTAAAATGCTAAACCCTAAATCGTAGAAATACGATTTACTATAATACATATACGTACACATAAAATATTAAAATAACGCCATATAATATCACAGCTACATCCAAGTGAACTAATGAGCACGAACTAAACCCGTCTAAGCAATCGTTTAATGTACTACGCACTACATGTACGATGTATAACATCTAGTCAAAGGCTCAAATATTAACATATTGCAAATAAACGCACACTAAGAACAAAATTAAAGTCAAACAGTCATAAGTGACAAACTCCAAAATCTAGGGTTGTCACATCACTCCATCCTAACAGAAATCTCGTCCTCGAGATTTACTCCTTAGGACTGTCATTACAAATAGACGAGGATACTTGTTCCTCATAAGTTCCTCTCGTTCCCACGCGAATTCTAGTCCACCTTCCAAATTCCATCTAACCTTACTACGGTATCCTACTTCTCCTAAGCGTCTTAACTTCACGACCCGTACTCTCTACCGACCCTTTGATACAACGAAGACTCGTATGTATACCAATAACTTCCAACGGTACTTGCAAGTCGGTTCTCTCTCTAAGCATTTCCTCGAGTTACCACATGAATTACATCATGCATACTACCTAATTCTTCCAGCAATCCTCATTTTATATACCACTAGCCCGATCCTTTTGAAGATTTCAAATGGACTCACGATTCTAAGTGTTAACTTCCCTTTTTTCCCAAACCACGTCATTTCGTTCCATTGGGAAACTTCTAGCATATCCTTATCTCCAATCTTAAATTCCCAACGACTTATAGCCCTTGTCCGCATAGCTCTTTTGTCGATCTCTAGCCATCCTTAATTTCTCCTTAAGCACTATTATCACATTCGTAGTTTCCTGAACCATTTCTGTTCCAATAAGTTGACTGCTTCCAACTTTCTCTAGACGAGACTTTCCCTTACTCATGATAACTAACTTTCAGCTCGGACGCTAACCCTTCCAATATCAATCTACTATCTTGTCAATCTCTTGCTTCCTCAAGCCATTCCTTCCTCACTACTACTTTTCGATCGTCCCTTCAAAATCTTAAGTGCATAACATCACATTTGCACGAAATCTTTCCAACTTCTCAACTTCATGACTCCTCATTCTGCTAGAAAAATGGGATGAATTAGTCAGTCTATCGACTATCACCAAACTCTTATCGGACCTACTTCTCCACTATCTAAGTCCTATATAATTCTTCCAAACCTTCAGCTCTTCCAACGTATAAGCAATCGCCTCTTCACCGTCCTCGCTCGCATCCTAATCGTTGCTTCATGTATCGTCATGCTTTACGAATTCGTCCAGTCCTTTTGATAATACCAAAATCGACTCAACACCTATGCTAGTTCTTTAGCCTCCAAAAACGCTTCCTCATCTTGCTTCACTTCAACCTTGTTGGTCCTAACTAAGTAACTTCAAACCCAACTCATAATTCTTCCCCCACTCTTGCTTTGACTTCGAGTAGATCAAAATGTCGTTGGTACACATGATGACAACTTGTCCATATACGGTCATGCGCACTCGTTAATAATTAACAAAAGACTTATGTAATATACGTAATACTATGTACACGCCAACACATAACCATAAGCACTACCAAAATATATTACAAGCATGTATTAACCTTTTTTCATGCAATCATAGTTAGGAATCCATTGGTGTTGTGGTACTTGTATAACTATGTTAGCTACCATACTTATACAAGTCCCCTTTAACCAATGTACTCCCTCCTCTGATGACACTTATAAGAATTAATACTACACATAACACATCAGTCTACCAGCTCAAATAAGTACATAGATCCTACAACTATATAAGCACATAACCACAACATAAAACAAGATCCAAAATTCCATGTATTAAAATAACGTAGCCAATGCATGAAACACATAAACTCGTAATCCAGCTGAACCAACGTAGAAAAAAATTCAAAATGTATAAAGAACATGAAAGCATAATTAAACGAAATCCAACAATGACTAGTGTATACGACTATGGTTCAACCCGCACTAGTCAAAACACGAAAAGAAAATAACATGCAACTAAGTATGAACCATAGTAGTTCATAACTTAACATGTTGGGTCAAAACGTTGATGTGGCAGAAACTTAAAAACAAAGAAAATATGAAGGCATTTGTCTGGGCGTTGTCAAGAGCAAATCAAGCGTAACAAATCTGGCGTTGACAGAAGCAAGCATTGTCATGTACAATCCAAGCATTGTCATGTACAAACTAAGCATTGACAGAAACGTAGACAAGAAGCCTTTGGAAGCTTCTATTTGGATATATATGCAGGATATATTCTGTATATAGTTATTTAAATAGAAGATTTACATGTTTATTCATAATTATCTCTTGTAAACCCTAATCCTTACACTATAAAAGGAACCAAGGATCTTAGGTTTTATTTATAACTTTCATATACAATGTAAACCTAAAGCGTGTGTCGACTAGACGTGGGATTCAATGTATACACGTCTAGTGATTGTTTGTAATTAATATAATGAACAATCCATTTGTTTTAATTCATGTGTCTTGTGCCTAAACACCTTGTTAATGTGTTGTGTTCTAATTCCGCTTTGATTATCTAATCATATGAACATGATGCATTCCTAGTAGCTAAAAGATCGAGGAAACCATGGTTTTCACAGTTGGTATCAGAGCCTCGTAGCTCATGATGCTAGGACCAACAAGGTGTTCGTGTATCGTGAAGAAAAGAAAAATCCGTCTAGGGTTTTTTGGACGTTTTTGTGTGCGCAGCAGTATTCAGAAGGTCATAACTTTTGATTGAACCATTGGATAATCACGAAATTTCTTGTGTGTGTTCTATACACATATATCTAGACATCCACCTGAGGGATTGTCGAGTTTTATCTTCAATCAAAAGTTATTAGGCGTCAAAGTCAGCAGTGAGTATATGTAGTTTTCTGTAAACAGCCATGTTCAAAATACGTTTTCTCCTTCGTTAACCGTTGGATCTTCGTCATTTTTGAACTGTAGATTCTTGGCACTTGTGTCTAGAATCTCACTGAAGGGATTTTCGATCTGAGCCCTAATGAAGACATTATTCAAGGTCAAAGTTCACTGATTAAGGTATTAATATTTTTGCTTTTTCACATGAAATCATGAACTAGGGTTACACAAACCCTAGATCGACATAAAAAGCAGAATGTTATGAGGTTTGTGGCTGTTGTGATTCAAGATAGTACACGATCTAAGGTTTATTTACAAACCCTAAGTTAGGGTTTCGATGAATAAAGCTATAAACCCTAGATTGAGTTTAAAACAGAAGAGCTGCTGTTGTGATATTCGAGTTTGGAAGAAGGTACGAGCAGCAAGTAAGTATTTGTTTTGTAATGTTATGGTTTTCACGTGTTATAGCAGCAAAGAAAAGATCAAAAAGTCTCTGTTTCTTCGAAGATTGTTGAATAAAGAAAAGGACATAATTTTTCACGTGATGCTTAACATACATAAGTACGGTACTGTTCTACATTGTCAAGAGGAAAAAGTGCTATGTATATGGTGTAAGGCCCAAGGTAATATGGTCTTAAAATACAAGCTAGTTCGTGGAATGGATGCTACATGGGATAAGCCGTATATTTTGTTCATATTTTGGATGAGATATACGACTTCCTAATTTTGAGGATACATAACAGCTAGCAAAGAAGATAATTGTTGCTAAAATATTGGGATTACTTTCTGAATACGAAAGAAAAGCAACTGCAATGATCGTGGTCAAAGTCAGAATTTTAATTCCTTAATTTTAGTATCCCTAATTTATTGGAATATACTAGTGACATTAATACTAGACGTGGGCTACACTGGTTGCTTTGAAGAGATTGGCGTGTTTTTGTCCTATCTTGTAGGGATATCCATAACTGCTGAACTTATACAAACAGACATGATGTTGTCTTAATATCTTACTTGGGTTATGGATCAGACCCACTGTCACGTGGATTATAGCCACAGATAGAGTTAGCCGCTGATGTTTGTTAGTTAGACGCTGACAAGTATTGAATGGACGCTGACAAGTAATAAAGTGGGCACTGATAGCAAGCGCTGCTACGTGTTTTCCGATATATATGGTTTCAGACGCTGATAGGTATTGTCTGATATTGGACAATACATCTAACAATGATGTTGGATAAAGGAGGATATTGGATAACACAAGGATAGCTGCTGTTTGAGAAAATTAATACGTTTTTAGCACACAAAAAGGAGGAATTTACACACGAAGGTGCATGGAATCTCCGTTTTTATTCAAAATATCATATTGATATTTATGGCTCGGATATTTTTAAAAGGGATTAGTGATCTTAATGCGAGTTAGCAACTATTCGTGGGAATTTGATGGATACTTTATTATGTAATCGGGATAGCCTTAGAGTTATCCATGTTGGTAGCTTTTACATATGGTATGAAGACGTTATTCCATTAAAATCGTCATGAAGAGGTGTTGGCTTAAGGGGAAGAATTCTTATGGTAAGTTTGATGTTTGAAGAAGATTTTCGCGAGTTTGTGTTCTATCATATCTTAAAGTCGTGGATCCATACACTGACTTTAAAGATAACTTGTTTGTGCTTTAAATATTTGGTGACAAAGACTTGTCATAACACTTGAAGGAGTTACATTATCGTGCTCAGTGTCTCACAAAGGATGAGAATATTGACAAGGGATCGAGGTCTACTTATTCAATTTAAAGTCTTCTTATAAGTTCTTCATCACATGGATAGTACAAGACATGGAACACAAGGTTGGGTTATTCTACTTCTACATCAAGATTACTTTATTTATTTTTCTTCAAGATCATTACTTAGAGCTACATTTGGAGAATCTTCAAGATTGCATACATTGTTTACTTCCCTGTTGATGTGACAAAAAGGGGAAGACATACATGCTACAACTAAGGTGAAGAAATTTGAAGATGATGTACAACTTACAAGAGATACACAAAGAGTTTTGCCGACATCAACTAGGGGAAGATTGTTGGGTCAAAAAGTTGATGTGGCAGAAACTAAAAAACGAAGAAAATATGAAGGCATTTGTCTGGGCGTTGTCAAGAGAAAATCAAGCGTTGTCAAGAACAAATCTGGCGTTGACAGAAGCAAGCATTGTCATGTACAATCCAAGCATTGTCATGTACAAACTAAGCATTGACAGAAACGTAGACAAGAAGCCTTTGGAAGCTTCTATTTGGATATATATGCAGGATATATTCTGTATATAGTTATTTAAATAGAAGATTTACATGTTTATTCATAATTATCTCTTGTAAACCCTAATCCTTACACTATAAAAGGAACCAAGGGTCTTAGGATTTATTCATAACTTTCATATACAATGTAAACCTAAAGTGTGTGTCGACTAGACGTGGGATTCAATATATACACGTCTAGTGATTGTTTGTTATTAATATAATGAACAATCCATTTGTTTTAATTCATGTGTCTTGTGCCTAAACACCTTGTTAATGTGTTGTGTTCTAATTCTGCTTTGATTATCTAATCATATGAACATGATGCATTCCTAGTAGCTAAAAGATCGAGGAAACCAAGATTTTCACATAACAAACATCACAAAAGTAACATCCAAATACATCAATTATTGTAAAATACACACATACTCCTATGACGCCTATATGCAGAGACCCTTAAGCTATAGACTAGGCTACGCGACTAGCAACCTAATTCTGTATAACCATTAACTCCGATTCCATTCTTTAACACCCTACCATGGCGGAATATTGGGCGCGACGTATGGATATCATCACAACAATAGGGTGTCTATAGAGAGAACTAAATGAAATTGAAATATCATAAATGGTGACACAAAATGTCATGATAAAATCTCAACAAATACATGGGTCTAGATAAGTAGGTAAAAGTCCTACCTCTCACCAAAGACAAACAAATAAACAAACGTCAAACATATAGGTGTAAAAAATGTATCACTTATTCAAACAATGAAAAGAAAACTAAAAGGAAAGGGATCCCTCCTAATGCAGTCCTAGCAGCCTCTAGACTCTAGCCACTTCTAACATCATCCTTCATAACTACCTCACCTGAAAATGACACTAAAATCTGTCAACATATAGTTGGTGAGAACATAGGATTAGGTTATCTAAAATATCATAAGAACTTTGACATCCGCTATAAATAAGTTGAAGAAAATAAGTTAAAGCAATAGACTATAAAGTGTATTCATGTTACACACAACTACAAACATAACATACCATAACAATTAAGTGCACAGAATAAGAACAAATGCACCTACACCTATCCGGATCTTTCTCATACCCAATATAGAAGTTAAACCCCATATCCCCGTCGAGATATCTTGCCTCCGAGAAGATAATGTACATGTACTCAGAACATATGTACTTAGAACGCATGCCAGAACGCATAATAGAACATATAACATATCACATAAGTAGGAATATCACATAATAGCACATTAAGTCCATACATTTGAAAAACATATTATCAAAATATTTTAAAGAACATAGTACTAAGACATTTAAAAATAGTACACGTGTCGTCTCCATCCCATACTAGAAAAATATTTAAAAACTTAGTAAAAATGAGACTATGAACTCACCTGATTGAGCTCCTCCAAATATTCCACGCACTAGCAAAAAGCTAAACAAACAAATGCATAACATCAAGATATGAACCAATAACTAAAATAGCTCATCAATATATTATGGACATCTAACCCTTAACCTCATATTAAATTTATTTATATGCTCTAAGAATCCCATTATCCTTTTCTAACAAGTCCTTAACTTAGTCAAGTTCGATACCTATCCCGTTTATATTTTACCCAAAACAGTCCCGATTTTTAGTCCTCAAACTATTAGCCAAACGCCCACCTAACCAAATCCATGCTTTCTGTAAAGAAAACCCTATGCCCTTACATGTGTTAGCTAACTCCTCTCGTTTGAACTAACGTTAATGCTACTGTTAACGCCCCGATGTACATGTATATACTTTTGTCTATCCAGATTTTACTAATTTTGAACGTATAAAAAGTTTGATATGCTCAGAGGGTCTTCCACTATCTCAATTGTTTATCCCTCTTTCAAATGTCTTATATAACATATAAACTAACTCTCATATTCGTTTGAAAGTCCAATTGTACTCCAAAGTACCCTAACCATCTTAAAACATTAATTTAAACCCGACTGATTTCAAAACTGTTTTGACCTCTGACTGTTGCAACATGTTTTTGACCCACTTCCCGACCTCCAATTTAGTCCTCGTTTCTTTCATTCAAAAGCCAAGTCAAATACCATTTTAAAGGTACTTGGATCGCATCTTTAATGTTCCTGGAACCTCATATATGATTAAAACAATAGACCTAAAATTATGCCAAGTTTTTAATTACGAATTTAATTAAACTAACCTAATTAATTACCCAATAATTAATTAATTACAAGCCCTAATTTATATAATCATTATAATAACATAAATTCTCATATTTTAATTTTGCCCTAACCCTAGATCCATCATAATTTGATATACACATGAATAAAAATAAATTAAATGAAAAGGGTTTACATGTTTTACCTTAGATTTGTGAAAACCCAAATTTTTGATGAAAAACCCTAAAAGATATCCATGAACCCTCGACCCATTTTTTTTCTCCAGGGATTTATGTATTTTTAGTTAATAAGAATCCTTAAATACTTAAACATGAGAATCCTAACCCAAATACGAAACCCACTTTCCTTATTCTCCTTTTCCCCCTTTTTCTTTTCTTTCTTACGTTTGTTCCACCGCCCCTTTATATTTTTTTCTTTTAATTTATTATTAATACTTTTTAATGTTTCCTTAAATTACCTTAATTTATTTCAGCCCCTAAGACCTCCCGAACCTCAAAACCGTAAAACTAGTAAATTTTACGCGTATACCGTAAAAGACGTAAAAATATACAGTTTTATAAAAATTCTTGTAATATGAAATAAACTATATATTTAAGTCCTAATGACTTAAAACCATCCCAAAAAATATTCCCGTGACTAATTACCTAATCCGAGAGCTCAAAATACTAAACCCTAAATCGTAAAAATACGATTTACTATACTACATATACGTACACATAAAATATTAAAATAACGCCATATAATATCATAGCTACATCCAAGTGAACTAATGAGCACGAACTAAACCCGTCTAAGCAATCATATAATGTACTACGCACTACATGTTCGATGTCTAACATCCAGTCAATGGCTCAAATATTAACATATTGCACATAAACGCACACTAAGAACAAAATTAAAGTCAAACAGTCATAAGTGACAAACTCCAAAATCTAGGGTTGTCACACCTTGTACTTGAGCGATACGGGTAATGCTCCAAGTACTCCAACTATTCTTTTGTACACACAAATATCAAAGAATGGATTATGATAACTTCTTTCACTAAAATATCCATCTAAGATGTCTTTTGGTTCCGCCCAATGGCGTAGGTTTGGTCCATAGATACGCATCCCATACTAATCCATTTTTATAGTGTAATACTCATCATCTTTACCATCTCTTTCATATTTAGGCGTCTCAGATTTTAGAACATTATAACTTTGATAACCAAACCATCACAGCTAGACATTATCACCTTTCCCACATCAATATTTGAACCAATGGTATGCAAAAACTTTCTCCCAACAACAAGTTGTATGTCACGGTCAACTGGTATAAAAAGTAACATGAAGTCGGCCAACAAAGTTGTTACAATTTGGCATAACACGCCAAGTAGTCTTCCAAATCCTTCCACATAATAATGATCGAGCATTTCGATTCTATCAAACCTTGGTTTGACTCGCCCGCTTTCTAAAAGTTTGAAAGCCCCAAATGATATGATGTTAACATTTGATCTGGTGTCCACTAGAGAATTATAGGTGGGCTTTCCCTCCACCTAATTGGTAAAACAAAGTAATCAGGATCATCTTTTTCGATCATGGTTTTATTTTCTCGAAGAGCTTGAACGGCAATGCCTTCGCGTTCCGGTGGCAAACCGTCTTCCACCTTAAGTTTATCAAGCAACACACCATCAACAATTATTTTATACTTTTCACTATACTTGAGGGTTTCAATGATAGGTGCGTGCATGTTGAGTAACACAACCCTTTTAAGTATGTCTTCTTTTAGCTCCTCCATGGTTAGTTCCTCCATTGTCATTGGTTTGGTCATAGTAAGGGAAGGTCCCTCATCATTGTAAGTCAGTTTGTAAGCCTTGGTTGGCTTCTTCTCTTTGTTCTTTCTATTCTTTCCTATGTTTTACACAAATTTAGGAGTATCAACTCATCTAGGATCGGTTGGTGGCAATTCATCAAAATTAATGCTATCAAGTAAAGCATCTAAGTCTCCAAAATCCGAGCTAGCATATTCCTTAGGCCACAAAGTAAGTACACCACAATTGATGTCGAGTTGAGAATTTGCTAGTTTAAGGAACGATCTCCCAAAAATAACATAAGGTTCAACATCATCCTCCTCCAGATTCACAAAGAAATCCACAAAGTACAACTCTCTTTTAAGCATTTCAACAAGCTTTTTGTCAATCTCCTTGTCTCTATTTCTTATAGTTTTATAAGTCAAACCGAGTTCAATGACAAACTCGTTGCTAATCAAACTCCTTTCCATCTCCAAATCCGCTTGTCCATCATAGGCATACTTTCCTTCCATGGTGCAAGGCATGAAATACTTTCACTAGATGTCAATTCCTCCATACAAGAGAATGTCAACACCTTTTGAATACCACTATCCATTGAGTCATTATACTCAGGACCTGTCCATTCTTCTTCGAATTCCACCTTGTCATCATAACTAACGTGCTCATCAAATCCTAGATACAATCTACCCAAGCTGGTATTCGGTTCCATTTTGAAAGTGCCAAAATATAATAGTTGTTGATACAATGTCTCGTATACAAGATAACACAATATGAATTACTTTTCAAACGTGTAATGCTTTATTAATCTTTATAAACAAAGTATTACAAAGTGCTATGAATACACCCGTTGAGTGACAATAAGAAATGAACCCTAGAACAAGTAAACTTGATTCGAGACTCAAGTTTACAAGAGAACCTTGGAGTCGCTGGTAGACAGCTGGGGACTCAGAGGTTCTAAAGGGTGAAAGAACTTAGATAATTTATCCAAGCATTGTGATGTAGAGTGGAATGTATATGTGATAATTAGATACGTTATAGGGTAAATTAGAAAATTACCTTTAGGAAAAAGTAATAGACTAATATTACCAAAGACGAATTCAATTAAACACGTGATGAACCAAGTTCGTTGTACACGAAGATCGAGTGAATTTGAGACGTTTTGTATTGAAATGGACAATCGATTTGAATTGGTTTTCGGTTTTTAAACTAAATTAAAGCCTACAAATTTAAAACTTATTATAATCCTAAAGTGCATGAATCGTAAGCCCCGAATTGTTTTAATCTAATAACAATTAATTAAAATTTAAACTATTTAAAATCTATAAAAATTGAACTATTTAATAAAAATAACTTTTACACTATTTTAGAAATCTAATTAAACTTTTTAAACTAATTAACTTTATTAAAATTTACTTATACCAAATCTATTTTCTTTAAAACTAATTTTATTTAAATCTAAAATAGTAAAAAAAAATCTAATTATTAAAATAAACTAATTAAACTTTTAAATTAATAAAAACATTTCTTTATTTTATTTTTATTTTATTTTATTATTAATCTTGAAACTATTTAATATATTTTTTTTAAATTCAAAATTTACTTTAATGAAAAATACTAATTAAGTTATATCTAAACGTAATTAAAGTTGAAAATGCTACTAAATGAAATCTGCCAGATCAACATTACTATATTAATTAATTAACCAATATAAAAATCAAAAGAGCATGTAGCTCAGTTGGCTAACACGCTGGTAGTGCGCACGAGAGGTCTTGAGGCCGAGACCCACTTGGGACATATTTTTTTGTTATTATTTCTTTTTGAACAGATAAGTTCTTCAGTCACAGGAGGTGACTTAAACTTTACTCAATTTATAAAATAGATAAACAAGTAGCAGACTAATAGACCAAAAGGTTTTGTTAGCCAAATAAGGCAACTAGATAACTTCAGCAAAAACAAAAGTAGGAAAAATGAAGCAGTAACTTACAAAAATTAAGCAAAAACTAATAGATCAAGCAAAATCAAAGTGCAGACAGACTAAAAATCGATTTAACCACAGACTCTAGATTACCCAGAAGAAGCTAAACTCTCAGTCAGTTAATATTAAAACAAACCTTTTTAATAGAAAGCAGATTTTTCTAGCAGATATAATCACCAAAGAAAAAAACCCTATGATTCCAAACAGGTAACGTAAATAACCAGATTACTACTCAAAATGTTTTAGTAGAGATACTAAAACAAATCAATTTACTAGCAGCTATAGAACACTCAGCTACCAATTCAGGTTATGAAAACTTCAAAAGACAACGATATAAATCAAAATTACTCAACTGCAGACTCAAATCAATCAGATCTAATTTTAAAAAAGTAAAACAAAAGTAAAATGACATAAACCAGCTAGCAAAAATATATATCAGAAATTCTAGCACACATACATCAAACCAACTTAATATAAACTTCAATTTTCATATAAAACTCACTAGAACAGATTGAATTAAAACTACCACACTAATCTATAAACCTATCAATCACTTATAAAACGTCTTAACATAAGCATTAGATACAAGCACATTCAAATAACAAATATTCTTAACATCATCTATCATAAACAGATCCATCAAATAAATTAAAAAATAAAATTAAACAAAAAGCAGAACCTATTGGAGGTGTCCATTGGGAAGAAGGTTAGCGCTGTGCTACCTTATGAACCAGAAACGACATCACCAAACACCATAAATCGAACCATCAGCATCATCATTTTTTTTGATATATTTATCCAGTGGGGATAAATATTAATCCCTAATCTCACTCTAAATCACTCCCATAAACTATTGAGAAAGTTTATATGAATGATTAAATCTTATAATATCAACTTGTAAAATTAGAAAATGAAAAGTATTTTAAACAGTAACAGTAAAAGGTAAAAACGTGATTGAGAAGATAATTAAACTGTAAACTCAACTTTTATTATTTCAATCATTCATTACAATACTCAGAAAAATAAAATTACATTATCTAGCTACAAACTAACATTATAACGTTAAAAGTAAAAAAGGGATAAAAATTACAAGTATTTTGGGGGTTTATATAGCCAACCCCCTAGGTTGTTGAGGGAGAATATCCGGATCTTTTTCAGCATATTCCATCTTCAATTTTGGCATCTTGATCTTCTCTCTCATGTTGGTTTTGATCCTACGGTTGATAAGACACAACTAGCACACGGATTACCAACGTGGCATCCGTTTGTGCTAGTTGTGCTTCTTGGATACTGATGTGTCCCCTTATGATAGACTGATTAAGGAGGGTGAGGTGTTTCATCCAGTAGATTTTTGCCACGTAGCCTAGCCTCTTCCACTCTTCTCTTCCGAAAACTTGGGGGATTTAATTCCCCCAAGTGTGAATCGCACGTGGGATGTGAAAGCCCCAATTTATTTGGGCAATTTATTCATCTAGGGTTTTGTGAATAGTATAAGTTGTAGGTTATTTTCGGGGTGAAGGAGATAAAAGGATGTTACATAGATTGTAACGAGGGTTTTTTTAATCTGTGTGTGGGAACGAGTGGATGTTTATTTATTAATAAACGTGTGATGGGATGTGTGGGGCGTTTTATTTATTATTTGTGTAATGTGTATTGAGTTGATACGTTTGACTGAAAATGAGTTTATAAACTCTCAAAATATTTATAAATAAACCAAACCCTAATGGTTCAAGGGCCCAAAGATACTTCCAAACCGTTTCTTTCATTTCACTTTGGGCTTTTAGGCCCAAGTTTTATTTCCTCCATCGGTTTTAATTCATATTGGGCCAAGTGTAGGACTTGTAATCCGAAATAGACAAGTTTATTTCCACAAATGGGCTTTTGGGCCCATTTACCCAATTGTGGGACCCACAAAGCCCAATATGTTCATAAAAGATTAAATCCGCTAAAGTTGAGCTCGAAATTGGCTTGTTGATCTTTTCTTCAAACTTCGTGTCGGTTTTGCCGGTTTCCGCGAACTTTGGTACCTACACACACGAAACAAGAAAACATGCATATACAAGGCAAATTTGATACATTAAATGCATAATTTCATTGTTTTAAGATACTATTGATATGAGTAAAGTCACTCATATCAAACTCCCCCTTGCTAAGCAATTGCCGTGTCCTCACGCAATGATAAAATAAAACACTAACTTCACTTTTATTCAACTTTTGACAACTTTATTTCGCGAAGACATAATGTATTGCTTTCATTATTGAAAAATAACTTTTAGGATCATAAAACTCAAATAGATTCATCGTCCCTGACTATTCACTTTTCCAGGCCAAGTGCAAAAACAAGATCATTGTCAATCATAAGCCCCAAAATTAAACCAACTCATACAAGTAATTTGTGTTAAACTCAATCTCCTATTATTACTAATTGTATCTCTAGATTTTATTTGTCATTCACCCAAAGGCTCATTTGACTTTATTTGATATTTATTAGTCCAAAAATGATGGCAAGAACAGTGTAAACTCAACACTCAAAACCTAACCTCGACTTCAAAAACCGGTGTCACTAAAGAAAGCTCACATCAAGGATAACTTAACACGATTTGAGGGATAAATCCCGGACCCGAAATTTGGCTAATATTGCTACTTAAAAGCAAAAATAAAAACCTCCAAAGTCAATTATGACCTTATTAATGGATTTAGCAACAACTACATCATAACACATTTTGGCTCTTTAAGATGCAAT
The DNA here is from genome assembly GCA_025667525.1 of Glebionis coronaria. Classification (NCBI taxonomy): domain Eukaryota; kingdom Viridiplantae; phylum Streptophyta; class Magnoliopsida; order Asterales; family Asteraceae; genus Glebionis; species Glebionis coronaria. Next base: position 191,244,387 of record CM046881.1, read on the forward strand.
TGTGCTCCTTATTTAAAATCCATACCCAAAGGCTCCTTAGACAAAAATAAGGGAATTGACATCACCATCCCACCTTATGGCTCATGATGATGAAGCAATTTTTATTCAACACGTCCCTTGACATACACCCTAAGGCTCTAATGACAAGGTTAGTGCTACATGACTCCCACCCGAAGGATCCTAGAGAACATGTTTTTATTTATTCTTCTTTATTAATATGATATTTATAGTAAGCCAAATTTCCGCAATCCCATGATCAAAAGTCCATGACGCTGACACCCTTAATGTGTTCTCACTTTAATTACAAGGGAAGAAAAAGAAGGAGTTACGAGTTAAGATATCAAGCCTAAACCGCTAAAAACATCATTTATTAAGCAATTATTATTCAAGCGTGGAAAGTAAATACGAGGAGATTAAATCAAACACAAAAATACTTGCACAAAGAAGAGTTTAACCTTAGAAACTTATGATTGAACTCTATCATCTCTTGTTCTCCATATTGTAAAATTTCAAAAATGTGAAATCAATGGATACTTAGCCTATTAAATCAAAGTTTTGGGTTTTCAAGTTATCTATAGGATCTTGCATCTTCTTATACTTTTTCAAGTTTTAGAATTTGCGTTTTAAAGTTCCCTTGATAGACGACTTTCTAGGATCAATTATAGGAACTTGCGAAAAGTTCTTGTTCTTAACCCGTATGAATTACGACTTTCGCGTTTTAAAGCTCCCTATATAAAAGCCTAGCAAAACTTAATTCAAATACGTTAAGGAAAAGCTAAGGTTAAAAATCGAGTCGAGTCAAAAACTATTTTTATTTTCACCAACGGAAAGCCTACATTTGTGTCAAAAACACTTATTTTATTTATTAAAACTTAAAAATAACACTAAAAATTTAAAATTTTATTGAAAAATGAGAAAAAAAATACATTTGGACACGAAAAAAGCAATAGCAAGCGATTATATCGATTGACTCCCCATGCTAAAACCAAACATTGTCCTCAATGTTTCTTAGCTCAAGAGTAACACCCCCTTGCTAAGACACGAAGAGTCTAATGCAAATTCCTAGCATGGAAAGAGCACGCAAATCTATAAGCCGTTTATAAATTATGCCTCAAAATAAAACGTTAGTCGATAAAAATCAAGGGATAGACAGTGTGCCCCTTTTTGGCATTCAAAGAATAGAAGATCAAGTGGACCGGCAAAAACCAAACACGAGAGTCTTCAAATATTAGGGTCATACCTAAGATTCACAACACAACAAAACACGAGCACGAGCTTGAAAGATCAAGCCTTATTAGTGTTAGAAAATAGATAGAAGATAGAAAGTATGGGACTCCCCCACAAGGCACCTCGTTTTTGTTCACCGAGTCATGAGCTCGACTTGATCCCCGCATTCATTGGTCCTTAGGGAAAGTTTGAAGATCTGGGACAACCTCCGTAGGTATGTCCCCTCTAAAGTAATGTTTCACACGATGACCATTCACCTTAAAGTTAGGCCCATCTTTTTTAGCTAGCTCAACGGTGCCATAAGGGAAAACTTGTGAAATGGTGAATGGTCCGGACCAACGGGATTTAACCTTGCCCGAGAAAATCTTAAGTCTAGAGTTGAATAAGAGGACTTGATCACCAACATTGAAAATGCGGTTTTTGATCTTAAAGTCATGCATCCTCTTAGTCTTCTCTTTATAGATCAAAGAATTTTCATAAGCTTGATCCCTTAATTCACTTAGTTCATTCAATTGAACCTTGCGATGATCACCCGCGGTCCTCAAATCAAAGTTACAATGCTTAAGAGCCCAATACGCCTTATGTTCGAGTTCAGTTGGAAAGTGGCATGCTTTTCCGTAGACCAACCTATATGGTGTACAACCAATTGGCGTCTTGTAAGCCGTACGGAAAGCCCACAATGCATCGTCCAATTTATCCGACCATGAAGTGCGATTTTCTCCAATAGAACGCTCCAAAATCCTTTTAAGAGCACGGTTTGAAACCTCCACTTGACCACTCGTTTGAGGGTGATAAGCCGTAGAAAGTCGACGAGTGACACCATATTTCTTTAGAACTTTTTCAAATTGTTCATTACAAAAATGGGTACCACGATCACTTATAATAGCCCGCGGAGTTCCAAACCTAGCAAAGAGTTGTTTCAAAAAGTTCACCACAACTCGAGCATCATTCGTGGGCAAAGCCTTACCTTCGACCCATTTAGACAAATAGTCCACGGCTACGAGAATGTATTTATTTCCTTTCGAAGATGGAAACGGCCCCATAAAATCGATCCCCCACATGTCAAAGATTTCACAAACTTGGATAATTTTTTGAGGCATTTCATCCCTTTGTGAGTTCTTTCCTTGACGTTGACAAGCATCACAAGTCTTGATCAAGTCTTGGGCATCACGATATATGGAAGGCCAAAAGAAGCCGGCATCAAAGACTTTCTTCGCGGTGGCGTTAGCACCATGATGTCCCCCGGTGGGTCCCTCATGACAAGAATTAAGGATATCTTGAGCTTCTTTGCCAAACACGCACCTACGAATCACTTGATCCGCGCACACACGAAACAAATAGGGGTCGTCCCAAAAGTAATAGGATATATCCTTGAAAAACTTTCGTTTTTGTTGGGACGACATACCCTTGATCACAAATTTCCCCGCATGGTAAATTGCGATGTCCGCAAACCATGGGGTACTATCATCACCACGAAAAGCAATCATACCAAGCGTCTAGAGAGGAAATGTTTCATTGATTTCCTTGTTCTCTCGATCGATTTGGTGAGGATTCGCAACTCGAGATAAATGATCGGCCGCGAGATTCTCGGCTCCTTTTTTATCTAGAATTTTGACTTTAAATTCTTGAAGGAGGAGAATCTACCGGAGCAACCTCGGCTTAGCATCTTGTTTATTAAGAAGATATTTGATAGCCGAGTGGTCCGTATACACTATGGTTTGAGACAAGACAAGATATGGTCTAAAATTTTCAAAAGCATACACAACGGCAAGTAACTCCTTTTCCGTTGTAGTGTACTTTGTTTGAGCATCCGTCATAGTCTTACTTGCATAGTGTATAGGCAAGAAGTGTTTTGATTTACGTTGCCCCAAAACCGCACCTACCGCATAATCACTAGCATCACACATAATTTCAAAAGGTAGGTCCCAATCCGGGGCAACCAAGATTGGAGATTCGGTTAACTTCCTTTTAAGAATCTCAAAGGCTTGAATACACTCATCCAAAAAGATGAAAGGAGTATCTTTTTCCAAAAGATGGGTCATAGGCCGAGCTATCTTAGAGAAGTCTTGTATAAAACGTCGATAGAAATCGGTATGGCCGAGAAATCTCCTTACTCCCTATACGGTGGTGGGTGGAGGCAATTTGGCAATCACGTTGATTTTAGCCCTATCAACCTCAATACCGGCCTAAGAGATCTTATGTCCTAACACAATTCCCTCTTTGCACATGAAGTGACATTTTTCAGAATTAAGCACAAGATTCGTTTCCTCACAACATTGCAACATTCTTTCAAGGTTAGAGAGACAAGAAGTGAAAGATTCCCCAAAAACCGAAAAGTCATCCATGAAAACTTCCATGGTTTTCTCGATCATATCATGGAAAATGGCCATCATGCACCTTTGGAACGTCCCGGAGCATTGCATAGTCCAAAAGGCATGCGACGATAAGCAAATGTTCCATAAGGACAAGTGAATGTGGTCTTTTCTTGATCACGAGGGTCAATGGGGATTTGGAAATTGCCGGAAAATCCATCCAAAAGCAATAGAATTTGTGACAATCCGTCAATTTATGATTGATATTTTATTCTCAATATTTATTTGAAAATATTATTTTATGAACTCACTTATTTTTGGGAAGAAATTTGGATTTACGTCTTGGAGTAGCATCGACTACGTCTAAACCGGAGAATTGAACGTTACGTGCTCACGTTTACATACACCGTCTTTGGTGACAGTCCGACATTTCAGAAAATAAATTTATCCGTAAATATTATTTTGGAGTTTTAAATTTGTGTTGGTTCATAAACTCACAAATTTACGAGAAGAGACTAGGACTTACGATTTTATTTTAACGTCCTTTACGACTAAACCAGAAACCCTAGGATTACGTATTTACGTTTTCGAACTCCGTTTTTGATGAAACAATTTTTATTAGATTCGTTTTGTGCCGTTGATTCATAATTTATAAAAACGTTTTTCGTAAAACGACCCGAGGGCACGCAAATCGAGGAAACTAGAATCGAGGAGTACCCGTAATTAAATAGGGATGAGACAAGTGGGACACTTGCCCCACCCCCACTCAAAACCGGCCATAACACTACATCACACCAAATAGGTGTCAAGTTACATGTTTAAAGCTTACACTTGTAAGCTAAGCTTACAAGTTAAGCTACCTCACATCTAAAACCACTAAACTTAAAACATTTCCTCATTTCTCACCATGCAAACAACTCAAAATCTCTCTCCCATCCTCCATTGTTGCCGTCCATACTCCACCTTCAAACACCCTCCTTGATCAAAATCAACCATGAAATCTTATGTTGTTCATACACATGTTGAAGCCCTATTGATTGGTGCAAGTTATAACATCCAAGGAGGAGTTTCCATGGAGTCTTGGGGCTGATTTTCCACAAGGTATTCATGAAGAATGGTGGTCTTGAAGATGGTCTTGGCTATGCACAAGTTTCTCCATCCAAATCCATGTTTTGACCATAATCTACAACAACTTGGTGGTATAAAGATTGTCCTCCTCATCCTCTTGTTATTTTTATTATGTAATCATGTATTTTATTTCCTATTGTATATGTATATGATGATTATATGATGATAAAAATGTTATGTGGGGATTTGGTGTTGATAAATATGATTAAAAAGGTGAAAAACTATAAGAAACAAGGCTAAAATCTTGTTTAAATTTGATGGCTGTATAAAACAGTAAAGAAACATGTCATGAACTGGTAAAATGATGAAGTAGAATTGATATACAGTAAGCTATGGGTCTTGTACACATGTGAGAGTTGATCATGCAATGGAATCATTGTAATGAGTAAGATATGATCAAAACAAGTTTAAGATACAAATCTGAGTTCACTATTTTGGACGATTTTTAGAAAATACTTAGAGGATGATTCAACAGTAGCTATAGTAGAGTTAAATGGAGCACATATCATTTAGTTTATGTGATAAAAATTTGAGCTTCTATCTCCATATAGAACTCTAGATATGGCAGTTTTGATGAAGATGAAAATAAAAATCAGATTTTGGAAATTAAAGTATAATACTATTATATAAGCACTCAAAATTATATTGTATAAAATGTAAAGTTAAAACCCACTAACTCATGAATTTTATTTATATAAATATGTTAAAGGTTAAATAAGTGGACATTTTATAAAAATGGTAACTTGTTAGGTTTTATAAGTTATAAAACTATAAACTTGATTTTTACGACTTTTTCGGCTAATACCGTAAAATTAACGTTTTTGTTAAATAAAACTTAGATGGTTGGACACGTCTAATGTAAACTTTATAAAACTTACATACTGATATATAAACATGTATAACAAGTAAAACCCGAACTATAGGACATATGGACATTAACGAGCTAAGTAAACATATTGGACTAATAATTGGACTAAATAAGTTAAACTCTTATAAAAAGAACTTATTGGGCTTAACCCATTTGGGACCAACTTGTAAAGTTTAAATACTGATAATATAAGTACAAAATGGATTAAAACATGTTAAATAACTTATAATAAGCTTATTGGACTTAAAACGTGTAAATAGGTAAAACTAGTAAACTAGTATAAACGTTACCGACACATAACGCTAAAATGAGCAAACGAGAATATGTAGACCCACTTGATCATCATATATATAAAATCATCATATGTATACATAATTGTTATTTTTATAAAGTCATTGGACATGAGTCTAAGACGAGTATTATTTGTCTAGGTTTCCGTGATTGAAGCACGTACCGTACGTCCGAATTGCCGATAACCCGCCTTCCCACATCAACGTGAGTTCATAGCCTCGCACTCTTTTAAATGTTTTTATAAATGTTTTATAAACCCGTGAGGGAGATAACATGTTAGTTTTTATAAAATTGGACACCATTTTTCCCGATTGTTTGTTTATTGATTTGGACCCGTATGATTGAATGACCCGATTGTATGACCCGATAAATGATTAAAGGACCCGATAGATGAAATTAAATGGATTATTAAAGTTAGGTTATGTCACTAAAAGTCCCATTAGCATGAATTGTAAACTACCGGGATTTGGTAGACGCTTATGCATATAATAGTACTATTTGGGGACGATCACCCCAGTTCGCGCCTTGACGGTTGATCCCCGTCGTGCCACATTGATTGATAAGCGAATTTATGTATGAGAAGATTTCCATAGCGTGACCTTTGTGACGACACACTACTTTATATGGGCAAAATTGGTATCGGATTAGCTACCCGTTGTTGGTTTAGTAAGGTAACAATGTCATGCGGCTTATAATAATCCAAATTAACAAAATACTACTAGACGCTCCGAATTAGGACGTATTGCCTGACTAGCAATACGGGGTCATACTATTGATATTATGTTCGTGTTTTGGTTATTCATAACCATATTCATATAACGGTTTTTATTTTTATACAACGTCATAAGACGTATTGTATGATGTTTTTACGACATTGGCTCGTATAATGATTTTTAAGGCAAATGCCTATATTATGATTTTCGATAAAGATTTGTATAAAAATGACTTTGGCTATTTTATAGCCTATTAAAAATGATTTGTATAAAATGATTTTCAGTAATAATTTTATACTGATATTATACTGATGGATTTTATTAAACTCTATGAATTCACTCGGCGTTATCGCTGACCTTTTCTTTTAACATGTTTTATCTCAGGTACTTGAAGGTAATTCTCGGGAAGACGACAAGAATTCATGGCCCGCACTTAAACAATAATTTCCATTCAAATTCTTTGTAAAACCTGTATTAAATACAATGACTTGGGACCTATGTAACTTTGATATTTATGAATGGAAATGCTTTAATATTAAAACGATGCGACTTTTAAGCGTTGTCTATGATGTGAGTAATGTGCTATCCCGTAACACCAACTAGTCTTCCGCTGTATTGAGTTGTATAAATTTGGGGGTGTTATAGTTTGGCATCAGAGCTCTCGTTATAGAGAACGAAAGATTTTTAAAACCAAGGTTTTGAATAAAACATTTCAAAATATTTTAACTATAAACATTTTTCTAAAAATGTCTAAAAATCTTTTGACTATAACGGTGCCGAAGAATTCCCGAGTTACCGACAAGGCCAGACTGAGAAGTGTTATTTTAATATATATATATAACTTGGATTATATATATATGATGTAATTTTATTACATGATTGTTTGATGATTATTTTGATATTTATACGAGGTATTTATACGACGTAGATTGTCACAAGTAACCCTAAATCCCCTAGTAAATTAATCGAAGCTATTCTCGTAGGAATTCTAGCTATCCTAGATCTAAACCAAGTTGTGGATATTTATGATCCCAACAAAATGATTGATATTCATAGAAATGTAGATATTAGTTGATTGTGATGTTGAAAAGAATTGGCGAGATTAAATCTGATATCGATGTCATGACGATCTTTCCTTATAGAGTGGAGTTTGACAAAACGTTACCACCTAGAAAGATGTCATATGATTCGTCGTCATCCAGTTCTTAAATTGAAATCGAAAGGGTGAATGTTGCACTTGAGGCTGTCATTGGAACCATTACCCGAAAGCCTCATGCCACTAATACCTTTCCGAGAAGTCTAGTTGAATGATCAAGTCATTTCATACTAGTGACTCATTTGATAATTGTGTTGTAAGAGTTATAGGATTGGAAATTAAGTGTTGATCATATTGAGCTTTTATTGCCTTTGAAGGTCTAAAAATAAAGTTGAAGTATTGGGAAATGAGGTAGGATATCGAATTGAGTATAAAATTGGTTGAAACTTGAATAAAGTAAAATTTAACCCGTATGGAATATGAGATTGTTCAGAGGAAGTCATTAAGTTCTGTGATTGAATTATAAGGTTTTAATTGATTATTGATTCGTGTTAAAGGTTGTTCCTAGGCCATTGTCCAATAATGAGGATGCCCAATGTCCAACAAATAAATTGAAGAAATCTTCTTCTGAAATTGGGACCGATGGATCTTCCGGGACAGGTAGGACACCTAATGACTCTTATAGGTTAGTATTCATTGTGGTATCTTTTAAAAATCCCTAACTTAACTGAGATATCAGTTGGTAGGATGAGTTCTGAGAATTGTATGACATAGTGACACGTAATGTGTTACGGTACAATTTGACTTGTTTGTGATTAATGAAAAGACTACCTTTGATTGCTAAATTCTACATGTATCGATGTTATCTATCTCTTATTGCTTCATCCTAATGTTCGCATTAGTGATGCAACCATTGAACAAGTACTCATCTTGATTTGAGTTACGTTGTGAATCATTCTTCGTGAGTGCCATCGAGGTCATGAACCTCATGATTACTTGGCTAAGCTCATTTCCTATCTTACTGTAGTTAGTTCTTGATGAACAACTTTTCATCACTCTTTTGCAGATCACACATTGTTTTTATAAAGTTAAAACGGTATCCTTTGAGAAAATTTAATTTTCATCACAATATGGATTACTCAAAGTAAGATTTATAAGTGATTGATATCAAAATGAAGTTGTTTATGAGACGCTTTGGAAACATAATTATTTCCATAACCAAGAAAATCTTTGTAAATATATTTTTGATTCTTATTTAGGAATTAAGCATGAAAATGTTTTTATTATAAACATGATGATAAAATTTTGACGAACTGAGTATTGCATCGTTAATCTTGACATTGTATATAGTTGCGCGCCTACATATAATTTGGAATGGACCATGCAAGACTGATTAGTAGTCACCATAAAACTAATAAATAAACACTACATTTTCTTTGAAGATTGTGAAAGATTAAATTTTATGTGATCTGTAAGAAGTGAAAAATAAGGACATAATGTTAGGGACACCTACATATGTGCCTGCAGCATCTATTCTTCTGAGTCGAATTTACTCATCTGTGGAAATTGTCTTATTTGACAATTGACAATTCTTTCTTGTCCAATTTTCCCGTAGTGAGATTCTTAGGAAAAGTATCTGATTACCGAGTGTTGATACCCGACTGGATGTATTGACATTCTTATCATTTCTTATGATTTGATTTCATTTGAATGACCTGGGCAACGATCTGAGGAGCTTTCGAATGCGTACTCAAATTATGAAAACATGGGATATATTCATATTCGTTAAATGTTTTCATCTGTATCTGATTTGAAATTCTCTCGCATAGATTATGCGTTGACCCTACTCTTTTAATAGTAATTGTGTATCCTAATATCCCTGAATTTGTGAAGGATTATGAATTATTACTAGTCTTTTGAGAAGTTCACATCTTATCAACGGCAATGAAACTGGAAGGTTGATAGTTCCAGTAGAATGAATTGATTGATTATGACATGACGACATTGTCTTAATTGATGGGAACTCGAGTAGAATTCCCCTAAAAGATAAGATGTTGATTATCAAAAGTGATCTAAATAATTCTTGATGGATGACCATATCCTGCATTTAGACCTGAAATTATACCGTGAATGGTTGTGAATTAGTCATAGATATTATAATCTATAAATAACTTAAAATAAATGTAATAAAAGATGTTTGTGTTATCTGAAACTTTAGGAGGTATTTGCTGGTAAATTACCTAGACTTTTGCCATTCAGGCAAGTTGAAATTGGTATTGATTATATTCCTGGTGCTGCACCTGTAGCTTATGCACTGTACGTCAGCACCATCTAAATTTAAGGAATTACCGTACAACTGAGAGAGTTGTCGGAGAAAGATTTTACTATACCAAGCCTGTCATCATGAAGAGCTATGGTGTTATCATTCCTTATATTTATAAATTACTGTGACTGAGTAAATTGACAATCGAAAACGATACCCATAACTCGAAATGGAAGATTTGTTCGATCATTTACAAGGTTCTAGCGTATGTTTTAAATATTTGATCCACGGCATGGTTATCATCAACTTCGCATCTGCGAAAAAGGATTATGTATTCCAATCACTACATCCTGTACTTGTAATGAACATTACGAGTTCCATGTTATGTCGTTTGGATTGACTAATACACATGTAGCATTCATAAATTTGGTAAATCACGTGTGTGGGCTGTAATTTGATAAATTCATGCTCGTGATCATTAAGGACCATTTTTTGTTTACAAGAATAAGAATGAAGTTAATAATTAATTATAGATTGCCCTGAATTGGCCGAACAATTAAAAATTGTACCTTGAATATTTAACATAAGACTTAAGACTTAATACTTTACATGATTTAACCATGTGATTAATAGATAATGGAATATAAATTTACTCTTCAAAAATTAGAAGTCATTTAAGACTTTGGATTTTACCAAAAAGAAATGGAAATATGTTTTGACAAATGTTTTAACAAAGGATTTTAAGGGATCATTCCCTTATAACCAAAACATTTAACTAAACTCGTGTTTAGGGGTAAATGTTTTTACATACCTTAAGACAACCTAAGAAGGAATGAGAAAACCATTTAAACCATTACTTAAAATTTGAAACGACAATTTTTGCTTTTCAAATAAGAAAAATTTGACCAAAGTGTAACCAAAGATTTTTCGAACATTTACGAATCTTAATAATCATTTTCGATAAATCAAAAAAAATCGTGTTAATTAAATTCAAATTTTATTTTGAAACACCTTTATATAATTGGACAAACTGAGAAAATTTAAAAACTTTCTGTGTTTACATTTCATAAAAATTAAATATTTATTTAATTAGTTGTAATAATTATCGACGCTTTAAAACGTCAGATTAGGCAAAACTGATAAAAATGATAGTTGAGACGAAACTAAAACTTAGAAAATATAAAGAAATTTTTCTGAATAAATACGGTTATGATATTTATTTCATCAGGAAAGTGAACGTAATTACTGACACATTATGTATAAAAGATAAAGAACCAATTAGGACATGTTCCTTAATAATGAATGTGCAAAATAAATTGCAGAACAATTTAAAAATAGCCGATGATTGTAAAAAGGATAATATAGATAATAAAAAGTGGTTCGCGGCTAATGTGAACCATTAGAATTGAGAAGCCGATAGCGTTAAATATTTTAAAGACCACTTGTGATTGCCTAAATATGGAGATTGTGAGATATAGTTATGTTGGAATCTTGTAAGTATATGTATTCTATTCCTGTCGTTTCTGATTTAAAGTATCTTTGTCTGAAGAAGTTGTACTGATGGCAACTATGAAGGCAGACATCGCCTCATACATTAGTAAACGTTTAGCTATTGCAAAGGTCATCATCTGAATTTGATTCGATTTGGGTCATCGTCGACAGACTAACCAAATCTGCTAATATCATTCCCGTTAATGATAAATGCAAAAGAGTTATGTAAACATGGTGTGCCTGTATCGATCATCTCTATCAAGATCCTCGCTTCGCATAGAATTTCTAAAGATTTGCTCAGAAATCATTGAGAACGAACCTTGATGAGAGTACTATGTACCACCCCAATCGAAGGGACGAGGTAAAGTAACGATACAAGTAATATAAGTGCTGTTTTATGTTTGAATGATTGACCTTTGGTAATAGTCCGTATAATCGTTTTCCTTTGAAAAGATTATCATTGATAACCATCGTGTTAGGATTAAGATCGAATCTTGTTAGGATCTAAATATTAGAGCATGTATAAGCAGGAGTTGAGATGAAGACACCCGACATACACCCATTGTGAGTTGGACATGTCTTTTAGGTTTAAGGTTTCCTATGATGGCGAACCTAACCTTACAAAATACCCGACCCCCGAGATCTGAAATGATTGTTGAAATTAGGATTTGATTATTGACAGCCAGTAGTGGGCAAGAGGTTATGTGAATATGAAATGTAGATCTTGAAGTGCCAAATGGGTAGCGAAGTTATGCCACAATTTTTAACATTGGAAAAATGAATTCATGATCTGACAAATCATGGGATATAAGTCCCCGTTGTATGGGACCATTGAGATGATGTAAAAGTTGGGATTGAAAGGCATATAAGCTGGATCTACCCTAGGACTTCAAGAACTGCGTGAATTATGTTTTGTAAATCGAACTTGATGGAATATCTATCAAGTGAAAATCTGATTGTTCTTAGTAAAGCTTAGATCGGTGAAAAGTAGCATTCATCAAAAACCCGTGAACATCATGGATAGAGAATGTAAGTCAACATTAAGCCTGATCTTATTCCCGTAGTTATGTTTGATGAAACTCGCGTATTGTAATGAATTACACTTGTGAGAAAAAGACCGAATGTGGAGGAAGTACCCACATGGCTTTAACTCAATAAGAAGCGAGTAGTAAGATGATCTTTGAGGACAAAGATCCTGTTTAGGGGTAAATGCTGTGACAATCCGTCAATTTATGATTGATATTTTATTCTCAATATTTATTTGAAAATATTATTTTATGAACTCACTTATTTTTGGGAAGAAATTTGGATTTACGTCTTGGAGTAGCATCGACTACGTCTAAACCGGAGAATTCAACGTTACGTGCTCACGTTTACATACACCGTCTTTGGTGACAGTCCGAAATTTCTAATGTGGGGATTTTGCTAGGTTCAATTGTTCGTTTCTCGGTATCTTAACGAATTGATTTCCGGTTCAAAATGCGACTCAATTGTTTTTGGTGAGACAAATATTTTTTGGTTGTTTTTAAAATTAAATCGCAAGACATTAAAATAAATGACGTTAAAGTAAAACTAAAAATAACTAAAACATAAATGGTGTAAAATTAAAGACGTAAAAGTAAATTAATTAAATGACGAGAAATTAAAATTTGACGAAAAGTAAATTCGAAAATTAAATAAGACAAAACAAGTAAAAATAAATTGACGTAAAAATACGACGAAACAATTAAAATAAAGTTAATTAAAAATGGCGGGAAAATAAGTTTAAAAACAAAATTTGACTAAAGACTAATTAAATTCGCAATTGTAAAAACTGAATTAAATTCGCAATTAAAAGAACTAAATTCGCAATTGTAAAAAAAAACAAAAGATTTCGCAATTGAAATGAACAATTCCGCAATTGTGAAATCAAAGATTTCGCAATTGCTAGAAAAAGTTCCTAAATCGAATCAGGAAGAAGATTTCGCAATAGCAGAAAAAGGCAAGATTTCGCAATAGCAGAAAAAGTTCCTAAATCGAATCAGGAAGAAGATTTCGCAATAGCAGAAAAAGTTCCTAAATCGAATCAGGAACAAGATTTCGCAATAGCAGAAAAAGTTCCTAAATCGAATCAGGAAGAAGATTTCGCAATAGCAGAAAAAGTTCCTAAATCGAATCAGGAACAAGATTTCGCAATAGCAGAAAAAGTTCCTAAATCGAATCAGGAACAAGATTCGCAGTGGGGAGAAAGTACAAGATTTCGTAATTAATGAAAAAGTTCCTAAATCGAATCAGATTTCCTAAAAACTAGGAAAACACAAAAAGTACGAAAATAAGCTCAAAAATCTTAACTTTTGGAAGACAATAAGCAAAGTAAAACACCAATAAGCTAAATAAAAATACTAGATCAAAGATAAAACGTATGAAATCAACAAAAACAAGACACGAAAATTAAAAAGACTTAAACTTTATATAAAAATAAGATGAAAAAGGTTTAGATTGAAAACTTGAAATCAAATCAAACATAGATTAAGAAAAAGATTGACAATAAGCAAGAAGAGAAGATGAACAAGATGATTAAAAACTTAAAGATAAAAGATTAAAGAACACAAAATTAAAACTTACTTGAAAATTAAAGGTGCAAGACAAGGTAATTAAAGGTGCAATAAAGTAAATGACATGAATTTAAATGTGCAAAAATTAAAGTGGAAGAGCATAGTTTGTCAAACTAGCCAACAAAAACTAATGAAATGAAAATGAGGGGTATTTATAGGTGATTAGGGAGGTGTTTAGAGGAAGTTTCCTCCCCTCCTTCCTTTCTTCTTAATTGCACCATTAGGTCATTCCTTCTTAATCTTTTGTTAATCTTGGACTTTAAGGACTTTTGGCTCGGGATTTCTTTAAACTCGTCTTTTAATTCTTCAATAAATAAGACTCGAGTTCTTCGGCTTTTGATAAACTTCCGTCTTTTGACTTTTTCTTTGATAAATCTTCAGAATTGGTCTTGGACTTCCGTTCTTTTTGCACTCTTGACTTTTTGACTTCGTCTTTCATCTTTTTCTTCAATAAAAGCCCGTAAATGCCGTGTTTTCTCCACTTTTCACAATTTCGTCCTAAATCACAACAAAAACACAAACCACGCATAACTCCGACATAAAAGACATAAAATACACGTTTTGGCTCGGTTATTATTGTAATTAAGTCGTAAAAAGGATGGGTATTTTCACACCTATCAAATCCCCTACACTTGTCCATCGCAATGTCCTCATGCAATGCATTAGTTACAAAGCAAGATTTCATTTTTCATCATAATCAATCCACGTTGGCCTTTATTAAAGAGATAGAAAATTATAAACATTAAAAGTAAAGAAATCAAAAGCATACCTTGGGTTTTGGAAATGTCATGAATAATCATCATCCTCAAGTTTTCACTTTCTCCAAACCAAGCTTAAAAACGAGATCATTGTTATTATAAGTTAGTAAACTAACACGAACTCATGTGGGTCAATTACTCACTTAGACTCCCTTATTCCTATGGGTATCTCTTATATTTTATTATTGTCTTGAATGATCACGAGGATGCATTGTTGACTTATTTCGATAGTTATTTAGTCCGAAAATAAAGTGAACGATTTAATCAATAGTTAGCTAAAGGACAATATCTTTTAAAACTGCTTCTCGGGACCTCATAAAGTTCATATCTTGGCATAACTCGCTTCGCGATTTGAGACTTTTCTCGGACCGATATTTGGCAGCGACTTCATACTTCAAACCTTGAGAGACGTTCATGAAATAATGGTCTTCTCTTCACAATAGGAATTTCTTCACTTGAAGTTTTGAGAGATTCATACTTGGACCACGACTTCTTCATTTTTCTCCAATCTTTATTTTGGACTTTGATATACAACGATCCGCCTCCTTTTATGACTTGGATCTATTTATCCTCATACCTTGCTAGGGTCTTTTCGGATACACTTCTCCATGACTTTTGGGGAGTTTTTGCTTTTCGTCGTGTGTCTCGATCCTTCATATTGATTTTCGATAAATGATTCTTCACATCATTTTTGGATCTTTAGCAACAAAATATAGCCCTCATGTCTTGTTAGGACCTTTTTGGACTCGCCAATATTCGCATTCCGCTTCAGTAAGTTATGCCTTGGCTATGAACTCTAATCCATACCGAGCAACTTTTAAACGATCTTGGGCTAGAAGCTAAGTAACTTTTCAAATCGTACAACCTTATTTATTGTAGATAAATTTATTAGCAGGCGATGGGAGAATAGGCTTATAATTAACTCACATAAATTCACGAAAGAATACCGAACTTATAATTGACTCTATCATCTCTCGTTCTCCACAGTTTAAAATCTCAAAGAATGAGACTCGTGGATTCTTAGCCTATTAAATCAAAGTTTTGGGTTTTCGAGTCGCCTATAGGATCTTGCAAATTCTTAGACTTTTTCAAGTTTAGAAATCGCGTTTTAAAGTTCCCTTGATAAACGACTCTCTAGGATCAATTATAGGAACTTGCGAAAAGTTCTTCTTCTTAACCCGTGAGAGTTAAGACCTTCGCGTTTTATAGCTCCCTAAATAAAAGCCTAGCAAAACTTGACTTAAACACGTTAAGGATACTAGCTAGAGTAAACTTAGATAAGTAAACTCGGGTTGAGTCAAAAGATTCACAACGTTTGAAAATTAAAACCACTTTATTAAACATTTATTCTAATAAGGAAAGAAAATAACTATACAAAGGGAAAAACTAATAGGCCAAAATAGATCAAAAATTTTGAAAAATGTCGAAAAAATTGATTTTCCGGTTACAATGAGGGCAAATACAAGGAAAAGGCCACTTAACTTCGATAGAAGTCCCCCTACACTTAACATAAACATTGTCCTCAATGTTTAAGCATGTGGGAGTAAACTCCCCTACACTTAGAACATTGTGCACTTTGTTTAAATCTCGCTAAGGAAAAGACAACTAAAGAGATTCCTATTTAATATTGAGAAAATATAAAATAGTGAATCGAAAAGAGTTTAGGATAGAACCGGGAAGAAGTGGACACGGAATCACGGGTCGTCAAGAATCATCAAAGTGGATCATTGAGCGTGAATCCCTGATTAAGAGAGGAGAGGAAATAGCAAACCAAAGGGTCTCCCCTACACTTATGGTAAAAACAAAGAAACATATAGATAGATAATTGGGTTGCCTCCCAAAAAGCGCTTGTTTTTGTTAACCGAGTCACGAGCCTGACTCGTCCCCGAATTAAATGGTCCATGGGGAAGCCTCGAATGTAATACCGGGATCAAAAACCTTGTCCTCGTTCCCGGAGGAATATAATAAAGGAGAGGCGGGAGGATAAGTCTTAAACAGTAGAAAGGTCCATTCAACATACGAGAAGTATGTGAAGTCTTGATCCTCGGGAGGTGGGGTGGGTATAGGAATCACATTGTCATCCTCTAAAGACAATGGACGAGGACCAATTGGCAAAGCCGTAATGTTATCAATCATAGAATGGTCATTTTCACCTCCCGGGTCAAAGCACTCATCCAAATTTCCCGGAGAGGGAAATTGATACATCACCCGATTGGGCGTGCATTCAGTAGGATGAGGGGGTAATATAGGAGGAGAAGTAAGAGAAGAATTACCTTCCACCTGCGATACCTTTCCAGTAGAATCAGAACTCTCCACCTCTGCGATACAAGGGGGCATGGCTAACAAAGCATGCTCATTAATAGTAGGAGAATCAGAGCTAGCAATGTCCTCAATCTCTTCGTCAAAGAGAGGATTCACCTCACTAGATATGTAATCGTCATCAAGATCAAATAAAGGGTTCGAATAAATCTTGAAATTTTCCTTCGGAACGTCTTCATCAGATAGTGACTCGTCATCACTAGAAGTAAAATCATCATCTTGATCAAAAAGAGGATTGGAGAAAGCCAAAGAATCCTCTTCCAGAGTGTTGGTGGGAGGAACATCATCAGAAGAAAGTGCATCATACTCATCGTCGCTGTCGGATGTCAACTCAGATTCACTTGGAATAGGGACAAGGTTATCAGCACTAGACGTATTGAATTCGTCGAATTCCTTTGCAGGAATTGTACTAATATCCTCATCCCTTAGGATGGTTGAATCCTTGGGCTCCGGCAAGTCAGGAGAAGGAATAGCATTCTCATCGGTCCAAGAATTAGGACTCTCATCGTCATCACTGTCATAATAATATGGAGGCACAAGAGGAGGAGTATAAGCATTAAGGTTAGATACCTGCTCTCGTTGCTGATCCGCTTGACATTTTGCGTTGTATTTATGGAAAGATTCTTCGAGGTTTTGAAATTGAGTAACCAGAGTAGCCCATTGTTCTTGGGTACTCAATTGTTCGAAAGAAGGTTGATGATTGACGGTGTGACGTGGGGGCTCAAAGTTAAAAGCACTGGGATGATAGCATGGTGGTTTCTCAAAGATCTTCGACGGATCACAAGAAGAAACATCGTGAGGGCCCCCACAAATATAGCAACACGGGTATGGAGAAAAACCCGGTGCATGTTGAGGATTGGGATTGTCATAGACGGGAGAGGGTGGGAAAGTATTGTAAGAGTTGAAGTATGAATTTGTTGAATTGCAAAATGGACAAAATCCAAATTGTGTATCGTCGATATCAAAACCACACCGCTCACAAGTACACCATTGACATGTTTGAAAACCATGCCATGGTCTCCCACACCGGCCGCAAGACGAATCCATGAAGAATTATAGAGAAGAGGGGTAAATAAAAGAATTAAACATAATAGAGGATAAAGAGGAATATTTTTGGTGCAAAACTTGTGAAAAAGAAATGCTTTTTATGATTTTCAATGTTTTTGGGGTTTTTGGAAAATTTTTGACACGAAAAATAACGTTCACAAGTGAACGGATCCCAAAAAGCAACGCGTCTCTCACAGAAAACCGTTAATCTTTACGAAAAGAGCCGGCAGTGGCGCCATTTTAATGTGGGGATTTTGCTAGGTTCAATTGTTCGTTTCTCGGTATCTTAACGAATTGATTTCCGGTTCAAAATGCGACTCAATTGTTTTTGGTGAGACAAATATTTTTTGGTTGTTTATAAAATTAAATCGCAAGACGTTAAAATAAATGACGTTAAAGTAAAACTAAAACTAACTAAAACATAAATGGTGTAAAATTAAAGACCTTAAAAGTAAATTAATTAAATGACGAGAAATTAAAATTTGACGAAAAGTAAATTCGAAAATTAAATAAGACAAAACAAGTAAAATAAATTGACGTAAAAATAAGACGAAACAATTAAAATAAAGTTAATTAAAAATGGCGGGAAAATAAGTTTAAAAACAAACTTTGACTAAAGACTAATTAAATTCGCAATTGTAAAAACTGAATTAAATTCGCAATTAAAAGAACTAAATTCGCAATTGTAAAAAAAACAAAAGATTTCGCAATTGAAATGAACAATTCCGCAATTGTGAAATCAAAGATTTCGCAATTGCTAGAAAAAGTTCCTAAATCGAATCAGGAAGAAGATTTCGCAATAGCAGAAAAAGGCAAGATTTCGCAATAGCAGAAAAAGTTCCTAAATCGAATCAGGAAGAAGATTTCGCAATAGCAGAAAAAGTTCCTAAATCGAATCAGGAACAAGATTTCGCAATAGCAGAAAAAGTTCCTAAATCGAATCAGGAAGAAGATTTCGCAATAGCAGAAAAAGTTCCTAAATCGAATCAGGAACAAGATTTCGCAATAGCAGAAAAAGTTCCTAAATCGAATCAGGAACAAGATTTCGCAATGGGGAGAAAGTACAAGATTTCGCAATTAATGAAAAAGTTCCTAAATCGAATCAGATTTCCTAAAAACTAGGAAAACACAAAAAGTACGAAAATAAGCTCAAAAATCTTAACTTTTGGAAGACAATAAGCAAAGTAAAACACCGATAAGCTAAATAAAAACACTAGATCAAAGATAAAACGTATGAAATCAATAAAAACAAGACACGGAAATTAAAAAGACTTAAACTTTATATAATAATAAGATGAAAAAGGTTTAGATTGAAAACTTGAAATCAAATCAAACATAGATTAAGAAAAAGATTGACAATAAGCAAGAAGAGAAGATGAACAAGATGATTAAAAACTTAAAGATAAAAGATTAAAGAACACAAAATTAAAACTTACTTGAAAATTAAAGGTGCAAGACAAGGTAATTAAAGGTGCAATAAAGTAAATGACATGAATTTAAATGTGCAAAAACTAAAGTGGAAGAGCATAGTTTGTCAAACTAGCCAACAAAAACTAATGAAATGAAAATGAGGGGTATTTATAGGTGATTAGGGAGGTGTTTAGAGGAAGCTTCCTCCCCTCCTTCCTTTCTTCTTAATTGCACCATTAGGTCATTCCTTCTTAATCTTTTGTTAATCTTGGACTTTAAGGACTTTTGGCTCGGGATTTCTTTAAACTCGTCTTTTAATTCTTCAATAAATAAGACTCGAGTTCTTCGGCTTTTGATAAACTTCCGTCTTTTGACTTTTTCTTTGATAAATCTTCAGAATTGGTCTTGGACTTCCGTTCTTTTTGCACTCTTGACTTTTTGACTTCGTCTTTCATCTTTTTCTTCAATAAAAGCCCGTAAATGCCGTGTTTTCTCCACTTTTCACAATTTCGTCCTAAATCACAACAAAAACACAAACCACGCATAATTCCGACATAAAAGACATAAAATACACGTTTTGGCTCGGTTATTATTGTAAGTAAGTCGTAAAAAGGATGGGTGTTTTCACACCTATCAATTTCAGAAAATAAATTTATCCGTAAATATTATTTTGGAGTTTTAAATTTGTGTTGGTTCATAAACTCACAAATTTACGAGAAGAGACTAGGACTTACGATTTTATTTTAACGTCCTTTACGACTAAACCGGAAACCCTAGGATTACGTATTTACGTTTTCGAACTCCGTTTTTGATGAAACAATTTTTATTAGATTCGTTTTGTGCCGTTGATTCATAATTTATAAAAACGTTTTTCGTAAAACGACCCGAGGGCACGCAAATCAAGGAAACTAGAATCGAGGAGTACCCATAATTAAATGGGGATGAGACAAGTGGGACACTTGCCCCACCCCCACTCAAAACCGGCCATAACACTACATCACACCAAATAGGTGTCAAGTTACATGTTTAAAGCTTACACTTGTAAGCTAAGCTTACAAGTTAAGCTACCTCACATCTAAAACCACTAAACTTAAACCATTTCCTCATTTCTCATCATGCAAACAACTCAAAATCTCTCTCCCATCCTCCATTGTTGTCGTCCATACTCCACCTTCAAACACCCTCCTTGATCAAAATCAACCATGAAATCTTATGTTGTTCATACACATGTTGAAGCCCTTTTGAAGCCCTATTGATTGGTGCAAGTTATAACATCCAAGGAGGAGTTTCCATGGAGTCTTGGGGCTGATTTTCCACAAGGTATTCATGAAGAATGGTGGTCTTGAATATGGTCTTGGCTATGCACAAGTTTCTCCATCCAAATCCATGTTTTGATCATAATCTACAACAACTTGGTGGTATAAAGATTGTCCTCCTCATCCTCTTGTTATTTTTATTATGTAATCATGTATTTTATTTCCTATTGTATATGTATATGATGATTATATGATGATAAAAATGTTATGTGGGGATTTGGTGTTGATAAATATGATTAAAAAGGTGAAAAACTATAAGAAACAAGGCTAAAATCTTGTTTAAATTTGATGGCTGTATAAAACAGTAAAGAAACATGTCATGAACTGGTAAAATGATGAAGTAGATTTAGTAAGCTATGGGTCTTGTACACACGTGAGAGTTGGCCATGCAATGGAATCATTGTAATGAGTAAGATATGATCAAAACAAGTTTAAGATACAAATATGAGTTCAATGTTTTGGACGATTTTTAGAAAATACTTAGAGGATGATTCAACAGTAGCTATAGAAGAGTTAAATGGAGCACATATCATGTAGTTTATGTGATAAAAATTTGAGCTTCTATCTCCATATAGAACTCTAGATATGGCAGTTTTGGTGAAGATGAAAATAAAAATCAGATTTTCGAAATTAAAGTATAATACTATTATATATGCACTCAAAATTATATTGTGTAAAATGTAAAGTTAAAACCCACTAACTCATGAATTTTATTTATATAAATATGTTAAAGGTTAAATAAGCGGACATTTTATAAAAATGGTAACTTGTTAGGTTTTATAAGTTATAAAACTATAAACTTGATTTTTACGACTTTTTCGGCTAATACCGTAAAATTAACGTTTTTGTTAAATAAAACTTAGATGGTTGGACACGTCTAATGTAAACTTTATATAACTTATATACTGATATATAAACATGTATAACAAGTAAAACCCGAACTATAGGACATACAGACATCAACGAGCTAAGTAAACATATTGGACTAATAATTGGACTAAATAAGTTAAACTCTTTAAAAAGAACTTATTGGGCTTAACCCATTTGGGCCCAACTTGTAAAGTTTAAATACTGATAATATAAGTACAAAATGGATTAAAACATGTTAAATAACTTATAATAAGCTTATTGGACTTAAAACGTGTAAATAGGTAAAACTAGTAAACTAGTATAAACGTTACCGACACATAACGCTAAAATGAGCAAACGAGAATATGTAAACCCACTTGATCATCATATATATAAAATCATCATATGTATACATAATTGTTATTTTTATAAAGTCATTGGACATGAGTCTAAGACGAGTATTATTTGTCTAGGTTTCCGTGATTGAAGCACGTACCGTACGTCCGAATTGCCGATAACCCGCCTTCCCACATCAACGTGAGTTCATAGCCTCGTACTCTTTTAAATGTTTTTATAAATGTTTTATAAACCCGCGAGGGAGATAACATGTTATTTTTTATAAAATAGGACACCATTTGTCCCGATTGTTTGTTTATTGATTTGGACCCGTATGATTGAATGACCCGATTGTATGACCCGATAAATGATTAAAGGACCCGATAGATGAAATTAAATGGATTATTAAAGTTAGGTTATGTCACTAAAAGTCCCATTAGCATGAATTATGAACTACCGGGATTTGGTAGACGCTTATGCATATAATAGTACTATTTGGGGACGATCAACCCAGTCCGCGCCTTGACGGTTGATCCCCGCCGTGCCACATTGATTGGTAAGAGAATTTATGTATGAGAAGATTTCCATAGCGTGACCTTTGTGACGAGACGCTACTTTAGATGGGCAAAATTGGTATCGGGTTAGCTACCCGTTGTTGGTTTAGTAAGGTAACAATGTCATGCGGCTTATAATAATCCAAATTAACAAAATACTACTAGACGCTCCGAATTAGGATGTATTGCCTGACTAGCAATACGGGGTTATACTATTGATATTATGTTCGTGTTTTGGTTATTCATAACCATATTCATATAACGGTTTTTATTTTTATACAATGTCATAAGACGTATTGTATGATGTTTTTACGACATTGGCTCGTATAACGATTTTTAAGGCAAATGCCTATATTATGATTTTCGATAAGGATTTGTATAAAAATTAGTTTGGCTATTTTATAGCCTATTTAAAATGATTTGTATAAAATGATTTTCAGTAATATTTTTATACTGATATTATACTGATGGATTTTATTAAACTCTATGAATTCACTCGGCGTTATCGCTGACATTTTCTTTTAACATGTTTTATCTCAGGTACTTGAAGGTAATTCTCGGGAAGACCACAAGAATTCATGACCCGCACTTAAATAATAATTTCCATTCAAATTCTTTGTAAAACCTGCATTAAATACAATGACTTGGGACCTATGTAACTTTGATATTTATGAATGGAAATGCTTTAATATTAAAACGACGCGACTTTTAAGCGTTGTCTATGATGTGAGTAATGTGCTATCCCGTAACACCAACTAGTCTTCCGCTGTATTGAGTTGTATAAATTTGGGGGTGTTACAGAATTCATTCCCCGCTAGTCTCTCTAACATTTGATCCATAAAAGGTAATGGAAAATGATCCTTCCTAGTGGCATCATTAAGTTTCCTATAGTCAATACAAACACGCCAACCGGTCACAAGTCTAGTAGGAATCAATTCATTATCCTCATTAGTAACAACCGTCATTCCTCCTTTCTTTGGAACACAATGCACGGGGCTAACCCATGGACTATCCGAGATAGGGTAGATCATTCCGGCGTCTAGAAGTTTAGTGACTTCCTTTTTGATCACCTCATGAATCTTTGGATTGACCCTTCTTTGATTTTGGATAGCGGGTTTATAATCATCCTCCATTAGAATTTTATGAGTACAAAATTTTGGATCTATACCCTTAATGTCGGAGATTTTCCATGCAATGGCCCGTTTATGCTTCTTAAGCACTTTGATAAGTTCATCCTTTTCATTTTCCTTTAATCCCTTAGCAATAATCACCGGTAACTTATCCGATCCCTCAAGAAAGGAATACTCCAAATGAGTAGGTAATTCTTTAAGTTCTAATTCGGGTGCTTCCTCAATAGATGTTTTCACTTTAGTTTCATTTTCACTAACAACTTTTAATTCCATAGGTGGTGATTCAAAAGGATCCATATTCAACAATTTTTCAATCAAAGCAATATCTCCCTCGGGATCAAAATTCTCACTAACAAACTCACTAGGATCAAATGGTGTGCTAAGGTAATCATCAATTTCCTTTTCGATTTTTGAATAACCATTATTCTCAAGCTCTTCAAGAACGAAGTCACCTCCCTCAAATGGAGTGAGTGGAGGTTTAGCCGAAGAGATAATAGGATTCGATGAAGTGGGATTGCCACTTTTAGAAGAAGCCGAGAATCCAAGCACTTCTTGAGAATATTCTTCACAAGTAAAATCAATCACATCGATTTGATTAATTGATTCCTCGTAATACTTGGAAGAAAATTTAGAGATATGACCAATATCAAATGTGATATTTTCCTCATCAACTCTTAAAGTCAATTTCCCCGCTTTCATGTCAACTAAAGCACTAGCCGTCATAAAAAACGGTCTTCCGAAAATTAGTGGTACACGAGAATCTTCGGGATTATCGCAAACCACAAAGTCCGTTGGAAAAACGAGTTTCCCTACTTTGACAAACACGTCCTCGGCTATACCTTTTGGTAAGGCGATCGATCGATCCGCTAGCTCGAGAGTCATCTTAGTAGGTGTAAGCTCGGGAAGTGATAACCTTTTCCATACGGAAAGAGGCATCAAATTAATGCTAGCACCAAGATCGGCTAAAGCTAAGCATTCTTCCATATTAGGGAAATCACATGGTATCACAAACTTGCCCGGGTCTCCAAGCTTTTTGGGAAGCTTTTGTGTAAGAACCGCGGAACAATTAGCATCTAAAGATCTAGACACTTCAACCAATTTCCCTTTATCATTCATCAATCTCTTAATAGTCGAAGCAAACTTAGGCATGTAAAGCAATGCATCCGCGAAACTAACATTAATATAAAGATTCTTAAACATCTCTAAAAAAGTAGTCATTTGAGCATCGGACTTTTCGCGGAGCTTCTCTTGGTTAAGTCTCGAAGGGTAGGGTAGTGTGGGTTTAGTCTTCGGAAGCTCGGGTTCCAGAATAGGCAATTGGTCTACCTTTGGTGGAATAGGAATTTCCTTTTCTTTAATCACCTCGGGTTCTTGCTCCACTTCCCTCACCGGAGAGGTACTCACATGTGGAAGCAAAGGTCCGTCTAAAGCTTTCCCACTACGTGTGGTTATAGCTTTCATCTCACCCTTCGGGTTTGGAATGGTATTGCTAGGTAAGCCACCCGAAGACGAGGACGGTTGACTCATAAAAGATTCAAACATCGAAAGCATCTTGTTATGACTTTGCTCCATACTTTGTTGCATACAATTTTGGTTTTGCTCTAGCCTTTGTTGATTAAGCTCAATCTTATTGTTTTGCCCTTTAATCGTATTTTGAAAATCGAGTTTCAAAGTATTAATTTGCCCTTGAATGTTGTTTTAAAAGCTTTCATATTTTCCTCATTTGACTTGATATAGCTTGACAACTCATTTTGATTATTATGAAAACCTTGATTGTTTTGATTAGCATTGAACCCATTTCCTTGATTATAATTCCCTTGGTTACCACGGTTAAAATTATTCCCATTGTTCCCATTGTGTTGTCCCTAATATATGATTGTTATAATCACACGAATTAAAGAAAGAAAGGTAGATATGAGAAGAATTCTAGAGAGAGAAAGTAGTGAGAGAAAGTAGAGAGAAAATGGTTGGTGAAACTTGTGGAATATTAGATTAGAGAGAAAATGAAATGACCAACACCCTTCCTAACATGCTAGGAAGGGTATATATAGTCCACCCACATGCGGGCTTCTTTATGGACTATATGGTTTGGGCCGGGCTTTCCTTTTGGGCTTTGGTTGCTTATTAATGAACCTTAGCTTAAAGTTAAGCCCGTATTAACACGACTAATATACTACCTATTACAACGTTCTAAAATACGATACATAATAAACATATGACCAAGCATTCTTGTTTGGCTCAATATTTTGAGGCTAACAATCTCCCCCAATGAGAGGTCATAAACCTTGGTCATTTAGGAAATTTGTAGAGATTACTAATCTCGCCATAAATGAGTCTTGAACGTGTAATCGTAGCCTTGTTCCTTCATGCTGTGATCTTTGAGCCTTTGTCGTTGTCTTTCGACTTTGTCTTTAAGCTTGAGATCTTCAAATCATCCTTGACTTGTCTTTGCCATCTTGCGATCTTGTGTCTTCATCCACATACTCACACTATTAATTGTTGAATATGTCTTTAGGCATGAGTATGTGGTTTCTGAATCATTGACTTTGCTGTGTACACCGTGACGCCACCTTCTCGAGACAAAACATAGACACGGACTGAATGGCTTTGACATTCGTCCTAAATCGGTAGCGTTTTACCTCCGGTCGGTGAAGACCGTTATACGATATTAAATATCGTACCTGTGATCAGGTAGACTCAAATAAGAATCTCCTTGACAGGGTTTCGCGGCTGTACTAGCCGTTCTCTTTACTGGACCGTCTCAAAGCAAGACTGCGAACATAAAGAGTGAATCAATTGGATAGATATCCGCTTGATTAAAGTCGTCAATTCAAATTCCTGGAACAAGTTTGATTCATTAAGAATCTTACCATTGTTGCTTTCTAGTTGACACAAGCTTGATTCGTAAGAATCTCGCAAGTTACCTACCGTAGCGCTGTTTGATGTTGACGCTAGAAGGATTTCCATTCGTCACTGTGAATATTAATGAATATCACTCTGAATGTTCTGGCAAGACCATAAAGATATTGCGTAGAAACCTGAAACGAGTTTGAATCAATTCAGAATCAAACCACTGTTTCTTTTCAGTTTTACATATGTTCAATTCATAAAGAATCTTGCATATGACCTACCGCAGTGCTGTTTGATGTTAACACTGGAAGGATTTCCACTCATCATTGTGAATACTAAGTAGTATCACTCTGAGTGTTCTAGCAATATCACAAGGAGATAGCGTAGGACTCTCTTAATCTTCACCCGTGTGTCCTAACGAGATTTGATTGATCTCTTGGCTCTAGACTCGATTTGTGCACTTTTAGTGATTGGAGGCTGGAGCAGATGCCACCTATTCAATATCAACTATCTCGGAGTGAGAAAGTCAATAGAAGTCGTGTTGATCTCCGTGACAATAAAACAAACTTCTTTTGAGAGAAGTCTGAGTAGCTAGGAAAGGGTTGTGCTTCACATCACTGGGTCCATGATGAGTTTGTCTTCATGATGAGTTGACCCGGTTTCTACCTAAGTTGTATGGAGGGCTTCTTTCTTTACACCCTTTATCCTTACATTTCTTTTTCATTCTTCAACCCCTTCAATGCTTACCAAGTCATCATTACTAGCACCTTGTTGTGATTGTTCCAGTGCTAGCATCAGTACTTAGTCGGCATTCAGCTACGTTCACATTCTACTCCATCTTTCCTAAGGACTTCTAATTATCTATTGGATTGTCCCTGGGAAGATCCCTCCGGTTCTGGTTGGATCATAGGACTTAAACCTAACCACCCTTTTGACACCAATAACGTCGTGAATTAAAGATGTTGTGCGTATTTGATCGTAACCATGAAAACCACTTTAAATTCTAACAAAGTGTTTGAAAACATTTAACACCTTGCTAGTTTTGTCGTTTCAGAAATGCTCCCCCTTCACATGTGCATCGATAATCGAAAGTGTTTCGCACATGTAGGTAAGAGTTAAAGTGCTTGAGTCTTATATGAGATCACATTTTAATCACATTTTCTCCCCCTATCTCTAATATATAAAATCATTTGATATTAGAGATACCAAATTTGATTAAAATATATTTTGAAAAAATAGTCTTAAAATCTCTGGGAGAAAGATGTGTGAATCTTTTGCATGAAGTTAAAATGCTCCCCCTCAAAAATTGATCCAATTGAATTGTCATTGTGAGGATATGATCCACATTTCGCTTTTTGAGGATGGGAGTTGTTGAACACACAATTTTTGAAAGATTTTGAATATCATTGAAAAATTCTTGAAAAAATTGTGTTCAACGCTTTTTGAAAAATCAATTCTTTTTGTCGAAAGGTTTTTCTAAAGCATAAACTTGAGTTCATAGACTTTGAATGTCTTGACGAATCCACCCAAGTGTAAGAAGATTTCTCTTCTTTTGCTGAGGGTAAGGGTACTAAATCGTACACTCCCCCGTGAATATCGATCCGGGTTGCAATCTGAAAGTGATTACAAGCCATTGTGTTGAGCTCAAAACGTTGAATGTTTTGTGACAAGCTCAACCCGTGATAGATTGCTCTACCCGTTGTTTGGAAATATTTGTCCAAAATAGACAATTTCCTTTATTAAAAGAAGAAATGACATGTTTTGAAAAATATTTACAACTTTCATTCGAGCTTTATGTACACACCCGTGTCGTTATTGAGCGACATTTCTAGGCACGTCCATATTATCATACTGAAAGACATGTCGAGAAGAATATTTTTGGATATTGAAAGATTTTAATTTTGTGTTTTGCTTTTATGTGTTTTATATTTTTGTATTTTGCTTTTTCAAAGATATTTACAAGTTGATGTTTGATAGATAGATCAAGCAGGCACCTTTGCCAGAATCTCCAGGTCTGCTGGAGTCAAACATCTCATACCAATTTGCCTAACGAGGTACTCAAACCTATCTTTCGACAGAGCTTTCGTAAACAAGTCGGCTAATTGGTAATCCGTTCCAACAAAGTATAATTCAACGATACCTCTTTCAACTTGTTCCTTTATGAAGTGGTATCTGACATCAATGTGCTTCGTGCGAGAATGCTGTACCGGATTGCAGGAGATGGCTATGGCCGACTTAGAGTCGCAGTACATAGGTACTTTATCAAAGTGGAAACCATAATCCGTGAGTTGGGTTCTCATCCAAATAACTTGAGCACAACACGCAGATAGAGACACATACTCCGCTTCTGCTGATGAGAGTGACGTGCAATCCTGCTTCTTGGAAGACCATCCCACAAGCTTATCTTGACCTAGAAATTGTACACCACCAGAAGTACTCTTTCGTGTATCAAGACACCCTACATGATCAGAATCTGAATAGGCCGTTAGAAAGAAACCGGTTTCCCTCGGATACCAAAGTCCCAAATGAATGGTATTCTTGAGGTACCGAAAGATCCGTTTAACCTCCTTGAGGTGCTTTTCAGTGGGTCGTGCTTGATAACGTGCACAATAACATGTAGCATGATGAATATCAGGTCTGCTTGCTGTCAAGTACATGAGGGAACCAATCATGGAACGATATCTCGTTTGATCGATGGCATTTCCCTCCAAGTCAGCATCTAGCGATATGGTTGATAATGGTGTCCCAACGGGGCACATGAAGTCATACCATGCTTTTTGATTATCTATTGACAATACTTAGCTTGGTTTATAAAGATACCACTTGGGGATTGGTGAACTTGAATTCCTAGAAAGAATTTTAGTTCGCCCATCATTGACATTTCAAATTTGTTGTGCATTACTTTTTCAAACCATTTTGAAAGTTTTGGGTTTGTAGACCCGAAAATAATGTCATCAACATAAATTTGCACAAGCAAAATGTCATCCCCATATTTATAAGTGAACAAAGTTAGATCAATGGAACCTTTTGAGAAACCTTTGGATACCAGAAATTTTGAGAGCTCGTCGTACCACGCCCTTGGAGCTTGCTTGAGTCCATAAAGTGTTTTGTGGAGACGATACACCTTGTCAGGATAATGAGGATTGACGAATCCTTCCGGCTGCGTGACATAGACTTCTTCCTTCAAAGGACCGTTAAGAAACGCCGTCTTTACGTCCATTTGATAGACAATGAATCCCTTATGTGCAACATAAGCAAAGAAAATCATGACCGCTTCCATGCGAGCAACTGGTACAAATGATTCATCAAAATCAATTCCCTCTTTCTGGCCATACCCCTTAGCCACTAGCCTAGCTTTGTTCTTGATGATCGTGTTTTCTTCATCCATCTTGTTTTTCCAGATCCAACGAAGATTTAAAGGATTCACATCGTATGGTCTGTCAACAAGTTCCCAGACTTTAAGTCTTTCAAATTGTTGAAGTTCATCCGTCATTGATTCAATCCAAGCATGATCAGCCATGGCTTCTTTGATGTTTTTCGGTTCAGCCGTACTCACGGCGAGTGCGAACATACAAACATCGCCATCGGTTGCTAGTTGTCGTCTTGTACGAACAGGCTGTGAAGGGTTTCCAATTACGTGAACCAAAGGATGATCTCGGGTCCAATGATGTGTTGACGGATGTCGTTGATAGAACGTATGCATATTTGACGGATCAACATGGCGAGTAGAAGACTCTCCAGTTTCGTGTACCGATGTACCGAATGGGTTGTGAAAATCGTCATCGTCAGATAATGCACCGTCTGCTTGATTTGCGTTCTCTGGAGCAATGACAGTAGTTGTGGATGTTGTAGGATCGATTGTTGAAGTGATATTCTGAGGAGGTAAATCTGCAACAACCCGTGTTGAAGTAGATGAAGTTGTATTCTTGTGTTGATGATGATCGGTATCATCATTCGTATCATGAGTGACAGCGGAAGACTTCGATGCAACTTGTTTCTTCCCCGTGAAATATTCATCATACATTGGTCCATATAATATTTCCAACTCTTCAAGTGTCGTGTCCACTGTCATATCTGCTCTAGGAACATGTTCAGGAACCAGCTTTGAACTTGACGGTTCATTGTTGTGGTCTTGAGTTCCGAGTTCCGTGCGGTTGTGAACGGAAGTCGTTTGTCGTTGTGGATCGGGACTTAAACTGCTTTGTTCAAGTGCCATTTCTTGCAATTCATCAAATCTGATATGAATAGTCTCGACTATCAATTTTGTTCTCTTGTTGTACACTCTGTATCCCTTTGACTGAGTTGCATATCCCACTAAAATGCATGCATCACCTTTCTCTTTCATCTTGTCCAGATTTTCACCATCTCGAATAATGTAACACTTACATCCAAAAACGTGAAGGTGTTTGAGTGAAGGTTTGCGATCATTAATTATGTGATATGGTGTCTTTTCGTGTCTTGGGATAACTAAGGAGCGGTTTTGTGTGTAGCATGCGGTTGACACGGCTTCGGCCCAAAAGTATAGTGGAAGTTTTGAAGCGGATAACAATGTTCGAGCAGCCTCAACTAAAGTACGGTTTCGTCTTTCAACAACGCCGTTTTGTTCGGGTGTTCGAGCAATAGATGTTTCATGTTCAATTCCTTCAGCTTTAAAATAGTTTCTCAGTTTTGAATTCAAAAATTCAGTACCTCTGTCAGTACGAACCACTTTAACTTGAGCTTGAAGACCACGTTGTATCACTTTAAGGAAGCTGATGAGAACATCGGGTGTTTCATCCTTGGACCTCAAGAAGTGAGTCCATGTGTACCTTGAGTAGTCATCGACAATTACCATAACGTATTTCTTCCCATTGATACTTTGAACACGCATGGGACCACACAAATCTATATGAAGAAGATCTAACCGTCCTTTAGATCTTGGTGTAGTCTTTGTCTTGAAACTACTCCGTTTAGCTTTACAAAGCTCACAAGAAGAACAAAGATGATCTTTGATGAATTTCAAGTTAGGAAGGCCTCGCACAATATCTTTCTTAGAAAGCAAGTTGATGGTATCGAAGTTAAGATGAGATAAACGTTGATGCCATAACCAAGCTTTAGTCGTTGAAGCTTTAGCCATGAAACAGATTGGAGTTGAAGATGTTGAGTCTTGTAGTGAAATAGTGTAGAGATCAGTACCCCGTGTTCCGGTAAGTAAGTCATTCCCATCATAATCACGAACAAAACATGTCTTCTTTCTAAAAGCAACCTCCAAATCCGCATCACAGAATTGACCAACCGAGAAAAGATTATGATTAAGCCCTTCGACGTAGTAAACCCTTTTGATAGTGATATTCCCCTGAACCAAGTCTCCATATCCTAGGATCGGTGCAAACTGATCATTTCCGAATCGGACCGTACCCAGGAACTTCTCCACGAAGTTAATTAGAATCTTGAGATTCCCCGTCATGTGCTTCGTACATCCGGAGTCCATTATGAAGAGAATTACTTCGATCACCTGCAGAAGAATTAGAACACGATGGAGCATTTGCTAAATTGGATTCCATGTTAGTTGTGATTTCCGATTCATTAGTTTCCCTAGTTTCATCACTTAGAGGCACACTAATGCTCGTAGTCACATTTTCTGTCCTAACCTTAGGCATCCATTTATATCCTGGAGGACATTGATTAGCAAACCACCATTTCCAAGGCTTGCTAGTAGACTCATATAATTCCCTAATTCTGCTTCTAGGGTTCTTAGTGGTGGAGTCTGATGCAATACTTATCTTAGGGGGGGGGGGGGGGGGGGGTTGCACCAGAATGGTTCACTTTGCGTTTGGGTTTTCTAGTACTAATAGGCATCACAGTTTGCTTCTTAGTTCTAGTTTCTACGCCTTTGACATTATTCGAAACACACATAGCATGATTAACATTAGCACACTTTCTACATTTCACACAAACAAACTTAACTTTCATAGCATTCAAAGTCGAATCATTCAAATCGTCATTACACGCGATTACAGACGTTTTATTCTTAGAAACATTGAAAATCCTCGGATTATTGCGATCAAAACCGTACTTACCTTTTCCGAAATTGTAGCTGTCGCAATAAGGGACCTTTTTTCCAACTTTTTAGGCAACGATTTTAGCAACTTTTAGGCAACAAATTTAGCAACTTTTAGGCAACAAATTTAGCAACTTTTAGGCAACAAGATCGTGTTTTTAACCAAACCAAAACAACCAAATCTCTACAACAAGTATATAGAAGATTTGTAGCAAGAGATAGAACACAAAAAACACAAAAAAATTCGAATTCGAGATGATTTATGGATTAAATCACACGAATCATATGAAAACACAACAACCAATCACAAAACTACCCCATGGCGATTGATACCAATTGTTGTCCCTAATATATGATTATTATAATCACTCGAATTAAAGAAAGAAAGGTAGATATGAGAAGAATTCTAGAGAGAGAAAGTAGTGAGAGAAAGTAGAGAGAAAATGGTTGGTGAAACTTGTGGAATATTAGATTAGAGAGAAAATGAAATGACCAACACCCTTCCTAACATGCTAGGAAGGGTATATATAGTCCACCCACATGCGGGCTTCTTTATGGACTATATGGTTTGGGCCGGGCTTTCCTTTTGGGCTTTGGTTACTTATTAATGAACCTTAGCTTAAAGTTAAGCCCGTATTAACACGACTAATATACTACCTATTACAACGTTCTAAAATACGATACATAATAAACATATGACCGAGCATTCTTGTTTG
This sequence comes from Glebionis coronaria, assembly GCA_025667525.1. Classification (NCBI taxonomy): domain Eukaryota; kingdom Viridiplantae; phylum Streptophyta; class Magnoliopsida; order Asterales; family Asteraceae; genus Glebionis; species Glebionis coronaria. The sequence continues at coordinate 191,277,635 of CM046881.1, forward strand.
GCTCAATATTTTGAGGCTAACACATTGTTGTACCTATTTTGAACCGGTGGAAAACCCGGTGGAGCAACATGATTTTGACGAGGAACTTGACCGTTGGAGCCATAAGTTCCCGTCGCGGCAAAAGCACTAGCTTGATCAAACCCCGTGGTCGAACAAGCATAATTAGGATGTGCTCCACCACATGATACACAAACATTCTCAACCATATTAATGGATCCATGAGGATTCTTCCTAATCTCATTCAACAAAGTCGCGAATCCACTATCAATCTTAGAGTCCAATCTAGCAATCTCGGGATTTAATGAATTCACATTGGAAACACTCGGTGTGTTTCGTGAATATTGTGCTCTAGACTTATCCTCAATTATTCTCCACGCGTCTCTCGGAGTTTTTCTTAAAAGATTACCACCCGTGGCGGCATTTAAAGAATCTTGTTCAATCATATTAAGCCCATTATAAAAAGTATTTATTTGATGCAATTCCGAGAAACCGTGGTGTGGACATTGTCTTAACAAACCTTTAAATCTTTCCCAAGCAACCCCAAACGATTCATGCACTTTTTGCTCAAATTTGGTGATCTCGTTCTTAAAGTGTGTTGTCTTAGATGGTGGAAAGAAGTAATCCATAAACTTAGACACTAAATCATCCCATGTTAAGATCGAACCCGGTGGTTCTTTCTCATACCAAAGCTTAGCATTACCCTCAAGCGAGTACGGAAAAAGCATGAGCTTAATCGCGTCATTCGGCACATCTCTAAACTTGAGAGTCGAGGTAATTCGAATAAAATTCCGAATGTGAGAATGCGGGCTATCGGTCTCATTGCCATGAAATTAGTCGGCACGAATGAGCGATAAAAGACCCGTCTTAATCTCAAAATGATCCGCCAAAATAGCCGGCACAACGATTGCTTCCCCATACCCTTCGGTGGGTGCACGGAGCAATTCCTCCATTGTTCGGTTATCGGCCATCTCTACAACAATAGGTGGAAGCTTGGGTTCCACTATTCGTTGTTGACGATTTCTATTTCTACGAGGAATATTTTCAAGCCTATTAAAATCAATCACAAGTCGAGAAGAACGTAATTGCATACACTACAAAGACGAGAATTTAGAGGATTGAAGAAAAGAATTTAGACAAGAAGAAGATTATTTTTGGTATTTTATTTGATATTGCTCAATCAATAATGATCGATAAAAACAAGGAATAAGGATAACTACTATGGAAGTAAATTACCCTCGGTTGACTTTGAAATGATAGGTGAAAACCTAAACGTCTCGAGGTTCAATAAGTAAACTACAAAAATAAGATTTATTACTACTTGAGTCGGCAAACCAATAATAGGTCGTCCCTCTCAATATACGCACAAGTAAGCGGGGAAACGAGGTGGCACAAAGCACTTAAAAACCTTTTTCCTTAGACGGCCTTTTATAGCACGTCGCCTTATACCCACCTTATAGTTTGTATAAATCGAGTTCAAACTTCTTATTAGTATTTATCTATTTTGCCTTTTATTTTTGTTTTGGATTCGATTAGAATAGCTAGGTGATGAAATCCCAACTAAGACCTTATTTGAAAAGTATGTAATTTTATTGTTCTACGTAAGACAATATATTATTCACAAAAAACGAGAAAAACGATACATACTATATAATAAGAAAAATAACAAAACTTTCCGAGGACGGAAAGGGTCTTCAAATCAACGATCAACAAATCTCCACAAAGACGAATCGTACACAAGATCCCCGGCAGCGGCGCCAAATTTTTTGATGTAGAGTGGAATGTATATGTGATAATTAGATACGTTATAGGGTAAATTAGAAAATTACCTTTAGGAAAAAGTAATAGACTAATATTACCAAAGACGAATTCAATTAAACACGTGATGAACCAAGTTCGTTGTACACGAAGATCGAGTGAATTTGAGACGTTTTGTATTGAAATGGACAATCAATTTGAATTGGTTTTCGGTTTTTAAACTAAAATTAAAGCCTACAAATTTAAAACTTATTATAATCCTAAAGTGCATGAATCGTAAGCCCCGAATTATTTTAATCTAATAACAATTAATTAAAATTTAAACTATTTAAAATCTATAAAAATTGAATTATTTAATAAAAATAACTTTTATACTATTTTAGAAATCTAATTAAACTTTTTAAACAAATTAACTTTATTAAAATTTACTTATACCAAATCTATTTTTTTAAACTAATTTTATTTAAATCTAAAATAGTAAAAAAAAATCTAACTATTAAAATAAACTAATTAAACTTTTAAATTAATAAAAACATTTCTTTATTTTATTTTTATTTTATTTTATTATTAATTTTGAAACTATTTAATATTTTTTTTTTAAAATTCAAAATTTACTTTAATGAAAAATAATAATTAAGTTATATCTAAACGTAATTAAAGTTGAAAATGCTACTAAATGAAATCTGCCAGATCAACATTACTATATTAATTAATTAACCAATATAAAAATCAAAAGAGCATGTAGCTCAGTTGGCTAACACGCTGGTAGTGCGCACGAGAGGTCTCGAGGTCGAGACCCACTTGGGACATATTTTTTTGTTATTATTTCTTTTTGAACAGATAAGTTCTTTAGTCATAGGAGGTGACTTAAACTTTACTCAATTTATAAAATAGATAAACAAGTAGCAGACTAACAGACCAAAAGGTTCTGTTAGCCAAATAAGGCAACTAGATAACTTCAGCAAAAACAAAAGTAGGCAAAATGAAGCAGTAACTTACAAAAATTAAGCAAAAACTAATAGATCAAGCAAAATCAAAGTGCAGACAGACTAAAAATCGATTTAACCACAGACTCTAGATTACCCAGAAGAAGCTAAACTCTCAATCAGTTAATATTAAAACAAACCTTTTTAATAGAAAGTAGATTTTTCTAGCAGATATAATCACCAAAGAACAAAACCCTACTATTCCAAACAGGTAACGTAAATAACCAGATTACTACTCAAAATGTTTCATCAGAGATACTAAAACAAATCAAATTACTAGCAGCTATAGAACACTGAGCTACCAATTCAGGTTATGAAAACTTCAAAAGACAACGATATGAATCAAAATTACTCAACTGCAGACTCAAATCAATCAGATCTAATTTCAGAAAAGTAAAACAAAAGTAAAATGACATAAACCAGCTAGCAAAAATATATATCAGAAATTCTAGCACACATACATCAAAGTTCTCACAAAAGTAAAATGACATAAACCAGTAACGTTCACGGTGAACGGATCCCAAAATCCAAGTTCTCACAAAAACTGTTAATCTTAACGAGAAGAGCCGGCAACGGTGCCATTTGATACAATGGTTTTCATTAGGTTCAGATTTATCTCGGAATCTCCTCGAATTGATCACAGCTCAAAGTGGAATGATTTGTTCTTGGTGATAAATAGTGGGTTTGGTTTTATATTTTATTAAAAAGATAAATGAAGTAAATAAAGATTTAAACCAAAAACAGTTAATGAAGTAAAACTTGAATTAAAATTAAACAATTAAACGATAAATCTGAAAAGTACCCTTGCTGAAAACTTGCTCTACTCGGAATAATGGTGCCATCCGGAATAAAGATGCTACTCGGAATATTTATGCTATGCGGAATAACTACACTATCCGGAATTAAGAGGCTTATGCGGAATAACTTCTACCCGGAATACTGATGCTATGCGGAATATCAAGGCTATTCGGAATACTAGTCTACCCGGAATAATGATGGCTACTCGGAATAAAGATGGCGATTCGGAATAAATTACTCTATGCGGAAAAATCAAACTATGCGGAATATTTAGGCCTATTCGGAATGTTTTACACTATACGGAATAAGTGGGACTATGCGGAATATTTAGGCCTATTCGGAATAAACAAACATTCCGAATAGAAGAAAAGGTAAGCAGACTATCCGGAATAAATAAATATTCCGAATAAGAGACAAAATAAGTAGACTATCCGGAATATACTGGGAATGAAGAACAGTAAATAGACACAAGAACAGGGGAACGATTATTAGCCAAACGAACCAAATTTAACAAAAGTATTTGAACTAAACTAAACATAAATCGTTTACTAATCATAAACAACAAATCCCAATCATAAAAACACAAAACCCATTAACTTTAGAAGATCAAAATCAACCAAACAAGAACTTTAAAACTTTGAATAAAAAAAGAGAGGATGAACAAGATGATAGAAAGATTAAATGTAAACTTGTATTGATGATTAAGATTCAACAAACAAAATGGAAGGATTAAACTTACAAGATTCAAGAGGAAATCAAAGAAAATGAAAACCACTCCTTAAGGGAGATGGTTCTTCCTACGAACTAGGAGAAAATATAACTGAATAAAAACTAGTGTCAAATGTGTGAGGGGTTTTCCTTATATAGGCTAGTGGTTGGTTGGTGAAGTGGGCTTTCTTCCTCTCTTCTTGTCTTCTCGTCTTTTCAGAAAAGTTGACGTTTTCGATTCTGATTCGGGATTTGTCGACGATTAAATTCAACTCGTCTTTTAATTTCTTCGTTTAATAGACTTGAGTTTCTTCGACACATGTAAATCTTCCGTCTTTGGTCCTTTTCTTCGATAAATCTTCAAACAGGACCATTGACTTCAAATCTTTTGCATCTCTTGGACAATAGACTTCGTCTTGAGTCTTTTTCCTCGATAAAACCCGTGCAATCCCATGTTTTCTTCAATATTCATCCGGTTGACTCTGAAAACACAATAAACACAAAAACCACGCATAATTCCAAACAAATGATATTAAACACGCGTTTTGGTCTTGTTTTAGTAAGAAATAAGTGGTAAAAGGATGGGTGTTTTCACACCTATCAAATCCCCTACACTTAACCATTGCCATGCCCTCATGCAATGCTTAGTGATAAAGCAAATTTACATTTTTCTCATAATCAATCAACCTTGGCCTTATTAACATACTATTAAACAAAAATTAAAGTACTAAGAGAAATTAAAACTTTAAAGGAAACAAAAGGATAGAAAACCATTTTCACTTGAAAATAGCTATATGGAAATAACTTGCAAGGAGATCAAGGACTTACATTAGGGCTTTGGTGCTGCGAAGATTTATCACCCTCAAGTTTCACGTTCCCCAAACTAAGCTTAAAAATGAGATCATTGTTATTATAAGTTTACAAATCAAACACTTACACACATGGCTTACTTAAATGCTTAAACTCCCTTATTCCTAGGTGTATCTCTTATATTTTTTTTTTTGTCTTAGAATGATCATGAAGATGCATTTCTGGACTTATTGCGATAGTTTATTTAGGCTGAAAGCAAAGTAGGCCGATTTGATCAATAGTTAGCTAAAGGACAAAATCTCTTAAAACTGCTTCTCGGGATATCAAAAAGTTCATATCTTGGCATAACTCGGTTCACGATTTGAGACCTTTCTCGGGCTGATATTTGGCATGTACTTCATACTTCATATCTTCGAGAGACATTCTTGAGATAATGGTCTTCTTTTCGTTAATAGAGTTTCTTTACTTGGAGACTTTTGAGGGGTACTCCAACTTTGTTGACCACGACTTCATGATTATTTCTTCAATCTCTAATTGGGATTTTGAGATACAACGATCCGCCTCCTTTTCGGACTTGGATCTATTTATCCTCATACCTTGTTAGGGTCTTTTCGGATAGACTTCTCCATGATCTTTATGGGAGTTGATTGCTTTTCGTCGTGAGTCTTGATCCTTCATATTGATTTTAGGAATAATGCTTTTCACATCACCTTGGATCTTTAGCAATAAGATTGAATCCTCATGCCTTGTTAGGGCCTTTTCAGACTCGCCAATCTTCGCGCCCCGCTTCATAAGTTATGCCTTGGCTATGAACTCTTATCATTACCGAGCAACTTTTAAACGATCTTGGGCTAGAAGCTAAGTAACTTTTCAAATCGTACGACCTTACTTATTGCAGATAATTTATTAGAAAGTGATGGGAGAATAGGCAAATAATTACACCAAGTGAGCTTGCGCAAGAATACCGACTTATAATTGACTCTATCACTTCTCGTTCTCCACAATTTAAAATCTCAAGTAATGAGACTCGTGGATACTTAGCCTAATAAACCAATTAAGGTCTACATGGTTAAGGATACTAGCTAGAATAAACTTGGATAAGTCTATTCGGGTTGAGTCAAAATAAACGCAACGGGCCTAATATGTCAGACTTCTAAACTAGCTACACCACTTTATTAATATTTTTGACTTATTGCGGGATATATACATATGAAATCAACGATAAAAATTTAAGAATTACGACTAAATGGCCAAAGTTAATAAAAAATTTGAAAAATGTTGAAAAAGATGATTTTCTGGTTAAATGAAGGCATTTTAATGGGAAAGTCCACTTAAAACTTCGATAAAAGTCCCCCTACACTTAAGATAAACATTGTCCTCAATGTTTAAGCATGTGGGAAAAGTCTCCCCTACACTTATGACATTGTGCACGTTGGTTAAATCAAGCTAAGGAAGAGACGACTAAAGTGATTAATTTCAAATGTGAGTATGAAGAAAATTGAATCACGGTAGTTGAGAGATAGAACCGGATTTCGGATAACACGGGAGCACGGTTCTTCAAAGGTTCCAAAAGTGCATTCATCTCTGTAATCACATCACCACACAAACACAAAGCACCTATAGAGGTCCCCCTACACTTAGGAGGTTAAAACAGAAAAGGATAGATACTCGGGCTGCCTCCCGAGGAGCGCTTGTTTTTGATAACCGAGTCACGAGCCTGACTCGACCCAAAATTAGTTAATCGGGAACGTGGTGAGGGATGGAATCATCTCATGAGAGTTGTCCTCACCAAAGTACAACTTCACTCGTTGGCCATTCACCTTAAAATTAGGTCCATTAGGTTGAGCGAGATCGAGAGTACCATATGGAAAAATTTGGGCAATGGTGAATGGGCCGGACCAACGAGATTTCAGCTTGCTCGAAAAGATTTTCAACCGAGAGTTAAAGAGTAAAACTTTGTCTCCAACTTGGAACTCTCGGTTCTTAATCTTAGAGTCGTGAATGAGCTTAGTCTTCTCCTTATAGATCAAAGAATTTTCATAAGCCTCATTACGGAGTTCATTCAGCTCATTGAGTTGGATCTTGCGTAGGTCACCGGCTTTGTTGATATCGAAATTAGCCCACTTCAAGGCCCAGTAAGCCTTGTGCTCCAACTCAATGGGGAGGTGGCACGCTTTCCCGTACACGAGACGATATGGTGTAAAACCAATCGGAGTCTTGTATGCGGTACGAAAAGCCCACAAAGCATCATCAAGTTTATCAGCCCATGAGGCACGATGCTCTCCCACGGTTCTTTCAAGAATTCGCTTTAATCCTCGGTTAGAGATTTTAGCCTGGCCATTAGTTTGTGGGTGGTAGGCGGTGGAAAGACGATGATTTACACCATACTTAGCCATGACTCTTGCAAATTGATCATTGCAAAAATGAGTCCCGCGATCACTAATAATGGCACGAGGCACACCGAATCTAGCGAATAGTGATTTCAAAAAGTTACAAACCACCCTTGCGTCATTAGTGGGTAAAGCTTTGGCTTCAACCCATTTGGAGACGTAGTCAACGGCTACAAGGATGTATTTGTTTCCTTTAGAGGCAGGGAATGGCCCTATAAAGTCGATACCCCAAACATCAAAGATTTCACATTCTTGAATGAAATTCTGAGGCATCTCGTCTTTATGTGTGATCTTGCCTTGTTTTTGGCAAGCATCACAACGTTTAACCATCTCGTGAGCATTACGATAAATGGTGGGCCAATAAAATCCTGAGTCAAACACTTTTTTGGCGGTGTAGTTGGGACCACAGTGACCACCGGTGGGTCCTTTGTGGCAAGCGTCAAGGATTTCTAAAGCTGCCGGTCCATCAACACATCAGCGAATAATCAAATCAGCACATTGTTTGAATAGATACGGGTCATCCCAAAAGTAAGTCTTAATGTCTTTGAAGAACTTCTTCTTTTGTTGGGATGTTAGCCCGTCAACGAGAATTCCACCCGCCAAGTAGTTTGCAATGTCCGCAAACCACGGGGTTTCATCAGAAGTCGAGTTGATAGACATTAAGGTCTCCAGGGGAAAAGAGTCATTGATCTCTTTGTTCGGATGTTCCCCTTGATAAGGATCCTCAAGTCTGCTGAGATGATCCGCGGCTAGGTTTTCAGCTCCTTTCTTATCGCGAATTTCGATTTTAAATTCTTGGAGTAGCAAAACCCAGCGAAGAAGTCTTGGTTTGGAATCTTGTTTAGTCAACAAGTACTTCAACGCGGAATGATCGGTATACACGATGGTGGTAGAAAGGACAAGATAGGGGCAGAACTTTTCAAAGGCATAGACAACAGCTAAAAGCTCTTTTTCGGTTGTCGTGTAATGCAATTGAGCCCCCGTCATTGTCTTGCTAGCATAGTGGATTGGTTGGAAGTGTTTATTCACTCTTTGGCCCAAAACCGCACCAATGGCTAGCATCGCACATCAACTCGAAGGGAAGCTCCCAATTAGGGGTAACCAAAACGGGTGCCTTAGTTAGCTTATCCTTAAGCAAGTTGAAGGCTTCAAGACACTCTGTGGAAAAGATAAAAGGAGTATCTTTTTTCAAGAGGTGGGTCATCGGGCGAGCGATTTTAGAAAAATCTTTGATGAAACAACGGTAGAAGCCCGCATGACCAAGGAAACTTCTCACACCCTTCACTGTTGAAGGTGGAGGTAACTTAGAAATAACATCGACTTTAGCACGGTCCACTTCAAGACCGGCTTTGGAGATTTTATGTCCTAGCACGATGCCCTCTTTTACCATGAAATGGCATTTTTCCCAATTAAGAACAAGGCGAGTATCTTCACACCGCTTAAGCATACGTTCTAAATTGGCAAGGCAAGCAGAGAAAGAATCGCCATAAACCGAGAAATCATCCATGAATACTTCCATAGTGTCTTCCACCATGTCATGGAAGATAACCATCATACATCTTTCGAACGTCACAGGAGCATTACATAAATCAAAAGGCATGCGTTTGTAAGCAAATGTTCCTTAGGGACAAGTGAATGTGGTCTTCTCTTGATCTTTGGGATCAATGGGAATTTGAAAATACCCGGAGAAACCATCTAAGAAGCAGTAATAGTCATTACCAGCTAGACGCTCGAGCATTTGATCCATGAAAGGAAGAAGGAAGTGATCTTTTCTCGTGGCATCATTGAGCTTGCGATAGTCGATACAAACTCTCCACCCAGTAACGAGACGAGTGGGAATCAACTCGTTGTGTTCATTGGGAACAACGGTTATTCCGCCCTTCTTGGGCACACAATGGACGGGACTTACCCATGGCGAATCCGAAATAGGGTAAATCAAGCCGGCATCAAGAAGTTTGATAACTTCTTGTTTGATGACGTCATGAATGCGAGGATTAACCCTTCTTTGGCTCTGGATTGTGGGTTTAAAGTCATCTTCCATGAGAATCTTATGAGTACAAAAGTTCGGATCAATTCCGTGGATATCGGAAATTTTCTAAGCAATTGCCTTCTTATGATCTTTAAGCACGGCGATGAGGCGAGATTTTTCTTCTTCTTTCAACTCCTTTGCAATGATGACAGGCGACTTCTTCTTATCTTCAAGGAACACGTACTCGAGATGGGGCGGAAACTCCTTAAGTTCTAAATCCGGAGGATTTTCGATGGAAGGCGTATTCAAAGTCGGAGCATCGATAGCAATAGCTTTGGGAGATGCTAGAGAAATATGGTCCTCTTTGAGAATATTCTCAATGAGACGCATGTCTTCATCCCAATCGGTGGAAGAATCGTCATTTGCTAAGTTCACATCTCCCATGGTGGCTTCCAAATCTTTTCAAAGGAAATCACTTTCTCCAAATAGAGATAGTGATGAATCAATAGAGGAAACGTTCTCAACATTGGGAGGAGAGGTAGGAATACTTTTACAAGCATCTTTGAAGTGTTCTTCACAAGCCTCATCAAGAACGTCAATACAATTAACACTCTCGTATGAATAAGGCTGTTTAGAAAGCTTTCCCATGTTGAAGACGATTTTATCGTCACCCACTCTCATGATAAGCTCACCGGCTTCAACATCGATGAGAGTGCGACCGGTCCTCAAGAATGGACGACCAACAATTAATGGCACACGAGGGTCCATATCATAGTCGACGACGACGAAATCGGCAGGAAAAGTGAATTTGTCGACTCCTACAAAGACGTCTTCGGCTATCCCCACTGGATAAGAAACCGTACGGTTAGCTAATTCCAAAGTCATTTTGGTGGGGACTAGCTCAGGGAGAGATAATTGCTTCCACACACTTAAAGGCATTAAGTTAATACTGGCACCTAGATCGGCTAGGTCCATGCAATTCTCTACTCCCGGGAATTTGCAAGGGATTAAGAAGCGACCCGGATCACCAAGCTTGGTTGGCAATTTCCTTAAGAGCACTGCAGAGCAATTCTCATTAAGTTGGGTGTTATCAATATCAAGAAGTTTCTCCTTGTCACTAAGAAGATCTTTGAACATTTTCGCGTATTTAGGCATGTGAGCGAGAGCCTCAGCGAAGGAGATGTTGAAATTCAATTGTTTAAACATTTTAAGAAAGTTCGAAACTTGAATATCGTCCTTGCTTTTAAGCTTCTCTTTCCTCAACCTTGATGGATAAGGTATATCGGAAGAAGAGGAAGGCTTTGAGATCGAAGGATCACACACATCCTTGGGTGGAGGAGGGGTAGAAGTAAGAGGTGGAGAAATTGGGGAAGTAGAAGGATGAGGAATAGGAGCAGGTGACTCGTTTTCCTTAGTCACAATCACCGGTGGAGGTATAGGAGGCTCGGGTTCCTTGGTACCTTTGCCACTACGAGTGGTAATTGCTTTCATCTCCCCTCTTGGATTCGCAACGGTGTTACTCGGAAGAGTACCCGAAGAAGAGGATTCATTACCTTGGAAGAAACCAGCCATCATGTTCTTTAAGTCATTCGTTTGACTTGCCAAAGTGTTTCCCATATCAGCTCTCAGATCGTTTCCTTGTTTCACCATGTCTGCTTTCAAGTTGAGCACTTCCCGCTGGAGATTTTCCACAATCACATCATTGGTCCGCATGTAGGTTTCAACATCTTGGTGTAATGCGGTGGGTTGGTTGGGAGGGGGAGCATGGTAAGCGGGTGGTTGATAAGCAGGTTGTTGGTAAACTTGGTTGTTTCTTTCAGGTGGATATGGTTGTTTGTGAGGTGGTATGTATGGTGCACGAGGTTGTTGTTATTGAGGAGGGCGATTGAGGTTTTGTTGTTGGTTTGGGTTGTTAGGAGGAAAACCGGGTGGTGAGAGAAATTTTGTTAGAGGGGTAGCTAAGCAAGTTGCGGTCTCCTTGAGGACGAGCTTGATAAGAGGCCGGAGGATAGGTACCGCATGCTGCATTCACATTCTCAGAAGGATAGTCTTGGGTGGCGGTACAAGTGGTGTAAGAGTGAGGACCCCCGCATATTTCACATGGTTGGCTTACAGCATTGACTTGAGCGTTTTTAGCATTGATGCTGTTGGTGTTGCTAGCGGTTTGGGTAGCAAGCGATTCAAGAAGCGCAGTGATTTTGTCAAGTCGCTTGTCGTTGTCACTAGTACTAGCACTAGCGGCATTGGTCCGCACACTCTTGGTTTGCACACGAGACTTATTCTCAATGATATCCCAAGCGGCATTAGAAGTCTTAACCAAAATATTACCCCCGGAGGCACTATTTAGTGAATCTTGGTCATTCATGCTTAAACTATTATAAAAAGTATTAATTTGGTGCACTTTGGTAAAACCATGTTGTGGGCACTTTCGTAAAAGATCTTTAAAACGGTCCCAAGATTTACTAAAAGATTCATCGTACTTTTGTTCAAAATTGATAATTTCATTCCGCAAAGCGGTAGTACGAGAGGGTGGGAAAAAGTAGTTTATAAACTTGGTCTCCAAATCCGTCCACGTCAGAATACTTTGTGGCGGTTCCTTTGCAAGCCAATGCCGGGCTTGTCCCTCTAGGGAGAAAGGAAAAAGTTGTAAACGGATTACCTCTTGTGGAACACCATTGAATTTGACCGTAATCGTGAGTTGCAAGAATCTCTTGATGTGGTCATGAGGATCATCAATGGTACGCCCCAAGAATGGTTGAGCAGAGACCATCTGGATAAAACCGGATTTGAGCTCAAAGTTGTTGGCTGCAATCGCGGGTATGACAATTGGATCATTGTTGCCATCTACATGTGCTTGCAGAAGTTCAATCATCGGGCAATTGTCTGGTAGAGGCTCATTGTTGTTGTTATTATTGTTGTTGAGAGGTGGATTGTTATTGTTTTGAGGTGGGTTATTGTTGTTGTTTTGTACACCGGCCATGTCTAAGTCTTCGAGAGGCTCGGGCTCTTGATAAGACGTCGATCGTGTACGCATGCACCTGCAAAAGAACTAACAAAGCAAACAAGAAATATTTTTGGTTTTTATGTTTTTTTTTTAATTTTTTTGTATTTTTGAAAATTTTATATTTTTTAGGATTTTTGAATTTTTTTATGAAAAAGTAACGTTCACGGTGAAAGGATCCCAAAATCCAAGTTCTCACAAAAAACTGTTAATCTTAACGAGAAGAGCCAGCAGCGGCGCCATTTGATACAATGGTTTTCATTAGGTTCAGATTTATCTCGGAATCTCCTCGAATTGATCACAGCTCAAAGTGGAATGATTTGTTCTTGGTGATAAATAGTGGGTTTGGTTTTCTATTCTATTAAAAAGATAAATAAAGTAAATAAAGATTTAAACCAAAAACAGTTAATGAAGTAAAACTTGAATTAAAATTAAATAATTAAACGATAAAGCTGAAAAGTACCCTTGCTGAAAACTTGCTCTACTCGGAATAATGGTGCCATCCGGAATAAAGATGCTACTCGGAATATTTATGCTATGCGGAATAACTACACTATCCGGAATTAAGAGGCTTATGCGGAATAACTTCTACCCGGAATACTGATGCTATGCGGAATATCAAGGCTATTCGGAATACTAGTCTACCCGGAATAATGATGGCTACTCGGAATAAAGATGGCGATTCGGAATAAATTACTCTATGCGGAAAAATCAAACTATGCGGAATATTTAGGCCTATTCGGAATGTTTTACACTATACGGAATAAGTGGGACTATGCGGAATATATAGGCCTATTCGGAATAAACAAACATTCCGAATAGAAGAAAAGGTAAGCAGACTATCCGGAATAAATAAATATTCCGAATAAGAGACAAAATAAGTAGACTATCCGGAATATACTGGGAATGAAGAACAGTAAATAGACACAAGAACAGGGGAACGATTTTTAGCCAAACGAAACAAATTTAACCAAATGATTTGAACTAAAGTAAACACAAATCGTTTACTAACCATAAACAACAGATCCCAATCATAAAAACACAAAACCCATTAACTTTAGAAGATCAAAATCAACCAAACAAGAACTTTAAAACTTTGAGTAAAAAAAGAGAGGATGAACAAGATGATAGAAAGATTAAATGTAAACTTGTATTGATGATTAAGATTCAACAAACAAAATGGAAGGATTAAACTTACAAGATTCAAGAGGAAATCAAAGAAAATGAAAACCACTCCTTAAGGGAGATGGTTCTTCCTACGAACTAGGAGAAAATATAACTGAATAAAAACTAGTGTCAAATGTGTGAGGGGTTTTCCTTATATAGGCTAGTGGTTGGTTGGTGAAGTGGGCTTTCTTCCTCTCTTCTTGTCTTCTCGTCTTTTCTAGAAAAGTTGACGTTTTCGATTCTGATTCGGGATTTGTCGACGATTAAATTCAACTCGTCTTTTAATTTCTTCGTTTAATAGACTTGAGTTTCTTCGACACATGTAAATCTTCCGTCTTTGGTCCTTTTCTTCGATAAATCTTCAAACAGGACCATTGACTTCAAATCTTTTGCATCTCTTGGACAATAGACTTCGTCTTGAGTCTTTTTCCTCGATAAAACCCGTGCAATCCCATGTTTTCTTCAATATTCATCCGGTTGACTCTGAAAACACAATAAACACAAAAACCACGCATAATTCCAAACAAATGATATTAAACACGCGTTTTAGTCTTGTTTTAGTAAGAAATAAGTGGTAAAAGGATGAGTGTTTTCACACCTATCAGTGTCCATTGGGAAGAAGGTTAGCGCTGTGCTACTTTATGAACCAGAAACGACATCACCAAACACCATAAATCGAACCATCAGCATCATCATTTTTTTGATATATTTATCCAGTGGGGATAAATACTAATCCCTAATCTTACTCTTAATCACTCACATAAACTATTGAGAAAGTTTATATGAATGATTAAATCTTATAATATCATTTTGTAAAATTAGAAAATGCAAAGTATTTTAAACAGTAACAGTAAAAGGTAAAAATGTGATTGAGAAGATAATTAAACTGTAAACTCAACTTTTATTATTTCAATCATTCATTACAATACTCAGAAAAATAAAATTACATTATCTAGCTACAAACTAACATTATAACGTTAAAAGTAAAAAAGGGATAAAAATTACAAGTATTTTGGGGGTTTATATAGCCAACCCCCTAGGCGGTTGAGGGAGAATATCCGGATCTTTTTCAGCATATTCCATCTTCAATTTTGGCATCTTGATCTTCTCTCTCATGTTGGTTTTGATCCTACGGTTGATAAGACACAACTAGCACACGGATTGCCAACGTGGCATCCGTTTGTGCTAGTTGTGCTTCTTGGATACTGATGTGTCCCCTTATGATAGGCTGATTGAGGAGGGTGAGGTGTTTCATCCAGTAGATTTTTGCCACGTAGCCTAGCCTCTTCCACTCTTCTCTTCCGAAAACTTGGGGGATTTAATTCCCCCAAGTGTGAATCGCACGTGGGATGTGAAAGCCCCAATTTATTTGGGCAATTTATTCATCTAGGGTTTTGTGAATAGTATAAGTTGCAGGTTATTTTCGGGGTGAAGGAGATAAAAGGATGTTACATAGATTGTAATGAGGGTTTTTTAATCTGTGTGTGGGAACGAGTGGATGTTTATTTATTAATAAACGTGTAATGGGATGTGTGGGCATTTTATTTATTATTTGTGTAATGTGTATTGAGTTGATACGTTTGACTGAAAATGAGTTTATAAACTCTCAAAATATTTATAAATAAACCAAACCCTAATGGGTTCAAGGGCCCAAAGATACTTCCAAACCGTTTCTTTCATTTCACTTTGGGCTTTTAGGCCCAAGTTTTATTTCCTCCATCCGTTTTAATTCATATTAGGCCAAGTGTAGGGCTTGTAATCCGAAATAGACAAGTTTATTTCCACAAATGGGCTTTTGGGCCCATTTACCCAATTTTGGGACCCACAAAGCCCAATATGTTCATAAAAGATTAAATCCGCTAAAGTTGAGCTCGAAATTGGCTTGTTGATCTTTTCTTCAAACTTCGTGTCGGTTTTGCTGGTTTCCGCGAACTTTGGTACCTACACACACGAAACAAGAAAACATGCATATACAAGGCAAATTTAATACATTAAATGCATAATTTCATTGTTTTAAGATACTATTGATATGAGTAAAATCACTCATATCACATTGCCTTTAACTTCTTTCTCCCTCGTATTTATATTAGTACGAGGTTGCATCCTTAGTGGGGGTAGTTGTTACGTGTCCACTTCAGTGTGGAAGAGTACAACACATTTAATGCATGTCTATAAAGAGACATACCTTTAAACAACATTAGGTAAATAGTTTTGACAACTGTTCACTTTATCCCACTAGGTCGTACTAGGCTTTGTCTTAAATCTCCTATTTTTTCCCACTCAAAACACTTTGGAAATTCTCCCGCCTAAACTATAAAAAGGTAAGGCAAGTCTCTGATTGCCTTGTCTTTATAGGGTTGTAGGTGATCTCTGAGTATTGTCATCTCAGAGATCCTTGAACACCAGTACATTCCTTCTACATCCCAACTTGTCCATAATTGCTGGTGAGTATGACTTCAGATAGTCTTTGATTTCCCTGACGTTGTCTCTGACTTGAATGTTCCTGGTGTGCCAGCTGAGGCTTTGCCTTCAACTGGTATGGTCTCTGTCGCTGGTCTTCACAGCGACTCGTAACACTTAGTCTAATTTAAACAAATCTAGACTGGGCCATAGTTAAAAATTTCACTGGCCCAACAATCTCCCCTTATTTGTTTATAAATTATACTAAGTGTGAAATTATTGTAAGTGAGTACACAGCGTCTTCTTACACATAATTTAATAAACATACCTCAAAGTTTTATTAAACATAAAGAACCTAATCCTATTACATGAACACCCAGAGGTGAAAAGAAAACAAAAATTACAAAGGTTCTTCAGTGGTCAAGGTTCTGGTCGCAGGTTCTATGTGCTTCAACTTTATCAGCTCTTGAGTTGATGATTGACTCAATCTCATATTCGAAGTCACTGGCGTTCTTGCAGTTTCTCAAGATACCTTGTTTGAGTCTAATGAGTGGACCGTTGAAGCCAAGTGTAACTCACTTTTCCTCTGGAAGCAATATTCACAATTTCTATTCATGAAGGTCATTCCCTTCTCTGCCTCAGTGTAGACTTGTCCACCCACTGGCTTTGTGATCTCTTTTGGGAGTATATGATTTCTGTACATCCTATCTACTACAACATCCTCAGTGACTAGCTTTTCAAAGATAGGCCCCATATGATTCTTTCTCTTCCTTTGGCCTTGTGGTTGTTGTTGTGATAGCTGTGGGGGCAGAGGAAGTTTCAGCTTCTTTTTTGTGTCTCTTACCCAGTTGAGCTTGGCTTGTATGTTCTTCATCATCTAGGCTGCAGCAGGCCCAGATTTCTTATGGGCAAGAGACAGCAGCTCTAACCACTCTGAGAGTCCCAGGCTCTTTAGTTTAAAGTCGTTGTTGACTTTGTAGTTAGCAAGCTCATTGTTTCTATACAGGGTCGTAACTACTCTTTTTTCTTTGTCTGTAAAGCAACTATATTTGGTGATTTGCCCTAGTTCAGATCTTTCGTTCACAATCTTCTCATATTCTTTTAGAAGACTATTTCTTTTGGTTTAAAGCTCTTTGAGCTTTTTCATTTGAGCTTCTTTGACAGAGGGTGAAAGCAGGTTGTTCAAAGTCTCTTTTCTTTTGCGTTCAGCAGCCTGGATGTCAGCAAGCCTCTTTTGTTTGATAATTTGAGCCTTTGCTTGCTCTGGAGTCAATGGTGGCTTGTCAGCGCTTCTAAGCTTGTTCAGGTCAGAGAGCTTTGTAGTGGATCCTCCTTCCTCTTGCAGGGAGTACAATGTCACCTCTAGTTCGACAGTGACAATGCCTTTGCCTTTGTCCCTTTTGACTTCTGTGGTAGGCTTGAAGGTTCTCAGCGGATTTGGTGTGGGGATGATAATGGGGATCTTTGGTTGAGAGGTAGGTTGTGGTTTCTTCAGTGGCTGCTCCCCCTTGGACCCAGCGTCTTGTTCATCATTAGAAGAAGAAGTGGCAGAATTCTCCCCCCTCATGCACAACGCCAGAGGCAGCTGCGCTTGAACCTGCCTTGTTAAACTTTAGGAACTCTTGCTGAACAAATAGACATAGCTCCTTCAGTTCTTCTTGTAGAATTTCTTGGAGGAGAGTTCTTGAGGGTTCAGAGGCCTTGGCGATTTCAGCAACATTAGCCAAGACAACCTCTTTAAGCACGGAGGGCATGTGCTGTTGAAGACTCTGGTTGACCATCGTAAGAAGATAGGTTTGTAGAGCATTCCCTAACAATTGAGGAAGTAGGGATTCAAGAGTCGATTCCATAGATGAAGTCATGGAAGTCTCTATGTTGGTGGTGAGCTCTTCAGCAACATGTGTGAGACTTTGAAGCTCCAAGAGGATGACATCATTGGTGATTGGGCTTGGTGATGTTGATGTCTCCTCTTTTCACCCAGAGTTCTTCAGCCTCTAGTGCCTGCACATTTTTCATTCTTAGAACAGGGATAGACTTGAGTTGTTGCAGGTACTCCTAGTGCTTCCTTTCCCCCAGCTCCATAATGTTCGGCATTGTTGGGAATGGAACTAGGGTTGGTGTAATTGGCCTCTGTTCCCACCTTTGCTTAGCAGCGAGTTCTTGAACATTAAACATGGTGGGGAATGGAATAGGTTTTGGTTCAACAGAGGACACTTGGTCATCATCGTCAACCATGTCCTCAAACCCAGAGATGGTGACATCGTCTTCAATGATATAGACTTCATCATCAGGCATGGAGTCCAGGTCAGAGACAGCGGAAAGATCAAGTGTGGAATCTCCAGCGATGTAGTCCTCTACATAGGTGAATGGATCGTCATTCATCTGTTCGCCATGAAGGTTCAATCCCTGTTATGAAATTTGTTAGTACACAGATGGTGAGTTTATAATGAAGGGAAAGATCGTCATTCGCTGCCCCTAGGAAAGCTGGGTGTGATTATCCAACCCCCCTAAGGATTTCTCCTTGTGACTCTTTTATTATGAATAAAGATATGGTGAAGGGTCGTTATTCGCTGCCCCTAGGATAGCTGGGTGTGATTATCCAGCTCCCCTTAATGATTACTCTTTGGGACTCTTTTAATTGTAAAACATTATATGATGAATGGTCGTCGTTCGCTGCCCTTAGGATAACTGGGTGTGATTATCCAGCTCCCCTGAAGGATTGCTCCTTGGGACTCTTTTAAGTGAAACATGATATGGGAATGGTCGCCTTTCTCTGCCCCTAGGATAGCTAGGTGTGATTATCCAGATCCCCCTGAAGGATTTATCCTTGGGACTCTTTTTAATTGTGAAACATTTGAAGGTAAGGATCTCCATTTATCGTTGTCCCCAGGAAGGTTGAGGGTGATTATTCAGCCTCCCCAGAAGAATAAATTCTTTGGGACTCTTTTAATCATGAGGGGACCTAGAGACTGTGTGAAGTTCAGAGACTCTGGGTCGGGACTTATAAGTACTCTGGTTGTTATTTGCAAGAGTGTAGTCCAGAGGGTAAAGGATCATCAGGGTGCGTTAAGAGAACAAATGAAATGCTTCCTTGTGCAGAGACAGAGTGTACAAAGGTCTTATAGGATCTAGTTGCTGACACATACACTCCAAGAGTTGATGCAAAATCTAAACTTCATCACTCTCTCCTACAAACTTATGAGAGTGATTGCTTGTGAAACTCCAAAAGGAAAAATAAGGGCAAACCAATACCTGAGTGATATCAGCGTCAAGTGGGTTCTTAGTCGTCTCAGCTGACTTGGAGACACTAGACTCTGGTTGTTTGTCAACAGCAGGCTCTCTTTCCTCATCCACTAGAGTAGGGGATGGGATCTTCTTGGTTTTCTTCTTAGGAGGATTAACAGAAGGGGCTTCAGAGGAAAGTGGGATTTCTTTCCTCTTCTTCTTCTTTTCCTTAAGACCCTTGGACTGAGAGGAGGACTACACAGAGGTCTTGGACAAAGACTTGTCAATGGAGCCTTCAGAATTCACCTCATTCTGAGGGATCAAGGACTCCTCAGATGGTAGCAGGCCAGCGACCTTCATCATGTGCCTGGTGATTGGTACTTCATCCTCTGAAGGGTTCTTTAGTGAGGCAGCAGTAATGTGGAAAGGAGAGAAGGAGTGGAGTTCTTCATTGTGATAGTGCTCTCTTAGGATATCCTCAAGGATGAGAGAGAGATATCTGGTGTAGCAGATGGTGGGAAGACGGTGCTTCTTCCCTTTGTTTTCCAGCTTACCAAGTAGATCGATATATAGAACGCGGGTAATCCCAATGTCTAGCCCCTAGATAAGACTGTAAGCAATCGCCAACTGTGATCCATTTAGTCGATTATGGGATCCGTGGTTCCCTCCCAAACATTTCACAATGTACAGGGTTAGGGTTTTCCAAATGGGTGAGAAGTAGTTGACCTTGATCAGGGATTTGCTTTGAAAGGTACTGGATGTGAAAGGCTTGTTGTCATCATCATGAGGTCTGAGGGTTGCAAGAGCTTTCTTCACAGTACCACCGTTAGGCACATAGCCCATGTCTTCATTGACAGTCAATCCAATGACTCTGGCAAAGTCATTAAAATCAAAAGTGTGGGAACTCGAACTTTAAAATCAACATTTAGACCGAGTTCTAATACTATTTCTGATATTCAGGCCAATAATTATTACTCGACTTTTATATGTCATGTTCGTTCACCGAATAATATTGATTTCTCGGCTAACCGACGAGGTTAAGGTTTTAACGTCTCAAATACATGTCATTTATTGTTTATCGACAAAGTCTATGTCCGTCATCGACCGTGAACATTTTCATTATGACATAGAAATATTTTCTATTGTCGTCGTTTTAATTTCTCGGTTTACAGGCATTTTTCATAATTTACGACCATTAGCCGTCGTCCATTTATATAATGTGTTATCGTATTTTAAATCACAAGTCCTCATTTAAATATCAGAATATCAATGTTCTCCGAATATTGACGTTTTTATATCATAATTAGCGTTTATTTTCGTGTTTTACGTGTAACTTCTAAATCGCGTAATATTTAAAATATCGGGAATCGATAATACCCACTTTTATAATTTTAGAATAAAGTTTTATAAAATAAAACCTTCCACATCACCAAATGTGACGGATATAGCAAAGACGCTATGTGTCCCTTTGTTATTGATTTTATGCTAAAAGTTAGACATTTGTATTTAGCTTATACACTACATATATACATCTAGTTCTTATCCTTATCATATTTACCAAAATAAACAAAGATCATCATTTCTCTTGTATCCATCTTTGTCGTGACATCCCACAAGCACAAGACCTTTCCATCTCATAATTCTAACTAGTTACAAGATTAAGCAAGTGAAACTTTATAAAAGCTAGTTATATGTTTTGTTGATTCTTTATAAAAACAAGCTTTTCAAAGAGATATTTGATCAAGTTAGGGGCTGAATAAAAGAAGTTTTTGCATGTTATGATCTTGGGGTAAACTAGTATATTGGGTGCTTGGAGATTGGATTGGTAACAAGGTCTTATTATAAGTTACTTTGATCATCATCCTTGTCAGGATTTTGTGTTTATCACTTTCCTTGTAAATTTCATTTGTATATCTACTTTTGTAATCATGTATTTACCATCTATATACTGATATTATATTATTTAATAGTTAAATTAGAGGTTTAGTAACATTGTATATGATTTTCTGATGAATTAAAAGTGATAAACAAGTCCTAGGATCATATTAGTAAAAAGATAAGATTTGAACAGTTGCAAAACGTGGCACTTTGAGTAACATCAGTAGTTTTGAGATACTGATAATTGATATATTATTATAGAGAATTATTTTATGAGTATTTCTTCGGGTGGCACAACCCGTGATGATGCTCGGAGAGTGAGATATGGCCGAAATATGAAAATGGGCCAGTTCTGAACATGCTGAATGAACAGACTGTGAACTCATATTAGAACCCCGAACCATTGCAAAAGGTAAAAGTATTGGTTGTAGCTAAACTTATTTATAACACACACTAATCGGATAGTTTTCTACGGATAAACGGTTTGGAAATGGCGTCCAAAATGGTGGAACTGAAGTTGGCTGGGAATCACAGCTCATACTTCTAAGTTGTTTAATGAATGTTTAGGCTATGCCAAATATAATTAGAGGTGGTAAGGACTTGAGATCAGTAGATTTCATGATTTAATTATCATGTCGATATAAGGAACTCGTTTGTATAATTTACGGGTTATGAGAAACTGTCTAATAAGCAGGACATGTCGTAAAATCAGTGTAATTGAACCATAGTAATAAAACATAAAACTTGGACATTTTTATAAATCCCGAGATGGTAGGACCTATATATCGCGAAGTCGAGACCCATTTACACACAGATATCTATGAGAACCCGAGACCCGACCAACATGAGATATTAAGTGAACATTGTTTGGAGGCGTTTTAGAATCCGTAATGCATATAAAGTGAATTTATGCCATGAACGCCCAACATACATTTATAATGGCTATTGGTCCATTATTGGACCTGAGATTAATAACCAAATTTGAGTCTAATAATGATTTTGAAATGGACTTAAGCTATACAAAATGTATAATGGCCTTAAGTCATTAAATATTAAATGGGCAATTAGTGGGCTAGTAATGGGCTTGTTTGTCAAATAATTGGTTAATTCTTTAAAAATAAAGAAATCTCATTTAAAGTTTTATAATAATTCTATAAAACTTATACAATATCCAAACCTTCCTAAAACTATACTATTTACGTGATATGATTTATTGTTTCGAGCCTAAGACGCGTCTCGTGATGATTAGGTCTCGCTCGGTCATATGTCGATCGTTCGACGTTTCATTCTTGATCAACGAGTAATTGTTATCTCGTGAAGTCGTATATCGACTATTGCACATTTGTCCCTTGATCTACGTGTGATAGCTATATCAGGTGAGTTCATAGCCTCGCTTTTACTGCTTTATATGTGTTTATAAGCCCGCGAGGGGGAATATATGCTCTTGGTAAATAAAAATTTGTTGTTTGAATATATGCTTTGAACAAATAGAAGTTGTTGTAAATAAACGCAAGACGTTTAGTTGAATGCTTTTGATAAATGGACACAAGCATTGATTGTATAGGTAATGAGCCACTATTAGTAAGGCTAAGTTGCTTATTGCTAGTGAAAACTCCCTATAAATCGTGAACCGTTAACTACCGGTAATGGGTAGGCATCGTACAGACGAATGGATCTATTGGGAATGATGACCCCCACCCAGGCAGGTCGCTCCTGTGAGTTGGAGGCTCAGCCGGGTGTGTTGTACGTGAGGTATGGGGTATTTGGTAAGATAGCTGACTAGGGCAAATTTATTGATTAAGGCATCGGTGTCATTAGCTTAACATAATAGTGTGGAATATAGGTATTGTATGTGTTGCAATATCGCCAATGGATAAGATTCTTATGTTCAAAAGATTTATGGTTTATTTAAAACCACATTATTGTTTATTTAAAAACCTATGAATTCACCTAACCGTTGTGTTGACATGCTAGCATGTATTCTCAAGTGTGTAGGTTTAAGAGCAACTGGAGCATGGAGCCGCGCAGGATAAAATAAAGACAAAACAAACAATTTTTATTCGATACATTTGACAAATCTTTATTATTTCTTAAGATTTGTATAAATTGGTGGGACCTCTTTTAAGTTAACTCTGATTTAATAAAATTATCGAATGGTTTATTTTATAAAACGTCTCTTTTGAGGTCATTTTCTATGACTGTGTGTGATGTGCTATGAAGTAACACCCAATGTTGATATTCTGCTGCCTTGTGTAATTGGGGGTGTTACAGATTGGTATCAGAGCTCTTGTTATAGAGAACTAGGTCGTTTTGAACACTTGGACTATAACAGCTCTTTTGAAAAATTGTTTTGTTGCCTTACAAAGTAACCGCGCGATCATGGCTCTTAGAAACCAATGCTTGGTTTTGATTGTGTAATCCTATGGGTATATAGGAATGATTTTATGTAAATGTATGTATATACTATGGCATTTAAAGACATTGCGTGTGGAGCAATGGTACTTGCGTGGTAATCGTACATTCCATAATGCGATTTTCTATAGAGTTTGGCCTCGCGGCCAATCACTTTCCTCGATGATTAGTTTATCCGAATACGAGTATGAAACTGTAGAATAATGATAATTTATGATCCTATCAAGAGGGTTGTTTTTTCTAGAGAGAGAAACTAGAGTGAGAAAGATGAGAGAAAACTATATTTATTGAGATGATAAAATGAACAACCAACCCCTTACCATGAAGGAAAGGGGGCTTATATACCCAAGCCTATGTGGGCTTGGGCCTTCAACCCATGGACAAGCCCATGGGTTGGTTTGTTACTTAATTTAATACAATCAACTAAATACGAGCTAATTACATTTAATAATATTGTTGGGGTGACCGATACTTCTAATATACATAAAAACGTATTTCCAACAATCTCCCCCTAAGGGAGGTCACTCCAAATTACAAAGTTCTAAACCTAGCATACTATACTAAGTCTTCGTTCTTGAGCTCGTAGTTTTTTCTCTTTTCTTCTTTTTCTTTTTCGGCTTGTGAATATGTTGTAATAATCTTTGAGCTTTGGCTTGCAACATGTTCTTTTGGCTTTGACTTGTCTTGTAATTTGAGATCATCTTCACGTGCAATCTTTGCCTTCTTGTGATGTTCGCCTCTTTGTGACTTCATGTCCCACATACCTATCCTTTTTTGAATTCTTAAAAGTCTCAGAGTTGATACAGCGAAAGACTTTTAGGTCAGACTTTCTTGAATTTAGCTAAAATATTTGATGCAGACGACTTCATCTGGTACCCCGCAATGCCACCGTCTTCAAATGCAGCAACATAATAAGACACGAATTAAATGGCTTTGACATTTTATTCTGATTCGGTAGCATTTTACCTCCAGTCAGTGAAGACCGTTAGACGATAATAAGTATCATACTTGTGACAGGTAGCTCTAGTTAAAGATCTCATTGACAAGATTTCGCGGGTAAACCCGTTCTCTTTATTCGATCGTCCAAAACTGACTGCGAACATAAAGAGTGAATCACTTGGGTAATATAAATCCTTATGATTGAAGCCGTCAATTCATGAACCTAGAACAAGTGAATTTCAATTAAGATTTACACCATCGTTGCTTTCCAGTTGTCACGAGCTTGATTCTAATAGAATCTTGCTTGTCACCTAACGCAGTGCTGTTTGATGTTGATACTAGAAGGATTTCCACTATTCACTTTGAACACTAATGAGTGCCACTCCGAGTATTCTGGCAAGATCACTTGGATTTTGCGTAGAGGCCCTGGAACAAGTTTAATCTCAATTAAGAGTCAAACCAACGTTTCTTTCCAGTTATCACAAGATTAGTTCTTAAAGAACCGCACGTGTCACCTACCATGAGATTGTTTGATGTTGGCTCAAGCAGGATTTCCATGTTCATTGTAATACTTTCGTATCACTAAGATGTTCTAGCAATATTACAAGAATATTGCGTGAGACTCATAAAAATCTTTTTTAAAAAAAAATTGTGTCCTAATGAGACTTTTGATGATCTCGTGGCTCTAGACTCAATAGTGCATTTTGTTTTGGTGAGCGGAGGCTGGATAGGATTGCCACCTTTTCAATATCAATTTATTCAGAGTGAATAAACCGATAGATAACGTGTTGAACTCCGTGACATTAAAACAAATATCTTTTGAGAGATATTTGAGTTGGCTGGGAGGGGTTGTGCATCGCATCACTAGGCCCATGATACTTTGTCGTCTTCACAATGTGTTGACCCGACATCTGCCTAAGTTGTAAGGAGGGCTTCTTTCTTTACACCATTTATCTATACATTTATTTTTCATTCATCAACCCCTTCAATGCTTACCAATACATCATCACTAGCACCTTTTTTATTGTTCCAGTGCTAGCATCAGTACTTGGTCCGCATTCAGCTTCATTCACAATCCATTCCCCATCTTTCCTAAGGACTTCTATTTTCTAACTATGGAATTGTCCTTGGGAAGATTCCTCCGGTTCTGGAAGAATCATTGGACTAATACCTAATCCTACCACCCTTTTGTCACCATATCCGTCATAAATTAAGTGTGTTTTTGGTAAGTATTTGTCTTCATGAAAAATTCCTTAAAATCACTAAGGTACTTGTGATATAAATATCAAGAGTTTTTGTACCTTCAACATTTTTTACAACAAAATGCTCCCCCTTAACATATGCGTAGCACATATCAAGTTGGATTTTCTATTCAGCCCTTTTCATTTTTAGCCACATATGTTTACAAGTCTCCTTAATCCTATTTTCTCCCCTTATCCAAAATGTTAACCATCAATATTTTGGATATTAATGGATTAACCGGTCTTTGGGTAACAAAATAAAATTAGTTGTTGGCCATAGAACATATCACTGCTCCCCCTCAAGTTAATGAGGGTTAGTTGTAGTGCTTGAGTATGATATATTTTAAAAGATTTAGAATCTCGTGAGAAATTCTTGAAAAATTATCATACTTTCACACTACAGCAAGCCACAAAAGCACAATATTTACAGTATTTACATATTCACAAGTAAAATCTGGAGTTGAACCGAGATAGTACGACCCATTTTAAATGGATCGTTCCATTAGCTTGTGGTGCGCTCCATATGGTCTACCACCGAATCGTTATAGACTCCTCATTAACCGTCTTTCCCTCAGCTTTTCATCAATTTTCTTAATCACGTAGTTGGCACTCTGCCGAAATCCCAAGTGCCATTCTACAGTAACATCTGGAAGAGTCTTGTTATCATTGAGGTGCACCAACTTTTCTCGGATATGTTTGAGAGTCCCGTCACTGAATTTGTGAATCTCTGGAATTCTCATGAACTTCATCAGTCCACGGCCATTCAAGTAGAAAATGCCGTGAATCGGGCTAGTTGTGCTGCTGTATGGAGATTTTTCCGCATGCCTAGGCAACACTTGAGTGCGTGGAAGAGAAAGATTCAGCTTCCTTTGATAACTTTCTATGCCGAGTTGCAGATCTTAAACTCGTTTCTTGATGACAATTTGACGTGTGTACATTCTAAGAGCTGAATTCAAGGCAATGATTTCTTCAGAGTTCAAGTGTATGAGCGTGTTGTGAGTTATCAGAAGCATCATGTCTTCAATATCTTCGAGACGAAGAAGTGGAAAATCTCCTTCCTGGATAGTGTAGATTTTATCGTCATCTCTTTGAATTCTGATCTCTGTCAAGTGGTGATAGCCTATTTTGGGTTGAATCCTAACTCCTTGGATGCTTCTGATTCGGAGAAGAGAAAAGACTTGAGAACCTGAGTTGTGCATACATGCATAGTTGTATCCACGTCGCACACGCTCGTCCCAATGTGAAGCTCCCAATTCAGCATAGTGATCATATTCAGAATATACTTTCGGTACCCATAGACGATTGAATTTTTCTTCTATCCAAGGTATCGACTCCCAGTTTTTAGCTTTTAGCAATGTTAATGAGGTCGCATACTTGTTTTCTCCCTTGACCAAGTATTCGAGATCATTGCTGACAAAGAAGTCGTATGCGATTTGATCATCATCCTCGGCTGTTGGGAGAGGAGGTTTTTCAGGTGCATGAAAACCTTCCCTTTGAGTAGTTCTCATCACTTTCAGAAGCTCATTAGCGTTGTAATCGTATTCCATTCTGCTGATCTTGGATCTAGCAAGAAGGGTGAGATCTTTGAGTCCTCGCACAACCATTGCTTGGGTTATGTTAGGCCCATAGTTATACGCCAAGTATCTTGATAAATCTATGGGATTGCTGAGGAATTGGGAGAATTTAGCTTCATCAGCGTTTATCAATGGACGAATTGCAGCAGCCTTTGTAACCCAAGTTTGTTCGGGTGCATTTTCATCTTCCTCGAGTGTATCAACCCATGCTGGTTCACTTAACTCTGGAACATCAAGAACTTGAGTAGATACAGGAACATCCAGTACAGGTTGACCGGGTTCTGGCAGTGGTTGTTGCACTAAAGGAGTGGTAACTGAAGTAGTGGTTACTGGGGTAGATATAACAGGGACAGATGTGGTTGCAGGAGCGGTTGTCGCTGGAGTAGATGATGAAGCTGTAGCAGCATCTACATCATGAAACTTCTTGGTGCGTCTTCCTTGTCGAGGTGGAGGTGTATTTGTTGGAGTTGATTTATCTTTGGTAACATCATCCTTGTGAGATTTGTCACCTTTGGCAGCATCATCCTCCATAGCATAATCATCATCGGACTTGTCTTTATCAGACTTATCTTCCTCATCTCCATCCTTTTTCTCTTTATCACCGTCCCCTTCTTCTTCATCAACACCATCACTGCCTTCACCATCACCATTATCATCACCATCACTGTTTTCATCACTACCGCCTTCGTCATCACTACCTCCTTCGTCATCACTACCTCCTTCGTCATCACTATCGTCATCATCACCATCATTGTTATCTGATTCGTCTTCCTCCTTCTCTTCATTTAAAATGTTGTAAGGAACTATAGTGCCATGTTTCTTGAATATCTCAGTATCTTCGTCCATAGCCTTCTTAAGAGCCTTGTGAAAGATCTTTTGAGCTTTGGTTTGGTTGTAGGACCCGACTTGAATCATACGAGCATGTAAGAGCTTCTTCAACTCGTAATCAGCGAGCCTTTGGCAAATTAGAAAATCTGACTTTTGAGTGTCAGAAGACTTGATCATTAAATTACTTACAGCAATTTGTTTCATCTCGTCTCGCAGAGCAGGAATTGCCGTGCCGAGAGATTCTTGAACCTTTTCATCAATTGAGCCAACAATTGTTTCGTTAGCTTTGGAAAGTATCTCTTTCTCCTCTCGGTACCTCTTTTTTAGTTCTCGAAGACGATTGATCGTTGCTTCATTTTTGGAGACTTCAGCTTCTTTGACTCGAGCAAGTTCTTCTTGTTGGAAATAGGTTTTTACGTATTTAGAAAGGAGCGGTCACTCCAACAATAGATTAAGTAGTAGCTCGTAGTTCTTTTTATTAAGTTAAACGAAGTTAGGAAAGCCTAGTCCACAAAGACTAAGGCCACGACCCATATGTAAGCCCAAGCCCATCTCATGGCTTGGGTATATAAACCCTCTCCTTAGATGGAGAGGGTGTGGTTTCATTTTCAATTACACATAGTTATTCACTTTCTCTCTCTAGAAGTGTGTGTGAAATCATCTATCTTTCTATCTCTTTCTCTCTCTAAGTTATACATAGATTTACAATATCCTACAAATGGTATCAAGAGCAATGGGATGATTGTATTGTTTATGTGTTGTGTTCTTGATTTTAGTAGTCTTTGATCTATTAAACTCACGTCCAATTTTGTTTTTGTGTTTTTTATAGTTTTTTCTTGATACAAATATTCTACATAGTTGTGGTAAAGATTTGGTATATTTACTTTGGCTAAAAACACAAAATGTTTGGGTGTTTGGATCAATTTTTGGCTTAAAATCTCGATTAGGTGTGTTTTGTCCGTGAAAAATGGAAAAATTGTACACTGTTGTACTATTGCGACAGGTTTCCCATCGCAATATCTAGGGTTTTACATTGTGATTGATGTTCACTTGTGATATTGCGATCCATATTGCGCGATTCACATTGTGATTGGAGTTCATTTGTTATATTGCGATCCATATTGCGATTCACATTGCGACATGATTGTTTTTTGTGATATTGCGGCAGGGTATTGCGACAGTATTGCGATAGGAAGTATTACGATTGGAAGTATTGCGATAGGATTTATTGCGATACGTGATATTGCGATAGATTTTGCAACATTGCGATCGAACTTATTTGAGGCATTGCGACATAATTCATTTTAGCATTGTGATAGAGCGACAAGTATTCAAAGATTTTTCAAAAAACGTGTTTTTGAAAATTTTTATGTGATATTTTGTCTTGGAATTTTTGGTTTATCGAGAACATAATTTAGGGGATTTCCATATTATTTCTCGGCTTCAACACACAACAACAAACACATTTACTTTCTCTCATTGATCGATCAACTTTGTAAATCTTAACTTATAGAAATGGAGTACACATCTCTTACGGATAAGTCTATCCTCTCAGGTACGGATAATCGTCCACCAATGTTGGTGAAAACTATGTACGAGGATTGGGCTTCCCGCATGGAACTTTATATGTTGAACAAGGAGAATGGACATCTTATTTGGGCATCGGTGCTCAATGGACCATTGGTATATGGCACTCTGATGGCAGGTGCTGTTACTCGTCCTCGCACAACAGGTGAACTAATTGGAGATGCTAAAATTCAAGACAAGTGTGATAAACAAGCAACAAACATCATTCTCCAAGCCCTTCCTCCAGATGTCTACAAACTCGTCAGCAAACATAAAGTTGCCAAAGAGTTATGGGATAGAATTCGTGCTCTAATGCAAGGCA
This sequence comes from Glebionis coronaria, assembly GCA_025667525.1. Taxonomy (NCBI): domain Eukaryota; kingdom Viridiplantae; phylum Streptophyta; class Magnoliopsida; order Asterales; family Asteraceae; genus Glebionis; species Glebionis coronaria. The sequence continues at coordinate 191,307,604 of CM046881.1, forward strand.
CCTCGTTAACTAAACAAGAACGAGAGTTTAAGCTTTATGATATATTTGATAAGTTTTCCTATGTTCCCGGGGAGACTCTCAATGATTACTATTTGAGATTTACCCTATTGTTGAATGAGCTCAATATCTATGGCATGACAATTCCTACGTTTCAATTGAACACACAGTATTTGAACACTCTTCCTTCAGAATGGAAAAAGTACGTGACAGCTGTTAAATTGGCTAAGAATTTTCATCAAACCAATGTGGATCAACTTCAAGCTTTTCTTCAACAACACGAATGCCATGTGATCGAGGCTTGGTTGTCTACACCTCAAGTTCATTATCCACTTTCCATGTATGCTTCTCAACAAAACATGGCTTATACTTATCAACAACCATCATACTTGCAGCAGCCACCACTACACACCTATCAGCAACAACAGCAACCACCTTATCAACCACTAATGATGCCACAACAAGCATTTAAACAAAGTGTTCATCAATAATCTTTTCCACAGCAACCATCACATCAGGTATCACCCTCACAAGCCATCACTTCTCCAATGGGCTATACTCCTCAGCAAGGATATTTTCCAATTGAACCACAACCAGCACAAGCCTTTTACTCCAATGAACTTCCACCAATTCAGGCACCGGTCTTTACTCCAAATGATACACCTACTGATTTCTTAGACCATCTCACTGCCTATTTGTCAAAACTTGTTGCTACTAGAGGATTTCCACCAATGGACAATCAGCTTCGCACTTCTTCAAATCCTCGACAACAAGCCACCATTCAAGATGGTCAAGTGACGGTGCAAACCATTCAGGAAAGGCAAAATTCATATGGACCTCCTTCAAGGACTGTGAACACTCAAGCTTTGAATTCTCAAGCTAGTGGTAATGGAAGCACTATTGGTCCTCAAAAGGTTGTGACTTGCTATAATTGCCAAGGACAAGGTCATATGGCTAGGGAATGCACTCAGCCAAAAAGAATAAGGGATGCAACATGGTTTCGTGAGAAGATGTATTTAGTCGATGCTCAGTCTAAAGGGAAGATTTTGGATTCAGAGGAATTAGAATTTCTTGCAGACCCAGGGGCAGCAGATAATGAAGGCACTACAGTCTTCTCTACATCTAATGCAGCATATCAAGATGATGATCTTGATGCATATGATTCGGATTGTGATGACATTCACTCAGCCCAAGTTGCACTCATTGCTAATCTCTCTCACTACGGTTCTGATGTCGTTAGTGAGGTACCAACCACATATAATAATGTTCATGATAATCCACCTCATGTTAACCATGAAAATGACAACCTCGAACAACATCCGGCTACTAGTAACTCAAATGATGCGGTATCTAATCCAACACATTTGAGTGAACCTCAACCAAATGTTACGACGGGTATGGAATCTTATGATCGACGTGATTTGGTAATGGTGCCTAAACATATTATTGATAACATGAATGTGGCTGTCTGACAAACCGTAGATATGAATGCCAACCTAACCGCTGAGCTTTCACTGTATAAGGAAAAGGCCAAAACTTTTGAAATGGTCCCTCAAGCTAAAAAAATAACTTAATCTAAATTTAACCAATTTTGTTTTGAAAAGATTGAACACTTAAATGAAATAGAATCATTAAAAGCTAATCTTTCCAATGAATTAAAAGCAAAAGAGTCGGTTGTAAATGATTTTCAGAAACTTAAAAAAGATTTTGAAACTATCGAGTCTAAAAAGTTTGAATCGGAAATTAATGCTACCAAACTTCTTAAATTCAAGGAACAACAGGTTTTAAAACAATACGCTTCCACAGAAAAGGTTCATCTTTTAACTAAATCATTTAAAGAACTCGAACTTAAGCGTCTTCAAGATTTACCACCAAATTCTGGTTATGCAAAACAAGCTCAGGAATATATTCCTTGTCTTTATGATGTGACCTGTTAATGCAAGTGATGCCTAAAAACATTATTAGTGTTAACTAATCTTTCTTAGTTTTGATCACAACAAACTATAAAACACATTTAGTGTAAAACACAAAACGAATTATTTAACTAACACTATCAAGGTAATAATCATATCACTAACTTTTCTTAATCATACTTAGTGATCATCAAAGTGATTATCCTTAAAACTCACTTTTTTTAATATGACAAAATACTTTTTAATAAACTTTCTTTTTAAGAAAATGTTTTATTAAAATGGAAAATGTAAATTTGAAAATGGCATATTGCATATGCCATAAGAATATCCTTTGAAGGTTTAAAAAACCTCAGATATTCCTACCCCACTAAAAGATGAAAAAGGGAGCGGACTCTACTGGGCGGTACCTTAAATAGCTAGGCGGTTCCTTATCGATAAGGTACCACCGGCTAGATAAGGATCCGCGCCTAGCTAGCCGTTGGACTTTGTCTTCTATAAATAGTGGATCAAATCTCATTTTCCAATAAGCCTCTTGGACGTTTTTCTCAGCCCCCTTTCTCTTTTCTATAGCATAATCATTAGTAAATGATCACTTAAAGTGTTAAGGATGTTTACATATGATTATCCTCTTGATCCCCTCCTTTACCTTGTCCAATGAGAAGATCACTCACTCACTAGTGTTGTGATAAAGATGAATCCATGAATTAGTCATGTACATCATGTTAGCCTTTTTATTTTTGTTGATCCATTTGTATTTATGAAATACTTGGATTAGTTGTGCTCATCCAAGCTATTTGTAAATACTTGGATTTGTTGTGTACATCCATTGCATATGTGTTTGCTTGGATTTGTGTTGTGTAGATCCAAGCTACATGTGTGTACTTGGATATGTCTAGTTGAGTTGTAATAGATTTGTGTAGTAGTTCTCACTAAACTATAAAGTGATGGTGTTGTGTCTTGTGAGTTCTCACTAAACTTGAAAGTGATTAGTAGTTGTGTTGTGTGAAGTTCTCACTTAGCTTCAAAGTGAAGAGTCGTGAAGATTGGTTCTAGCTTTAGATTAGAACTTGACATCTATCATTGTGTCGTTAAATGGTGAAGTAGGCAACGTCGTGAAGATTGGTTCTACCTTGAGATTAGAACTTGACATCTAGCCTTGTGTCGTTAAATTGTGAAGTAGGCAACGTTATGTAGATTGGTCCTAGCTAATAATTAGGTCTCGACATTTAGCTTAGTGTCGGAAAATAATGTAAGCGAGGATGTAAGGCTTTCTCCGCCAAGAAGGGAGCTTGTGGATATAGTGGAAATCTCGAGTAGGTGTACTCGAGGAGTGGAGTAGAAACGAGGATAGAGCCTCGTTGTCGAACCACTATAAATCTTGGTGTCTTGTCACTAGGTTGTCTCTTTCCTTACTCTTTACTTATTTCATTATCATTATACTTACCTATTACCTTTGCTAATGCATTTTAATTGAACCTAATCATTATGCAACTTAGCTTTTAGTAAAAGATAGTTTTGATACACACTTAATTCAAAGTAATTTAAATTAGGTAACTAATTGAAGAGAAACTATTTAACCCCCCCCCCCTTCTAGTTTCTACAATTGGTATCAGAGGCGATGGTCACTCAAGATCTTTGAAGTATATTGTACTTTAAAACTTGGATCGATCCACTCTCCTCAAATTAGAAGGTCAAGTTGTACTAAAGTTTCTCTTTGGTCAAAACTATTTTTTCTTGGAAAATAGGTCTTTTAATTGGTAATATTGCATCCCTCTTAGATTAGTAGTCTTTATTCATTTTAGATCTACTCTTGAAATGTATCTACTAGTTTGCATCTTGCTATGTGTAGGTACTCATGAAGATCAATCACTTAATTGGTTGTGGATTGAGTTACTTGCACTTGTAGAAGACTCATCTTCATTGATCTTCAACATCCTTGAATGATGATACCAAGATTATTGGGAATGATACTAGTCCTTAAAGACTTAGTACTCATCATAGTCATTGTTTGGCATTGCATTGATTCCTTGATGGATTGCTCTTTGTGGCCAAGGTACGCTTTCGTTCTTCCACACGCCCTTTGATTATTCTTTTGATCATTACTTGACTATGTGCTTGCTCTTGGCATCCTTGCCTTGACATTTGTTTGTGGTTTGTGATTCTTTTCTTTTATCCTCTCAAACCTTCATTGCTTGGATACTTGACTCACTATGGTGATGTCGAGTGAGTTAGTAGTAGCTTAAAGTATCAAGCATGATTTCCATGGTTTGCACCCATACGGTTAGTAGGACCTTTGTGGAGAGAAAGTGAATTAATACCTTGCTCATATTTTAGTTTAGACTAAGACTAATATAGAAAGTGATCTTAGTCTATACATGAATAATTTCTTTGTGTTTATTCATTACCAAAGCTGTTTAACGTTTCGCCGGAAAGGCACGTCTTAAACCACTATATATGACACAAGCTCTTCGTCTCCATGATTTGAAGATTGTCATTAATCCCTTGAGCATTGATCTTAGTCTTGATTCACTTCCCTTGACTTCTCTCCATTTTGCCTTTTTGCTACGAGTAGTCGTTTGTCCGTTTCGGTTCTTTTCGATCTCGATTCAACTCGTAATCCTTCATTAAGGCATATTTCTTAGTGTTATGATGATCCAAATGATATTCTAAAAGGTTTAAGATATATTTTTATGTATTTTAGAAAATTTGGTTTTAAATTTTTTTGCGTGTTTCATTGATAAAAACCAGCCTCTGCATGCGCTTCTTTATCTCTGGTGGATCAAACCCGCGGTTCCTTATCGATAAGGTACCGCGGGCAGTAAAGTTTGTCAGAGCGCTAGTTTTATTAAAATAACCTGTTTCAAACCAAACCCTCTCTCTCCCAAAAACATACAACCGACGGTTTTTCATCTTTTCCACCATTGTTGAAGCTTCAAAAACCTTCAATCATTCAAATTAATTGATTCCAAGTTGTGGGTTTCACTCATCCTTCATCAAACATCAATTAATTGTAAGTACTTTCTTTCAATTTCATCTATTTTGTTCTAGGGTTCATCCTTTCATAATTGGGGATTTTTTAAATTGAATTTGAATTTGAACCTTAATAGGAATATTGGTTGACATGGTTATTTTACTATGATTCCTTAGGTTCATATTCATTAAGATTTCACTAAAATCCACTTGTAGAACAAATCCGAATTTTGGCTAAATGATTTTGGTTAAAAGATGGAATTGAGATGAACCTATGAACAAATAGGTAGTTGCATTGTTAATGCTTACCTAAAAACCTTGTCTTGAAAAACCAATGTTCTAGTCCATTGTTGATCCAACATAGGTCATATGTTCTTGGTTAATAATGGAATAGACACATTGTGAACATGAGAATGTTATGGATTCAATCCTTTGTTTGTCAAGAAATTTATATAAGATATTCTCATATTTTTGAGTTCTGAGTTTATTTTTCATATGAGTGATTGGAAAAATATTTTCTTGTGTTTATTTAGGTACTAATCATGCCTTCACAATACCAAAAGGATCATCAACTCACCAAACAATATATGCCAAACCTTTCCAACTTTTGTCACTCAACTCACCTTGCCCATACTTTTTCCTCCCTTCAATCCCGTTGCTTTCATGAGGGTAGAGTTGTCCAAAAGGATATCAAGGATTATGTCTACATCAAGTCCATGTTTGAAAACATTGGATTTGATTGTTTGTTGAATATTAAGGAAGACATCTATCCTCGATTCCTATTTGAGTTCTTTAGCACATACTCCGTCATTGAAAACAATAACGGAATATTTGTTAGGTTCATCTTGAAAAATCAACTCATTCAATACTCTCTCGAAGTTTTTGGTCAAATTCTTGATGTCCTATTTGTAGGCACTTTTCGCTTCACGGATAAATGGAAGCTTAGTGCTCTCCTTGAATCCTAAAACTGTCCTCCAAATGATCATGAGGAAATTGATCTTGACTTCATTGTTGATGTTGTCTCCAAAAAGCGTAATCGACCCGTTAAAAGAAGCCTTCATACTAAGGTACGTTCGGTGAAACGTCATGAGGTTCTCTTAAGCGACATTAATGATAATATGGTCTAATGGACCAATATCCTTAGGGAAAATGTGTTTTGTCTTGGTGGAAACCGGGATCATGTTCCGGCGTGCTTAGTGCATATGTTATATTGCATCTTTACCAACACCAATTACAATTTGGCATATTTTATCGCTCAACGGATCAATTATGCTATTCACAAGCCTAAAACAAACCCCCCTTACGCAATGCTTCTCACTCGCCTTTTTAAAAGGGTTGGCCGTGATTTTCCAAATCTTGATCTTTCTCAGTTTCAACCGGTCAAACGGGTCATGCTACCTATTCAAGAGGTATATAAGAGAAAGACAAGATGTGATCGTAAATCCGACCAACAAGAGTCCAATGATGAGGACATGGACATGCCAACAAGTGATGATGATGGCATTGGCACAAGTGCTCCCATTGATTCTTCAAGTACTTCTCACCACTCCACAAACTCATTCGTGGATGGTTTAGATGACATTGATTCCCCTCTTCATCATTCCACTAGTCAAGTTCCTAATAATCTCAATTTGGAGGAACTTTACCGTCAAAATCTTCAAACCCAAGGTGATTTGCATGAACACTAGGTTGAGTCAAGAAAGGGAATCAAGTACTTAGGAAACATGATCAAGGGATTGGGAAAGAAGACAAGATGAAGACTTTGAGTTGTTTCAAAGTATACATGTTGGTAAACATGTAATGTGATGTTAAACATTTTCTTCCTCTTATTTTTATCTTGGATGTGTATTAACTATATTCTACTTGTTTGGATTATTTGTTATTTATCCTAAATGTTTGTCATTGTGATTTGCATAGCTTTGTTTATCCGATGTGTTAGTTAGCTTCCTAGATTTTAGTCAGTAGTTAACTTTGGCTTGAAAATCCTTTGGTAAAAATATGGGCTAACCAAAATTTGAGGAAATACCATTTTTGAACACCACTGGTCGTGGTTCCTTATAGACCCGCGGTACCTTATTGATAAGGAACCGCCGCCTCTAGATAAGGAACCGCCGGCTACTGTGTCTGACAGAATCTTTGCTTTACACTATTTTCCTTAATCTGTGTAAACCTTGCTTGATTCTTTACAAAAACCTGCACATTTCCTAAACTAGGTTAGCTAAATTCATTGTTCACATAAAATGTTTTTAACCCATTACTAGTTTGGATCATACCTTCACCCTTTTAAACCCACCTTGTTAGCCATGTTCTTCACACATCAAACCATTCTTCCTTAAACCTTAAACCCTTCATTTCAACTATGGTTTCTACAAGAAGCTCAAACTCATCCAAAATCTCCACCACAAAGAAAAATCTTAAGATTAAGATTAAAATGGCTAAACCTAACTCCTCACCCTTTCACACTCCCAAGAATGAGATTGTCCCAATTCTCATTTCTTCATCAAACTCACTACCTCTTGCTCCATGCAAGACTTCATCAACCCATGGAACCAACCATTCTCATGGTTCTACCTCCTCTTCATTCAAATCTAGGATGAGTGAACTTTCCTCACCCTTCACTCCAAGTAATCTCTTGGATGTCACTACCCAACCACAACCCATCCAAAGCATTCCCATTGTGAATGACTTTGATGATACCATGATGTCTTCACCATTTACCCCTCCTAACTCACCCTTTTCACCCTTGGAGAGCTTGCCTCCACACTTACCCACATCACCCTTAGATAACATACCTCCTCCACCTCCACCTCACTCAAACACTCCAAACTTGGGTGATCCTAGCTCTTATGGGTATTTCATGCACAATCGCACTAATTGCCCTTGTTGCCTCAACAACTTCTATCTACTTGATATCCTAAGAATGGAGATGATTGGGGTTCACATAGAGTTGCAAAGCTTTTTGTTGAGTCTCTTTGCCAATCATCCTCCTAGGAGATAAATGATGATTTTCCCTAATAAGTTTTTATTTAAACCAAGCCAAGGAAGATTTCTAATCAAGATCTAGTTTTTAATCTAGTTTTGTTTTTAGATAGTTATTGTTTTTCTTTATGTATCTCTTTCATGAATGTTTTATGAGAATGATTTATGGACTTGTCATTATGTGCTTCTATCTCTATAAGGACATTAATCAACTTTAATTCCAAATTAAAATTGAACCTAAATCTATCACAACCTCTAAAACTTGACTAAAATTGGTTCAAAATCTTATCCAAATTTTTGTCACCCTTTGTCAAGACATTCTTGGTGAATGTGTTGCTTTTATGCAACCCTAGCAAAATTTAGTGCTAATAGAGGTAAAATTCCAAGATTTGCAATTTTTTGAAAAGGTCTTAGTTTTTCTCAAAACCCTGGAAGATCTAGGTTTCAAGTCCACTGCACGCGGTTCCTTAAAGACGCGTGGTTCCTTAAATGATAAGGAACCGCCGGTCCCTATAAGGTACCGCGGACAGAAAGCCATTTTATGGCTCATTTTTGGTCTTTCTTCATCACCCTATTCCCAGTCAAGCTTCCATGTTTACCCAATTTGGCTAAACATTCCTTGACACTTTACTTTTGATTTTCAAACCTTTTCCTTGTATACTTTCTTCTTATACCCCAACCTTGAGATTTTATTCTCACACCTCAATAATGCCTAACTCTCCCTTTCATAACCTTGACATTTCTTTGTCACAAACCTCCTCACCCAAAGCTTCCTCATCCAAGCTTTCCAAGAAACCGAAAATCTCGGTTAAACCTATTTGGATCAAGAAAAATGAACCCTCTTCATCCAAACCACCCAAGAACCCCACCTTCTCTCCAATCAAGTATTGGAATAAGACCTACTCCATTAACCCAATCACCAGAGAAAAGGAGAATCTCCCCCACCACCAAAACCCTTTGACACCCCTCAACTCAATGATCTTTCAACCTTCCCAAACCTCACAAGGCATTGTGAAAATATTACCTACCCACTCTTCTCACCACCACCAAACCCTAGGTGTGATGGCCTTCCCCCATCAACCGAATTTGTGTTACATCATGGATCCTACTGTGCTTGCTGTTAATTTCAACAAATTGAACTTGCTCATGTGTATGAGAAGTTAAATTTTCTTGAATTCCTCCTCACTCGACCTCCTCTCAAAGTTTTCGTTCCCGTGGACAAAACTTCGAATGATGCATCGTCGTCTTATTATTCCAACTAAAGGGCTACACTCCCTTGGAGTCAATAAAACTTTAGTTGTTTTAGAGTCATTTTTTAGCAATCTTGGAAAATTATCACTATTAGACTAGCTTATGCTTTGTGGTTTATTTTCCATATATTTTGCTTTAGATACTCATATTGTGTGTATGACTATCTACTTTGTTTGTCTTTTTCATATTTATGTAATATGAAATCTTTGTGTTGTGTTTGTTTTCTTTGTTTGATATTTCTCTCTTCCTTCTTGAGTTGATCGTGGTTAATATTTACAATTGTTTATGGGTGATTCCATCAATTCTAAATTTTAACCCCTTGACAAATTTATCATCTTCATTGGTTGGATGTTTCCTTTCTACCTCTATTCCACCAATTGAACCTTGATTTTGTCATTTACCTTTTTGGACATACTTAGCAAATACTTGCTTCTAATTTGAGATTTCTTCTCCTTCTTCCTCTCAAGTTACTTAGTAGGTAGTGATCATATATACATTGGTGTTCTTTCCTTTCTACTAACCTTTGTGTAGCATGTCACCTTAGCTCATACATTTGGTGCCCCAAGCAAGGGGGAGCAACCACCAAGGGGGAGCTACTAGCAAAGTCCGAATATCTTCAAAGACTTGTGCTTACCTTTTTTCTACGACAAAGGGGGAGAAATGATAGTGATAAACTCGTTAATAATTCGATATTTTGTGTTTCTAAGTAAATGAGTTTATAGTTTGTCGTAATCAAAAAGGGGGAGATTGTTAATGCAAGTGATGCCTAATTATTAGTGTTAACTAATCTTTCTTAGTTTTGATCACAACAAACTATACAACACTTTTAGTGTAAAACACAAAACGAATTATTTAACTAACACTATCATCAAGGTAATAATCATATCACTAACTTTTCTTAATCAAATTTAGTGATCATCAAAGTGATTATCCTTAAAACTCACTTTTGTTAATATGACAAAAGACTTTTTAATAAACTTTCTTTTTAAGAAAATATTTTATTAAAATGGAAAATGTAAATTTGAAAATGGCATATTTCATATGTCAATTATTCATCTCTTTAAATGTATCTTCCAGGCAGAAAACTGGGGACCGGTCTCAGCCGGCTACTCAGCAGCAGCCTCATCAGCCCAAGGGAAATGGTCAGACTAATGACCGATCTGCTACGGATAGGCGTGGTGGTAATGACAATTACCGTAACAACGCCGGGCAATCCAGCAACAGCAGGTCCTAATACTTACGAAATTCCTTATGTTTTATGTTATGACTCATATTCTGACACTTTAAGCAAACTTCTACCAGGAACCATGGAAACGGTAGGGACCAGAACAAGAGAGGTTTGCAGCCTAACCGTCCAGCTAACACTGGTATTCAATCTTACGATTATCCTCTTTGTCCTTTGTACCCAACTATTATGTCTTATGTAAAATGTTTTATCAGGTCCTCAGCCAGCCAGAGCACCTGCTGGAGGATACACTCATCCTCTTTGCTCTACTTGCCACCGTAGGCACCCACGACCATGTCGCCGTAATACTGATGCGTTCTTCAAGTGTGGTCTTCCTGGCCATATTATGAAGGATTGCCGTAAGGGCGAGATGGAGGGTACATCAGGACATGCTGATACCAAGTCGCCTCCTACTGCCGGGCGTGTATACACGACATCTCGAGACCAGGCCAACAAGTCTACAGGTACCATCACTGGAATCTTGTATATGTATGGTCGCGCTGCATGTGTTCTTTTCGATACGGGTGCTACTCACTCGGTTATTTCTACTGCTTATGCTAAGAACATTAGGATGCCTCCCTTGCCACTAGAAAATAGGCTTACTATTTCTACGCCTTTGAGGGACTCTGTATTAATCACCCATGTATACAAGAGTCTTCCCCTAGAATTTGATGATAAGGTTCGACCTGTCGACGCACTTCCGCTGGACATGAATGACTTCGACATGATTTTGGGCATGGATTGGCTATCCAAATATCATGCTACTATAGACTGTCATTCATATCGAGTTATCTTCGGTGATGTCAATGCACCAGAGTACATTCATAATGGGTTCATACCCGGACGGTCTGTACAAATCATATCCACCCTGCAAGCGCGTGCACTACTGTCACATGGCTGCGAGGGTTACCTAGCTACGGTTCACGACATGGATGTTGCATCTCCATCGATTCAGGATCAACCAATAGTGTCGGAATTCTAAGATGTGTTTCCAGCAGAACTTCCGGGCATACCACCTGCACGAGAAGTGGAATTCAGTATCGAGCTGGTTCCAGGAGCTGAACCAATCTCCAAAGCTCCTTATCGCATGGCTCCCATAGAGCTGAAGGAGCTGAAGGATTAACTGCAAGAACTTCTTGAACGAAGTTTTATTCGACCGAGCGCATCTCCATGGGGCGCACCGGTTTTATTTGTTAAGAAGAAGGACGGTAGTATGCGTCTTTGCATAGACTATCGCGAGCTCAACAAGATTACCATTCGGAATAGGTATCCACTGCCACGCATTGACGATCTGTTTGACCAACTCCAAGGGGCCAAACACTTCTCCAAGATCGATATTAGGTCAGGCTACCATCAGTTACGAGTCAAGGAGCACGATATTGCTAAGACTGCTTTTCGTACTCGTTATGGCCACTACGAGTTTGTAGTTATGCCATTTGGCCTGAAAAATGCTCCAGCAGTGTTCATGGATCTAATGAACAGAATCTTCCATGAATTTCTGGACAAATTCGTCATTGTTTTCATCGATGACATCCTGATTTTCTCTAAGTCCAAGGAAGAACACGAAGACCATCTTCGTATAGTACTACAGATTCTTCGCCAGAAGCAGCTGTATGCTAAATTCTCCAAGTGTGAGTTCTGGTTAGACAAGGTGGCATTCTTAGCTCACATTGTATCAGCAGAAGGAATCACTATGGATCCAGCGAAGGTTGAGGCCATCACTAAATGGCCGAGGCCGACATCAGCGATGGAAGTCCGCAGTTTCTTAGGCTTAGCTGGCTATTACCGTAGGTTCGTAGAGAACTTTTCCCGCTTAGCACTACCATTGGCCAAACTGATGCGGAAAGGGGAGAAATTCGTCTGGACTGAAGATCGAGAGAAGAGCTTTGAAGACCTGAAGCAGAAGCTAGTATCTGCACCTATTCTTACTCTACCATCTGGTACGGGTGGATTTCAAATCTACAGTGATGCATCGGGGAAGGGACTTGGCTGTGTTCTCATGCAACATGGGAAAGTGATCGCGTACGCTTCACGGCAGCTTAAGCCTTATGAAGAGAATTACCCCATGCACGATCTGGAACTTGCTGCAGTCGTGTTTGCATTGAAGATATGGAGACACTACTTATATGGAGAATCATGTGACATTTTCACGGACCACAAAAGCTTGAAGTATATCTTCACACAACGTGAATTGAACATGAGGCAGAGAAGATGGTTAGAGCTGTTGAAGGATTATGACATTAATCTTCAGTATCATCCCGGAAAGGCAAATGTAGTAGCAGATGCCCTTAGCAGGAAGTCCGGAATGATCAACAGCATTAGAATCGAAGAGGAAATCATAAGAGACCTGGAGCGACTAGACATCGAAATCATGGTACGTGGACAGCACGGTTACTGGGCTAATCTTAGAGTAGAACCCGAGTTACTATCTAAGATCTAGGAAGCTCAGAAGGATGACGGAGAAATATGGGCGATAATACAAAATTTGGAGAAGCAGACATAATTCAGAGTAGATGCAGATGGTATCGTATGGCAGGGCACTAGACTTTGTGTTCCTGATGACCAAGAACTCTAGGAAGCTTTGCTAGCAGAAGCTCATAGCTCCCCATTCTCGATACATCCTGGTTCAACTAAAATGTACCATGACATCAAGAAGTACTTTTGGTGGAGTGGTATGAAACAGGATGTGGCCACTTACGTCTCCAAATGTCTTACCTGCCAGCAGGTTAAGATCGAGCATCAGCGGTCTGGCGGTCTCCTTCAACCGTTAGACATTCCAGAGTGGAAGTGGGATAAAATCACCATGGATTTTGTTACCGGTCTTCCGCCTACCAAAAGGAAGGACGATGCAATTTGGGTTATCGTTGATCGACTTACCAAATCACCTCATTTCTTACCGATCCACAAGGAAGATCCGGTAAGTAAACTCGCAGATACGTACAGACGAGAGATCATGAGACTACACGGTGCACCATCCAGCATCGTCTCAGACAGAGATCCTCGATTCACTTCGCGCTTTTGGAAAAGTCTGCAGAAAGCTTGGGGAACACAACTTAAGCTTAGCACGACTTTTCATCCTCAAACGGACGGACAGTCGGAGCGAACCATTCAAACATTGGAGGATATGTTGAGATCATGTGCGTTGGAATGGACGGGTGATTGGGACGAATACATCTGTTTGGTGGAGTTTGCTTACAACAACAGTTGGCACGCGAGCATCAAGTGTGCCCCATTTGAGATGTTGTATGGCAGAAAGTGTCGCGCCCCAATCTGCTGGGATCAGGTTGGCGAGCGAACACTCGAAGGACCAGAAATCATAGAGATGACAAACGAGAAGATCGCAGTAGCTAGGCAGAAGATTCAGGAGGCACGGTCACGTCAAAAGAGTTACGCCGACAAGCATCGTAGGGATTTACACTTTAACGTAGGAGATCACGTCTTCCTTAAGGTTTCGCCGGCACGTGGTGTTAGACGCTTCAGGATTAAAGGGAAGCTCAGTCCTCGTTTCATCGGACCGTTTGATATCATTGAACGAGTCGGTGAAGTATCTTACCGATTGGCGTTACCTCCGCAGCTTTCGCATGTGCACAATGTGTTTCATGTGTCCTTACTCAGAGGGTACCAATATCATCCCCTTCACATGGTTTAGTATCTACTGGAACAGATTCGTGAAGATCTCACTTTTATAGAAGAACCCGAACGAGTTCTTGTAAGGCAAGAACGAGTCATGAGAAAGAAGACGATTCCATTCGTCAAAATTCTATGGAGGGATCATACCGAGCGGGAAGCCACTTGGGAAACGGAGGAGTCTATCCGGGCTTCTTACCCTCATTTCATATTTTGAATTCGGGTATGTTCTTCTTTTCCAGTTACTTTATCTATAATTCGGGGACGAATTATTCTTTTTAGGGGGGAAGAGTTGTAAAACCCGCATGCTTTTACCATGCATAGTACCTTAGGATCGTACGTACTAGTTAAAAACTTTCCTAATATAGCATGATTACGATTACGTATTAGGAGTTTACGTATTACCTACGTGTTAGAACACGATAAGTATTTTATACGAACATACGATCACGGAATCACGAGCGTAATTAAAAAATGAGGTATTATTAATTACGTATATATATTTAATACGAGCGTAATTAAATATATAAGTGTATGGTATTTACGTAACGAGAACATTTAAAACACAAACATAATTGAAAATAAATGTGTACGAAATTACAAGACACGAAACGAGGTACGGGAACCCCACAAGGGAGTCCCTACCCGCGGCCAAAATAAGGACAATGGGCCAAGCCCATTGTCAATTTTACTAAAAGGAAGGGTTAAGTAATTTTACTACTCAAAATTACTTTTATAGAAGAATTTCAAGAAAACCTAAAATCCCTTTTCCTCCTCCTTTGTGTGCCGCCACCATCAAATCACCATCAAGGTGATTTCTTTGATCTTGGATCTTGTTAAATTAGTGTTTGTTCGTGTTTGTTCTTCACCTTCTTGATCCACGAATACGGTAAAACCTTTTTAACCTTTTTCTTTTTAATTAATCTTTTATTTAATTATGAACACGTGATGTTTTTCATAAAAACACATTAATTAAACCTAGATCTAACATGTTTTGATCATAAATTAATCAAAGGGTCGATCAAAGGGGTGTTTTGTTTTGGGCCGCAAGGAACAACCGACCCCAAGGGGGTTCGGTTTGTTTTAGCCGACCACCACCAAGACCCTTTTGGTCTTGGTTGGTGCGTGTGGGTCCCACGGCAGCAAGGGGGTACCCCGATTTGGTTCGGGGTACGGTGTTGTTTCATATCCGGTGCATGTTTTTAGGCTTAGATCCGGATCATGATTATGTTAGTGTTTATGTTATAAACTTATGTTAAGAATTAAATTAATAAGATGTAATTAATTTAATAACATGACTTAGGTTAACTAATTATTAATAAACATGAATTATTTTAACCTAAGTATTTATATTATTAAGACTTATAATTAATTAATTATTTAAAAACCATGGATATAATTAATTAATTAAACATGACTTAGGTTATATTATTAATAATTAATAATACATATTTTAACCTAGGTATTTAATATATTTAATTAAAAACATGTCATACTTTAATTAAATATTATAACCTATAGTTTAATTAAATTACATGAAATAATTATTAAACTATATAATATATCATATGACTTAGGATATAATCATGAAAACACTTAGGCTTATTTACTTAGCTTATTTAACCAGCTTATTTCTAATTATGGAAACTTTCTATTTTTTTAGAAACTTAATTAAATAAGGCAGCTATTTTATTTATGGAAACCAACTATTTTTAGAAACTTATTTATTTAAGGCAGCTAAGCTATTTATGGAAACTTATTTAATTAAGGCAGCTAATCTATTTATGGAAACTTTCTATTTTTAGAAACTTATCTATTTTAAGCAGTAAATCTATTTTTGGAAACTTTCTATTTTTGGAAATTTTCAATTTTTAGAAACCTTTTATTTTTGGAAACTCTCTATTTTTGGAAACTTTCTATTTTTGGAAACTTTCTATTTTTGAAAACTTTCTATTTTTGGAAACTTTCTATTTTTGAAAACTTTCTATTTTTGGAAACCTTCTATTTTTGGTAACTTTCTATTTAAGGAAACCTGCTATTTTTGGAAAGTTACTTATTATTACACAGTAAGTATAATAACACATGAAATATCAGAATGAACATGATATAAGATTTAACACAGTTTAAGGCTTTAAACATGTAAATAGTAAGAACACATAAAATAAGCTAAGACATGATATAAAACCAGCTATGTATGTAGTAAGCAGATACTTATTTCATGTACGTATTTATGTAGAACTAGTGTTTCGAAAGTAGGATTCTCGCAGTTCATCGTTCCCGTTCACTGGACATAAGGTACGGATTCCCGTCCTTTCAGTATGGACATTCTTTCCTTATTAGGATTCCCCGTATGCAGCCAACTGTTTTCCCGTAGTATAAGTATGAGTTTGATTGCTTATGCTTTAAATATGATTACCTATAACCATATACATGCATGACCAGTTTCACCTAGTTATGGAGGTACCATAACCATAACATTAGAGGCACTGATGTTATGACTTCACCACGCCGGAGTGATTGCTCGTGGCGTCCCTTCAGCTTTTGGCCATTTATTTATATTTATCATGTGGGGCGTATGGGTGCATCCTAGTTACCCATAAAACCAGTATATTAAATTAGAGGCAGCCCCTCTAATTTGCATGATGAGGTCACCCCTCCAATTATTCATGCACGGTGGATATTCATGACCTATATTGGCTAAATGGTAAAATATGACAAACAGTTTTTATAAGATAAACATAAGACTTTCAAACTATAAAACCAGTTTTATTAAGACTTAACCAGGTTACTCGAGACTTAGTTTCTTCCGCTGTTATTATGTTATATGCTTATCCTATTCATGCTTTATTGTACATCCGTGCACCGAGCGTATTGCTCAGCCGTTTTCCTTTTCTATGTTCCCAAAACGGCAGGTACTCAGGGACGCTCGTAGACATTAAGAGTACGTGCATATGGACTGGAAGCTGTCTAGCCTTCTTTACATTATGCATTTCTTTTCTTTATGATACTTATGCTTTGGACATTGTTTCGTCCTTTTCCTTTACTATACTATGTTTGTGTGCGATGATCTTTACTTTTGGACTACCGATGTTTGATTCCGGTATTTTCCTTTTTATGGTCAAGTAATGTTTAGACATTTTACCTTGTATGCTTTGATGACACGCCATAATTACTGTGATATTTCCATTTCCAAAATGGGGTGTTATAATTATGGTATCAGAGCCAAGGCTTCGACCTGTAGGCTCTCAAATATGACCTGTGATTAGTGGGTAGTCACTACGGTCTTCCTAGAACTGACAGTTGTTTCCATGCATTCATCATTTTTTTTAAGCATACATATACATGTCATTGTTGCAGGGTTTTTGACTAAGTAATGGTTGGTAAAGGACTGGCCCTATTTAGTCGCATGTGTTTTATCGAAATTTTTAGTTTGGGACCGACCCATAGGCGTCCCTTCGCTATGTCTTTTGTTTTGGGTGAACTGACCAGAGGCGTTCACTCTCGAGCATACAAAGTTTTCATAAAACTGCATCATGCATTCATACAAAAATTTTCTTACATAAATTTTTTCTCGTGAAATTTTTTTAGTATAAAATTTTTTTCATGTATATATTTTATATTTTATGTTTTGAACTGTTAATCATATGTTTTATGTTATACTGTCAGATGGTTCTCACACGCGAGCAGGAGCAGCTCAATGCTGCAATTCAGGCTGCCATGCAAGCCTTGCTTCCTCAACTGAGGAATGACATCCGGGCTGAAGTTCAAGCTGCCAACAATCAGCAGCAGCACAATCAGCCACCTCCTCCTCCTCCTCCAGTGACATTAGCAGTATGGTTGGAGAGATTCAACAAGCTCCGCCCTCGAGCTTTTGAGAAGACAGATAGCCCCAACGATGCTGAAAGCTGGTTGGATCACATCGAGAAGATCTTCAACGCTATGGGCTGTGACCCCGCATACAAGGCGATGTTGGCATGCTATCGGTTCGAAGGCGATGTACTCAACTGGTGGTTAGCTTTGATGCAATCTGAAGGTGGTGATGAGTGGGTTGCTGGTTTGACTTGGGCTCAATTCAAGGAGAGGGTGATGGAGCAGTTCTTTCCCAAGGCTGAGCAGGACAAACTCAAGAGAGAGTACCATGGGATCCGTCAGAGGGTTGGGGAGAATAACAATGAGTTTATGCAGCGCTTTCTTCGCTTGGCTGGTTTCCTTGGTGCGGCAGCAGGTACTCCTAAAGAGCAGGCACATCACTTCAGATGGGCTCTTCGTACATCAGTTGCAAACAATCTGGTGTGTGCTACGTTCAATACTGTAGCACAAGTGGCCGATGCAGCACGGAAACTGGAGATGCTGCAGGAGAGGGATGAGTTCGGGGAAGCTGAAAGACCCGACAAGAGGTAAAACCTTCATATTCAAGCGGTGATCAATCCGTATATCTTCCATATGTCAATTATTCATCTCTTTAAATGTATCTTCCAGGCAGAAAACTAGGGACCGGTCTCAGCCGGCTACTCAGCAGCAGCCTCATCAGCCCAAGGGAAACGGTCAGACTAATGACCGATCTGCTACGGATAGGCGTGGCGGTAATGACAATTACCGTAACAACGCCGGGCAATCCAGCAACAGCAGGTCCTAATACTTACGAAATTCCTTATGTTTTATGTTATGACTCATATTCTGACACTTTAAGCAAACTTCTACCAGGAACCATGGAAACGGTAGGGACCAGAACCAGAGAGGTCCGCAGCCTAGCCGTCCAGCTATCACTGGTATTCAATCTTACAATTATCCGCTTTGTCCTTTGTACCCAACTATTATGTCTTATGTAAAATGTTTTATCAGGTCCTCAGCCAGCCAGAGCACCTGCTGGAGGATACACTCATCCTCTTTGCTCTACTTGCCATCGTAGGCACCCAGGACCATGTCGCCGTAATACTGATGCGTGCTTCAAGTGTGGTCTTCCTGGCCATATTATGAAGGATTGCCGTAAGGGCGAGATGGAGGGTACATCAGGACATGCTGATACCAAGCCTCCTCCTACTGCCAGGCGTGTCTACACGACATCTCGAGACCAGGACAACAAGTCTACAGGTACCATCACTGGAATCTTGTATATGTATGGTCGCGCTGCATGTGTTCTTTTCGATACGGGTGCTACTCACTCGGTTATTTCTACTTCTTATGCTAAGAACATTAGGATGCCTCCCTTGCCACTAGAAAATAGGCTTACTATTTCTACGCCTTTGAGGGACTCTGTATTAATCACCCATGTATACAAGAGTCTTCCCCTAGAATTTGATGATAAGGTTCGACCTGTCGACGCACTTCCGCTGGACATGAATGACTTCGACATGAACTTGGGCATGGATTGGCTATCCAAATATCATGCTACTATAGACTGCCATTGATATCGAGTTATCTTCGGTGATGTCAATGCACCAGAGTACATTCATAATGGGTTCATACCCGGACGGTCTGTACAAATCATATCCACCCTGCAAGCGCGTGCACTACTGTCACATGGCTGCGAGGGTTACCTAGCTACGGTTCACGACATGGATGCTGAATCTCCATCGATTCAGGATCAACCAATAGTGTCGGAATTCCAAGACGTGTTTCCAACAGAACTTCCGGGCATACCACCTGCACGAGAAGTGGAATTCATATCGAGCTGGTTCCAGGAGCTGAACCAATCTCCAAAGCTCCTTATCGCATGGCTCCCATAGAGCTGAAGGAGCTGAAGGATCAACTGCAAGAACTTCTTGAACGAGGTTTTATTCGACCGAACGCATCTCCATGGGGCGCATCGGTTTTATTTGTTAAGAAGAAGGACGGCAGTATGCGTCTTTGCATAGACTATCGCGAGCTCAACAAGATTACCATTCGGAATAGGTATCCACTGCCACGCATTGACGATCTGTTTGACCAACTCCAAGGGGCCAAACACTTCTCCAAGATCGATCTTAGGTCAGGCTACCATCAGTTACGAGTCAAGGAGCAGGATATTGCTAAGACTGCTTTTCGTACTCGTTATGGCCACTACGAGTTTTTAGTTATGCCATTTGGCCTGACAAATGCTCCAGCAATGTTCATGGATCTGATGAACAGAATCTTGCATGAATTTCTGGACAAATTCGTCATTGTTTTCATCGATGACATCCTGATTTTCTCTAAGTCCAAGGAAGAACACGAAGACCATCTTCGTACAGTACTACAGATTCTTCGCCAGAAGCAGCTGTATGCTAAATTATCCAAGTGTGAGTTCTGGTTAGACAAGGTGGCATTCTTAGGTCACATTGTATCAGCAGAAGGAATCACTATGGATCCAGCGAAGGTTGAGGCCATCACTAAATGACCGGGGCCGACATCAGCGACGGAAGTCCGCAGTTTCTTAGGCTTAGCTGGCTATTACCGTAGGTTCGTAGAGAACTTTTCCCGCTTAGCACTACCATTGACCAAACTGATGCGGAAAGGGGAGAAATTCGTCTGGCATGAAGATCGAGAGAAGAGCTTTGAAGACCTGAAGCAGAAGCTAGTATCTGCACCTATTCTTACTCTACCATCTGGTACGGGTGGATTTCAAATCTATAGCGATGCATCGGGGAAGGGACTTGGTTGTGTTCTCATGCAACATGGGAAAGTGATCGCGTACGCTTCACGGCAGCTTAAGCCTTATGAAGAGAATTACCCCACGCACGATCTGGAACTTGCTGCAGTCGTGTTTGCATTGAAGATATGGAGACACTACTTATATGGAGAATCATGTGACATTTTCACGGACCACAAAATCTTGAAGTATATCTTCACACAACGTGAATTGAACATGAGGCAGAGAAGATGGTTAGAGCTGTTGAAGGATTATGACATTAATCTTCAGTATCATCCCAGAAAGGCAAATGTAGTAGCAGATTCCCTTAGCAGGAAGTCCGGAATGATCAACAGCATTAGAATCGAAGAGGAAATCATAAGAGACTTGGAGCGACTAGACATCAAAATCATGGTACGTGGACAGCACGGTTACTGGGCTAATCTTAGAGTAGAACCCGAGTTACTATCTAAGATCTAGGAAGCTCAGAAGGATGACGGAGAAATATGGGCGATAATACAAAATTTGGAGAAGCAGACAGAATTCAGAGTAGATGCAGATGGTATCGTATGGCAGGGCACTAGACTTTGTGTTCCTGATGACCAAGAACTCCGGGAAGCTTTGCTAGCAGAAGCTCATAGCTCCCCATTCTCGATACATCCTGGTTCAACTAAAATGTACCATGACATCAAGAAGTACTTTTGGTGGAGTGGTATGAAACAAGATGTGGCCACTTACGTCTCCAAATGTCTTAGCTGCCAGCAGGTTAAGATCGAGCATCAGCGGTCTGGCGGTCTCCTTCAACCGTTAGACATTCCAGAGTGGAAGTGGGATAAAATCACCATGGATTTTGTTACCGGTCTTCCGCCTACCAAAAGGAAGCACGATGCAATTTGGGTTATCGTTGATCGACTTACCAAATCAGCTCATTTCTTACCGATCCGCAAGGAAGATTCGGTAAGTAAACTCGCAGATACGTACAGACGAGAGATCATGAGACTACACGGTGCACCATCCAGCATCGTCTCAGACAGAGATCCTCGATTCACTTCGTGCTTTTGGAAAAGTCTGCAGAAAGCTTGGGGAACACAACTTAAGCTTAGCACGGCTTTTCATCCTCAAACGGACGGACAGTTGGAGCGAACCATTCAAACATTGGAGGATATGTTGAGATCATGTGCGTTGGAATGGACGGGTGATTGGGACGAATACATCTGTTTGGTGGAGTTTGCTTACAACAACAGCTGGCACGCGAGCATCAAGTGTGCTCCATTTGAGATGTTGTATGGCAGAAAGTGTCGCGCCCCAATCTGCTGGGATCAGGTTGGCGAGCGAACACTCGAAGGACCAGAAATCATAGAGATGACAAACGAGAAGATCGCAGTAGCTCGGCAGAAGATTCAGGAGGCACAGTCACGTCAAAAGAGTTACGCCGACAAGCATCGTAGGGATTTACACTTTAACGTAGGAGATCACGTCTTCCTTAAGGTTTCGCCGGCACGTGGTGTTAGACGCTTCGGGATTAAAGGGAAGCTCATTCCTCGTTTCATCGGACCGTTTGATATCGTTGAACGAGTCGGTGAAGTATCTTACCGATTGGCGTTACCTCCGCAGCTTTCGCATGTGCACAATGTGTTTCATGTGTCCTTACTCAGAGGGTACCAATATCATCCCCTTCACATGGTTTAGTATCCACTAGAACAGATTCGTGAAGATCTCACTTTTATAGAAGAACCCGAACGAGTTCTTGACAGGCAAGAACGAGTCATGAGAGAAGACGATTCCATTCGTCAAAATTCTATGGAGGGATCATACCGAGCGGGAAGCCACTTGGGAAACGGAGGAGTCTATCCGGGCTTCTTACCCTCATTTCATATTTTGAATTCGGGTATGTTCTTCTTTTCCAGTTACTTTATCTATAATTCGGGGACGAATTATTCTTTTTAGGGGGGAAGAGTTGTAAAACCCGCATGCTTTTACCATGCATAGTACCTTAGGATCGTACGTACTAGTTAAAAACTTTCCTAATATAGCATGATTACGATTACGTATTAGGAGTTTACGTATTACGTACGTGTTAGAACACGATAAGTATTTTATATGAACGATCACGTAATAATTATTTAGCAATAATTAATCAGGAACATACGATCACGGAATCACGAGCGTAATTAAAACATGAGGTATTATTAATTACGTATATATATTTAATACGAGCGTAATTAAATATATAAGTGTATGGTATTTACGTAGCGAGAACATTCAAAACACGAACATAATTAAACATAAATGTGTACGAAATTACAAGACACGAAACAAGGTACGGGAACCCCACAAGGGAGTCCCTACCCGCGGCCAAAATAAGGACAATGGGCCAAGCCCATTGTCAATTTTACTAAAAGGAAGGGTTAAGTAATTTTACTACTCAAAATTACTTTTATAGAAGAATTTCAAGAAAACCTAAAATCCCTTTTCCTCCTCCTTTGTGTGCCGCCACCATCAAATCACCATCAAGGTGATTTCTCTGATCTTGGATCTTGTTAAATTAGTGTTTGTTCGTGATTGTTCTTCACCCTCTTGATCCACGAATACGGTAAAACCTTTTTAACCTTTTTCTTTTTAATTAATCTTTTATTTAATTATGAACACGTGATGTTTTTCATAAAAACACATTAATTAAACCTAGATCTAACATGTTTTGATCATAAATTAATCAAAGGGTCGATCAAATGGGTGTTTTGTTTTGGGCCGCAAGGAACAACCGACCCCAAGGGGGTTCGGTTTGTTTTAGCCGACCACCACCAAGACCCTTTTGGTCTTGGTTGGTGCGTGTGGGTCCCACGGCAGCAAGGGGGTACCCCGATTTGGTTCGGGGTACGGTGTTGTTTCATATCCGGTGCATGTTTTTAGGCTTAGACCCGGATCATGATTATGTTAGTGTTTATGTTATAAACTTATGTTAAGAATTAAATTAATAAGATGTAATTAATTTAATAACATGACTTAGGTTAACTAATTATTAATAAACATGAATTATTTTAACCTAAGTATTTATATTATTAAGACTTATAATTAATTAATTATTTAAAAACCATGGATATAATTAGTTAATTAAACATGACTTAGGTTATATTATTAATAATTAATAATACATATTTTAACCTAGGTATTTAATATATTTAATTAAAAACATGTCATACTTTAATTAAATATTATAACCTATAGTTTAATTAAATTACATGAAATAATTATTAAACTATATAATATATCATATGACTTAGGATATAATCATGAAAACACTTAGGCTTATTTACTTAGCTTATTTAACCAGCTTATTTCTAACTATGGAAACTTTCTATTTTTTTAGAAACTTAATTAAATAAGGCAGCTATTTTATTTATGGAAACCAGCTATTTTTAGAAACATATTTATTTAAGGCAGCTAAGCTATTTATGGAAACTTATTTAATTAAGGCAGCTAATCTATTTATGGAAACTTTCTATTTTTAGAAACTTATCTATTTTAAGCAGTAAATCTATTTTTGGAAACTTTCTATTTTTGGAAACTTTCTATTTTTGGAAACTTTCTATTTTTGGAAAATTTCTATTTTTGGAAACTTTCTATTTTTGGAAACTTTCTATTTTTGGAAACTTTCTATTTTTGGAAACATCCTATTTTTGGTAACTTTCTATTTAAGGAAACCTGCTATTTTTGGAAAGTTACTTATTATTACACAGTAAGTATAATAACACATGAAATATCAGAAATACTTAATCAGAATGAACAGGATATAAGATTTAACACAGTTTAAGGCTTTAAATAGTGTAAATAGTAAGAACACATAAAATAAGCTAAGACATGATATAAAACCAGCTATGTATGTAGTAAGCAGATACTTATTTCATGTACGTATTTATGTAGCACTAGTGTTTCGGAAGTAGGATTCTCGCAGTTCATCGTTCCCGTTCACTGGACATAAGGTACGGATTCCCGTCCTTTCAGTATGGACATTCTTTCCTTATTAGGATTCCCCGTATGCAGCCAACTATTTTACCGTAGTATAAGTATGAGTTTGATTGCTTATGTTTTAAATATGATTACCTATAGCCATATACATGCATGACCAGTTTCACCTAGTTATGGAGGTACCATAACCATAACATTAGAGGCACTGATGTTATGACTTCACCACGGCGGAGTGATTGCTCGTGGCGTCCCTTCAGCTTTTGGCCATTTATTTATATTTATCATGTGGGGCGTATGGGTGAATCCTAGTTACACGTTTTTATTCAGGATTACATGGTGAATGTGGTGCGTGCCTTGCATCCTTCACAAGGAGCTGATCCCTCCTACCCATAAAACCAGTATATTAAATTAGAGGCAGCCCCTCTAATTTGCATGATGAGGTCACCCCTCCAATTATTCATGCACGATGGATATTCATGACCTATATTGGCTAAATGGTAAAATATGACAAACAATTTTTATAAGAGAAACATAAGACTTTCAAACTATAAAACCAGTTTTATTAAGACTTAACCAGGTTACTCGGGACTTAGTTTCTTCCGCTGTTATTATGTTATATGCTTATCCTATTCATGCTTTATTGTACATCTGTGCACTGAGCGTATTGCTCAACCGTTTTCCTTTTCTATGTTCCCAAAACGGCAGGTACTCAGGGACGCTCGTAGACATTAAGAGTACGTGCATATGGACTGGAAGCTGTCTAGCCTTCTTTACATTATGCATTTCTTTTCTTTATGATACTTATGCTTTGGACATTGTTTCGTCCTTTTCCTTTACTATACTATTTTTGTGTGTGATGAGCTTTACTTTTGGACTAACGATGTTTGATTCCGGTATTTTCCTTTTTATGGTCAAGTAATGTTTAGACATTTTACCTTGTATGCTTTGATGACACGCCATAATTACTGTGATATTTCCATTTCCAAAATGGGGTGTTACAACGGTACCTTAAATATCTAGGCGGTTCCTTATCGATAAGGTACCGCCGACTAGATAAGGATCCACACCCAGCTAGCCGTTGGAATTTGTCTTCTATAAATAGTGGATCAAATCTCATTTTCCAATAAGCCTCTTGG
The DNA here is from genome assembly GCA_025667525.1 of Glebionis coronaria. Lineage (NCBI taxonomy): Eukaryota > Viridiplantae > Streptophyta > Magnoliopsida > Asterales > Asteraceae > Glebionis > Glebionis coronaria. Next base: position 191,333,254 of record CM046881.1, read on the forward strand.
ACGTTTTTCTCAGCCCCCTTTCTCTTTTCTATAGCATAATCATTAGTAAATGATCACTTAAAGTGTTAAGGATGTTTACATATGATTATCCTCTTGATCCCCTCCTTTACCTTGTCCAATGAGAAGATCACTCACTCACTAGTGTTGTGATAAAGATGAATCCATGAATTAGTCATGTTCATCATGTTAGCCTTTTTATTTTTGTTGATCCATTTGTATTTATGAAATACTTGGATTAGTTGTGTTCATCCAAGCTATTTGTAAATACTTGGATTTGTTGTGTACATCCATTGCATATGTGTTTGCTTGGATTTGTGTTGTGTAGATCCAAGCTACATGTGTGTACTTGGATATGTCTAGTTGAGTTGTAATAGATTTGTGTAGTAGTTCTCACTAAACTATAAAGTGATGTGGTTGTGTCTTGTGAGTTCTCACTAAACTTGAAAGTGATTAGTAGTTGTGTTGTGTGAAGTTCTCACTTAGCTTCAAAGTGAAGAGTCGTGAATATTGGTTCTAGCTTTGGATTAGAACTTGACATCTAGCCTTGTGTCGTTAAATGGTGAAGTAGGCAACGTCGTGAAGATTGGTTATACCTTGAGATTAGAACTCGACATCTAGCCTTGTGTCGTTAAATTGTGAAGTAGGCAACGTTGTGTAGATTGGTCCTAGCTAATGGTTAGGTCTCGACATTTAGCTTCGTGTCGGAAAATAATGTAAGCGACGATGTAAGGCTTTCTCCGCCAAGAAGGGAGCTTGTGGATATAGTGGAAATGTAAAACCTGCATGCTTTTACCATGAATAGTACCCTTAAGATCGTACGTACTAGGTTAAAACTTTCCTTTTATAGTATGGTTACGTTCATGTATAAGAATTTTAAGTATTACGTACGTGTTAGAACACGATAAGTATTTATTACGTATGAACACACGATAAATATTCAAATAATAATTATAATCACAAACTTGCGCTCATGAAATCATGAACGTAATTTAATCACGAGCTAATATTAATTACGTATTTATATTTATTACGAACACGAATAAAATATATTAAGTCACGATCAATAATTAATTAGAACACATAAAACACGAACACGATAAAACACGAACACACTATAATAATTAGACTCGGAAAAGGTACGGGTTACCCCATGTGGGGCCCCCTACCCGCGGCTACACCAAGAGAATGGGCCAAGCCCATTTTAATTTTTACTAACAAGGGGGTTAAGGTAAAAACTTGTTTCACTTTTCATAAAATCAAGAAAATAACAAAACCCTAAAAAGTTTTTCTCCTTCTCCTTTGTTCTCTTTTGGCCGCCGGATATACAACACAAAAAGGGGGTGTTCGGTTGATTTTTGATCTTGAATATTGTGCAAGCATTCGTGTGTGTTCATCCTTGATTGATCCACGTATTCGGTATAACCTTTTTAACACTTTTCTTTTATGTTTTGATTTAATAAATCACATAAAATCATGATGTTTTTAAAAACTAATTAAAAACAATTATTAAAACATGTTAATGATCATGGGTAAATCAAACAAGGGTTTTTAGGGGTGTTTTGATGTTGGCCGACGCCTAACCGAGACCATGGGGGTCTCGGCTTGGCTTATTAACCACCACCGAGACCTCATTGTCTTGGTATGGTGATGTGGGTCCCACAGCAGCAGCAAACAAGGGGGAACCCAGACTTGGTTCGGGGTATGGTGTTGATTACGGGTCCGGCTCATGGTTTCTAGTCACTATCCGGTTCATTGATTATGTTAAGGTTTATGATTTTAATAGGTATGTGTTAAAAATTAAATTAATAAAATATGACATGATTAATTTAATTAGCATGACTCAAGTTATAAATTTAATTATTAGATCATGAATTTTAACCTAAGTATTTATATTTTTTATTTTACTAGACTTTATAATTAATTAATTATTAAAAACCATGGCTATAATTAATCAATTAACGTGACTTAGGTTATATTATTAGTAAATAATAATACATGTTTTAACCTAAGTATTTTACTTTATTTAATTAAAATCATGATATATTTAATTAAATACTTTTAACCTATAGTTTATTTAATTTACATGTAATAATTAATAAACTATACTTTATAACAACATGACTTAGAATAATAATCAGAAAACACTTAAGCTTATACAATTAGCTTATTTAATCAGCTTATATTTAATTATGGAAACTTTCTATTTTTAGAAACTTATTTAATTAAGGCAGCTAATCTATTTATGGAAACTTTCTATTTTTAGAAACTTATCTATTTTACGCAGTAATTTTATTTTTGGAAACTTTCTATTTTTGGAAACTTTCTATTTTTGAAAACTTTCTATTTTTGGTAACTTTCTATTTTTGGAAACTTTCTATTTTAGGAAACCTGCTATTTTTAGAAAGTTACTTATTATTACACAGTAAGCATAATAATACATGAAATACAAGTAATACTTAATCAGAATAGACAGAATATAAGATAAATACAGTATAAAGCTTAAAACAGTAAAACATGACATGAACGTATAAAATAAGCTAAGACATGACATAAAATCAGTTACGTATCTAGTAACCAGATACTTATACACGTATGTATTTATGTAGCATTAGTAATACCGAAGTAGGACTCTCTTCCATTCGTCTTCTTCGTTCACTGGACATAAGGTACGGATTCCCGTCCTTTCAGTATGGACATTCTTTCCTTATTAGGATTTCCCGTATGAAGCCAACAGTTTTCCCGTAGTATAAGTTTATATGTTTGATTGCATATGTTTAATTTGAATACCTAAGCCATATACATACATGACCAGTTTCACCTAGTTATGGAGGTACCATAACCATAACACTAGAGGCACTGGTGTTATGACTTCCCCACGGCAGAGTGATTGCTCATGGCGTCCCTTCAACTTTTGGCCATATTATTATATTTATCATGTGGGGCGTATGGGTGCATCCTAGTTACATGTTTTCAGCAGATTACTCAGTGTGAATGTGGTGTGTGCCTTGCATCCTTCACAAGGAGCTGATCCCTCCTACCCAAACCAGTATATTAAATTAGAGGCAGCCCCTCTAATTTGCATGATGAGGTCACCCCTCCAATTATTCATGCACGGTGGATTTTCATGACCTATATTGGCTAATGGTAGAATATGTTAAACAATTTTTATAAGATAAACATAAGGCTTTTCAAACTATAAAACCAGTTTTACTAAGACTTAACCAGGTTATTCGGGACTTAGTTTCTTCCGCTGTTATATGCTTATATGCTTATATTATTCATGCTTTATTGTACATCCATGCACTGAGCGTATTGCTCAACCGTTTTCCTTTTCATGTTCCCAAAACGGCAAGTACTCAGGGACGCTTGTAGACTTTAAGCGTACGTGCATATGGACTAGAAGCTTTCTAGCCTTTCTTTATTTTATGCATTATCTATACTTTGATACTCTTTCCATGGACATTGTTTAGTCCTTCCATTTATAGTACTTGTGTTTGTGTGTGATGAGCTTTACTTTTGTACTACCGATGTTTGATTCCGGTATTTCCTTTTTATGGTCATGTAATGTTTTAAACATTTATCCTTGTATGCTTTGATGACACGCCATAATTACGCGTGACATTCCATTTCCAAAATGGGGTGTTATAATTATGGTATCAGAGCCAAGGCTTCGACCTGTAGGCTCTCAAAACATGACATGTGATTAGTGGGTAGTCACTATGGTCTTCCTAGAACTAACAGTCGTTTTCATGCATTCATCATTTTTATGCATACATATATATGTCATTGTCGCAGGTTTATGACTAAGTAATGGTTGGTACAGGACTGGCCCTATTTAGTCGCATGTATTTTATCGAAACTTTTAAATTTTGGACCGACCCATAGGCGTTCCCTCGCCATGTCTTTTATTTTGGGTGAACTGACCATAGGCGTTCACTCTCGAGCATACAAAAGTTTTCATAAAACTGCATCATGCATTCATATACAAATTTTCTTACATAAAATTTTTCTCTTGATTTATTGGTATAAATTTTTTTTCATGTATGTATATTTTATGTTTTGATCTGTTTAATCATATGTTTTATGTTATACTGTCAGATGGTTCTCACACGCGAGAAAGAACAACTCAATGCAGCAATCCAAGCTGCAATGCAAGCTTTGCTTCCTCAACTGAGGAATGACATCAGGGATGAGGTTCAGGCTGCCAACAATCAGCAGTATAACCAAGCACCTCCTCCTCCTCCTCCAGTGACATTGGCAATATGGCTATAGAGATTCAACAAGCTTCATCCTCGAGCTTTCGAGAAAATAGATATCCCCAATGAAGCTGAAAGCTGGTTGGCTTACATCGAGAAGATCTTCAATGCTATGGGTTGTGACCCCGTGTTCAAGGCGAGGTTGGCATGCTACCGGTTCGAAGGTGATGTGTTAAATTGGTGGTTAGCATTGAAGCAGTCCGAGGGAGGTGACAATTGGGTGGCTGGTTTGACATGGGCTCAGTTCAAAGATAGGGTGATGGTGCAGTTCTTTCCCAAGGCTGAGCAAGACAAGCTCAAGAGGGAGTACCATGGGATCCGACAGAGAGCTGGGGAGAATAGCAACGAGTTCATGCAGCGCTTTCTTCGCTTAGCTGGTTTCCTTGGTGCAGCGGCAGGTACTCCTGAAGAGCAGGCACACCACTTTAGGTGGGCTCTTCGCACATCGGTCGCAATCAATCTGGTGTGTGCTACGTTCAACACAGTAGCACAAGTGGCCGATGCGGTACGTAAGCTGGAGATGCTACATGAGAGAGATGAGTTCGGGGAAGCTGAGAAACCCGACAAGAGGCAGAAAACTGGGAATCGGTCTCAGCCGGCTACTCAGCAGCAGCCTAATCAGTCCAAGGGAAACGGTCAGACTAACGACCGTTCTGCTACGGATAGGCGTGGCGGTAATGATAATTACCGTAACAACGCTGGACACTCCAACGGCAGAAGGTCCTAATACTTACGCATTTTCATATGATTTTATGTTATAACTCATAATTCTGACACTTTAGCAAATCTTCTACCAGGAACCATGGAAACGGTAGGGACCAGAACCACAGAGGTTCACAGCCTAGCCGTCCAGCTATCATTGGTATTCAATCTTACGATTATTCGCATTGTCCTTTTTACCCTATTATCACGTCTCATGTAAAATGTTTTATCAGGTCCTCAGCCAGCAAGAGCACCTGCTGGAGGATATACTCATCCTCTATGCTCTACTTGCCACCGTAGGCACCCAGGGCCATGTCGTCGTAACACAGACGCATGCTTCAAGTGTGGTCTTCATGGCCATCTCATGAAGGACTGCCGTAAGGGCGAGATGGAGAGCACATCGGGACATGCTGATACCAAGTCGCCTCCTACCACTGGGCGTGTCTATACGACATCTCGAGATCAGGCCAACAAGTCTACAGGTACCATCACTGGAATCTTGTATATGTATGGTCAGGTTGCGTGTGTTCTATTTGATACGGGCGCTACTCACTCGGTCATTTCTACTGCTTATGCTAAGAACATTAGGATGCTCCTCATACCACTAGATAATAGACTTAATATTTCCACGCCCTTGAGGGACTCTGTATTAATCACCCATGTATACAAGAGTCTTCCCCTAGAGTTTGATTATAAGGTTCATCCCGTTGACGCACTTCTACTGGACATGAATGACTTTGACATGATTTTGGGCATGGATTGGCTATCCAAGCATCATGCTACCATAGACTACCATTCATATCGAGTCATCTTCGGTGATGTCAATGCACCAGAGTACATTCATAACGGGTTCGTACCCGGACGGTCTGTAAAAATCATATCTACCCTGCAAGCACGTGCACTACTGTCACATGGCTGCGAGGGTTATTTAGCTACGGTTCACGACATGGATGCTGAATCTCCATCAATTCAGGATCAACCAATAGTGTCGGAATTCCAAGATGTATTTCCAGAAGAACTTCCGGGCATATCACCTGCACAAGAAGTGGAATTTAATATCGATCTCATCCCAGGAGCTGAACCGATTTCCAAGGCTCCATATCGCATGGATCCCATAGAGTTAAAGGAGCCGAAGGATCAACTGCAAGAACTTCTAGAACGAGGCTTTATTCGACCGAGCGCATCTCCATGGGGCACACCGGTCTTATTTGTTAAGAAAAAGGACGGCAGTATGCGTCTTTGCATAGACTATCGCGAGCTCAACAAGATTACTATTCAGAATAGGTATCCACTGCCACGAATAGACGATCTGTTTGACCAACTCCAAGGGGCCAAACACTTCTCCAAGATCGATCTTAGGTCAGGCTATCATCAGCTACGGGTTAAGGAGCAGGATATCGCCAAGACTGCTTTTCATACCCGCTATGGCCACTACGAATTTGTAGTCATGCCATTCGGCCTGACCAATGCTCCGGCAGTGTTCATGGATTTGATGAACAAAATCTTCCATGAATTTCTGGACAAGTTCGTCATTGTCTTCATCGATGACATCCTGATTTTCTCAAATTTCAAGGAGTAACACGAAGACCATCTTCGTACAGTACTACAGATTCTTCGCCAGAAGCAACTGTATGCTAAATTCTCCAAGTGTGAGTTCTGGTTAGACAAGGTGGCATTCTTAGGTCACATTGTATCAGCAGAAGGAATCACTATGGATTCAAAGAAGGTTGAGACTATTACTAAGTGGTCGAGGCCGACATCAGCGACGGAAGTCCGCAGTTTTTTAGGCTTAGTTGGCTATTACCGTAGGTTCGTAGATAACTTTTCCCGCTTAGCACTACCATTGACCAAACTGATGCGGAAAGGGGAGAAATACGTCTGGACTGAAGAACGAGAGAAGAGCTTTGAAGACCTGAAGCGGAAGCTAGTATCTGTACCTATTCTTACTCTCCCATCTGGTACGGGTGGATTTCAAATCTACAGTGATGCATCGGGGAAAGGACTTGGCTGTGTTCTCATGCAACATGGGAAAGTGATCGCGTACGCTTCACGACAGCTTAAGCCTTATGAAGAAAATTACCCCACGCATGACTGGGAACTTGCTGTAGTCGTGTTTGCATTAAAGATTTGGAGGCAATACTTATATGGAGAATCATGTGACATTTTCACGGATCACAAGAGCTTGAAGTATATCTTCACTCAACGTGAATTGAACATGAGGCAGAGGAGATGGTTAGATCTGTTGAAGGATTATGACATTAATCTACAGTATCATCCCAGAAAGGCGAATTTAGTAGCAGATGCACTTAGCAGGAAGTCCGGAATGATCAACGGCATTAAAATTGAGGAGGAAATCATAAGAGACTTGGAGCGACTAGACATAGAGATCATGGTACGTGGACAACACGGTTACTGGGCTAATCTTAGAGTAGAACCCTAGTTACTCTCTAAGATCAAGGAAGCTCAGAAAGATGATGGAGAAATCTGGGCGATAGTTCAGAATTTGGAGAAACAGACGAAATTCAGAGTAGATGCAGATGGTATCGTATGGCAGGGCACGAGACTTTGTGTTCCTGATGATCAAGAACTCCAGGAAGCCTTGTTAGCTGAAGCTCATAGCTCCCCATTCTCTATAAATCCTGGTTCGACTAAGATGTACCATGACATTAAGCAGTACTTTTGGTGGAGTGGTATGAAACAGGATGTGGCCACTTACGTCTCCAAATGTCTTACCTGCCAGCAGGTTAAGATCGAGCATCAGCGATCTGGCGGTCTCCTTCAACCGTTAGATATCCTAGAGTGGAAGTGGGACAAAATCACCATGGATTTTGTTATTGGTCTTCCGCCAACCAAGAGGAAGCACGATGCAATTTGGGTTATCGTAGATCGACTTACCAAATCACCTCATTTCTTACCGATCCGCAAGGAAGATTCGGTAAGTAAACTCGCCGATACATATAGAAGAGAGATCATGAGACTCCATGGTGCTCCATCTAGCATTGTCTCAGACAGAGATCCTCTATTCACTTCGTGATTTTGGAAGAGTCTGCAGAAAGCTTGGGGTACACAACTTAAGCTTAGCACGGCTTTTCATCCTCAAACAGACGGGCAGTCGGAGTGAACGATTCAGACATTGGAAGACATGTTGAGGTCATGTGCGTTGGAATGGACGGGTGATTGGGACGATTATATCTGTTTGGTGGAGTTTGCATACAACAACAGTTGGCACGCAAGTATCAAATGTGCTCCTTTCGAGATGTTGTATGGCTGAAAGTGTCGCGCCCTAATCTGCTGGGATCAGGTTGGCGAGCGAACACTTGAAGGACCAGAGATCATAGAGATGACTAATGAGAGGGTCGCAGTAGCTAAGCATAAACTTCAGGAAGCACGGTCACGTCAGAAGAGTTACGCTGATAAGCATCGTAGGGACATACATTTTAATGTAGGAGATCACGTCTTCTTAAGGTTTCGCCGAAACGTGGTGTTAGACGCTTCGGGATTAAAGGGAAGCTCAATCCTCATTTCATCGGACCGTTTGATATCATTGAACGAGTCGGTGAAGTATCTTACCGGTTAGCGTTACCTCCGCAGCTTTCGCATGTACACAATGTGTTTCATGTGTCCTTACTCAGAGGGTACCAGTATCATCCCCTTCACATGGTTCAGTATCCACTGGAACAGATACGTGAAGATCTCACTTTCATAGAAGAACCCGAACGAGTTCTTGATAGACAAGAACGAGTCATGAGAAGGAAGACGATTCCAATCGTCAAAATCCTTTGGAGGGATCATACCGAGCGGGAAGCCACTTGGGAAACAAAGGAGTCTATCCGGGCTTCTTACCCTCATTTCATATTTTAAATTCGGGTATGTTCTTCTTTTCCAGTTTACTTTATCTATAATTCTGGGACGAATTATTCTTTTAGGGGGGAAGAGTTGTAAAACCCGCATGCTTTTACCATGAATAGTACCCTTAAGATCGTACGTACTAGATTAAAACTTTCCTTTTATAGTATGGTTACGTTCACATATAAGAATATTAAGTATTACGTACGTGTTAGAACACGATAAGTATTTATTATGTATGAACACACGATAATTATTCAAATAATAATTATAATCACAAAAATGCAATCATGAAATCATGAACGTAATTTAATCACGAGCTAATATTAATTATGTATATATATTTATTACGAACACGAATAAATATATTAAGTCACGATCAATAATTAATTAGAACACATAAAACACGAACACGATAAAACACGAACACACTATAATAAATAGACTCAGAAAAGGTACGGGTTACCCCATGTGGGGCCCCCTACCCGCGGCTACACCAAGAGAATGGGCCAAGCCCATTTTAATTTTTACTAACAAGGGGGTTAAGGTAAAAACTTGCTTCACTTTTCATAAAATCAAGAAAATAACAAAACCCAAAAAAGTTTTTCTCCTTCTCCTTTCTTCTCTTTTGGCCGCCGGATATACAACACAAAAAGGGGGTGTTCGGTTGATTTTTGATCTTTAATATTGTGCAAGCATTCGTGTGTGTTCATCCTTGATTGATCCACGTCTTCGGTATAACCTTTTTAACCCTTTTATTTTATGTTTTTGTTTAATAAATCACATAAAATCATGATGTTTTTAAAAACTAATTAAAAACAATTATTAAAACATGTAAATGATCATGGGTAAATCAAACAAGGGTTTTTAAGGGTGTTTTGATGTTGGCCGACGCCTAACCGAGACCATGGGGGTCTCGGCTTGGCTTATTAACCACCACCGAGACCTCATGGTCTCGGTATGGTGGTGTAGGTCCCACGGCAGCAGCAAACAAGGGGGAACCCCGACTTGGTTCGGGGTACGGTGTTGATTACGGGTCTGGTTCATGGTTTCTAGTCATGATTCGGTTCATTGATTATGTTAAGGTTTATGATTTTAATAGTTATGTGTTAAAAAATTAAACTAATAAAATATGACATGATTAATTTAATTAACATGACTTAGGTTATAAATTTAATTATTAGATCATGAATTTTAACCTAAGTATTTATATTTTTTTACTAGACTTTATAATTAATTAATTATTAAAAACCATGGCTATAATTAATTAATTAACGTGACTTAGGTTATATTATTAGTAAATATTAATACATGTTTTAACCTAAGTATTTTACTTTATTTAATTAAATCATGATATATTTAATTAAATACTTTTAACCTATAGTTTATTTAATTTACATGTAATAATTAATAAACTATACTTTATAACAACATGACTTAGAATAATAATCAGAAAACACTTAAGCTTATATAATTAGCTTATTTAATCAGCTTATATCTAATTATGGAAACTTTCTATTTTTAGAAAATTATTTAATTAAGGCAGCTAATCTATTTATGGAAACTTTCTATTTTTAAAAACTTATCTATTTTAAGCAGTAAATCTATTTTTGGAAACTTTCTATTTTTAGAAACTTTCAATTTTTGGAAACTTTCTATTTTTGGAAACTTTCTATTTTTGGTAGCTTTCTATTTTTAGAAACTTTCTAATTTAGGAAACCTGCTATTTTTAGAAAGTTACTTATTATTACACAGTAAGTATAATAATACATGAAATACAAGTAATACTTAATCAGAATAGACAGAATATAAGATAAATACAGTATAAAGCTTAAAACAGAAAAACATGACATGAACGTATAAAATAAGCTAAGACATGACATAAAATCAATTACGTATTTAGTAACCAGATACTTATACACGTATGTATTTATGTAGCATTAGTGATACCGAAGTAGGACTCTCTTCCGTTCGTCTTCTTCGTTCACTGGACATAAGGTACGGATTCCCGTCCTTTCAGTATGGACATTCTTTCCTTATTAGGATTTCCCGTATACAGCCAACTGTTTTCTCGTAGTATAAGTTTATATGTTTGATTGCTTATGTTTAATTTGAATACCTAAGCCATATACATGCATGAACAGTTTCACCTAGTTATGGAGGTACCATAACCATAACACTAGAGGCACTGGTGTTATGACTTCCCCACGGCGGAGTGATTGCTCGTGGCGTCCCTTCAGCTTTTGGCCATATTATTATATTTATCATGTGGGACGTATGGGTGCATCCTAGTTACATGTTTTCAGCAGATTACTCAGTGCGAATGTGGTGTGTGCCTTGCATCCTTCACAAGGAGCTGATCCCTCCTACCCAAACCAGTATATTAAATTAGAGGCAGCCCCTCTAATCTGTATGATGAGGTCACCCCTCCAATTATTCATGCACGGTGGATTTTCATGACCTATATTGGCTAATGGTAGAATATGTTAAACAATTTTTATAAGATAAACATAAGGCTTTTCAAACTATAAAACCAGTTTTACTAAGACTTAACCGGGTTATTCGGGACTTAGTTTCTTCCGCTGTTATATGCTTATATGCTTATATTATTCATGCTTTATTGTACATCCGTGCACTGAGCGTATTGCTCAGCTTCCTTTTCATGTTCCCAAAACGGCAGGTACTCAGGGACGCTCGTAGACTTTAAGCGTACGTGCATATGAACTGGAAGCTTTCTAGCCTTTCTTTACTTTATGCATTATATATACTTTGATACTCTTTCCATGGACATTGTTTAGTCCTTCCATTTATAGTACTTGTGTTTGTGTGTGATGAGCTTTACTTTTGGACTACCGATGTTTGATTCCGGTATTTCCTTTTTATGGTCATGTAATGTTTTAAACATTTATCCTTGTATGCTTTGATGACACGCCATAATTACGCGTGACTAACCACTCAAGGGTGGCCTAGTGGCAAAAAGATTTGTGGCTATCACTCCAAAGTGTGTGAGGTCTCAAGTTCATTTCCTACTAGGTGCAAACAACCTTGAAGTGGCCACGCCAACCTCCTGAAAAGGGAGGGCTTTACCTGGTTTGAGTCTGTGTGGCGGTGGGCTCAAACCCCGTGGATTAGTCGGCCAATGAGTCGGAAATCACGGTTACCAAAAAAAAAAAAATTACGCGTGACATTCCATTACCAAAATGGGGTGTTACAGGAAATCTGGAGTAGGCGTACTCGAGGAGTGGAGTAGAAACGAGGATAGAGCCTCGTTGTCGAACCACTATAAATCTTGGTGTCTTGTCACTAGGTTGTCTCTTTCCTTACTCTTTACTTATTTCATTATCATTATACTTACCTATTACCTTTGCTAATGCATTTAAATTGAACCTAATCATTATGCAACTTAGCTTTAAGTAAAAGATAGTTTTGATACACACTTAATTCAAAGTAATTTAAATTAGGTAACTAATTGAAGAGAAACAATTCAACCCCCCCCCCCCCCCCTTCAAGTTTCTACATGACCCTTATTGGCAAATCGAAAGAAGCACCTTATGTCCGTAGTACTGAGAAGACACAGTCACTTGCGGAAGAAACTTATTCTAAAATGATTTTGAAATTCCATAAGATTGATTATGATCAGTATAATAAAGATCAATTCTCTAAAAAGACCCGTATTCGTTTACAAAAGGAATTAGCTCGATTAACAGTTTTTGTTCCTCAAAGTTTGTCAACAGAAAACCATCCTAGTACGTCTCCTACACTTGTCAAAAAGGATTTAACTAAGTTAATTCCACCGGTAAGTAAGGCATCCGTTAGCTTAAATGCGGTGTGTAACACCTGGTAATTTTCCCTACTTTATAAAATGACTATTTTACCCTTTGACTTTTTATTTAGTCAACTATGTGATTTAACTGTGTTAGAACCGGGAAGTTATCCCGCGTCTTCTGAAAAACTGTTTGTTGACGAGTAATGGCCTGACTCAGAGCTCAGTCATTATTCTGAACATTTTCTGTGAACCTGACCAAAGTGCTGAGACGGTCAATGTATTGACGATAATCCATGAGATTATTCGTTATCTGTGATTTATGTGCTTAACTGTTTTGTTTTTATCAGCGTGATCGTATTTTCTTGAGCAGCGTATTTAAATATTTCTGTATATGTTTATATATGCCTGTATTTTAGTATTTTTGCTATTTATAGTAATAAATCGTATTTACTGTGAATATTTAATTAACGTATCGCGTTTTCGTATTTTACGTCGTTTTTACGTTTAACCGTCGTTAACATGCATAAAATACTTTACCAATCGTAAAATGTCAGTTTTCGTCGAAAAATCGTAAATTTAATATATTTCTTCAAATTTTTAAGTTTTACGTAATTTTTAACTTAACTATATACTTTTTGATATTTACCTAAAACTAACTAACCTTTTTACCTTAAACCTTTTAACTAATTACCATAGTAAAATTTTTGAATAATTTAGCCCATGTGGGACCCCCCACAACCGGCCAAACCAAGCTCCACATGCAAGATACACCATATTTTCACTCTTTGCTAAATTGAGCTTAACTTACACCTTCCTACACATTTTAACTTATTAACCTTATAACCTTAAAATCACTTCACACTTATTCACTTCACTTCACTCAACCAAAAACACACACAACTCCTCTCTCTCTCTCTCTCTCTAAACACACTGCACAAACACATACTCTTTTCCACCATTGTTGATTTTTGAAAAGCTTCATTTTACCAAGATTCAACACAAAACAAATACACCCTAGAGCTTGTATAAGCATATAGAAGAATGAATTTTCTTGGTTTGACGATTTGAGAAGTTTTTGGGTTGAAGATTAGGGTAGAGTTCTTGTTGATTATTAGTGGGTATTATTGTAGATCGGATCGTTGTGGTTACGTAGGATCGTTACACAAGGTCATTTCTTAAACCTTTTCATCTTTTCATTTTTCCATGCATGATCTTTGTAGATCTATGCATGCATGTTACTCATCAAGTATTTTTATGAAATAAAATGATGAAAACTATTTTTGTTCATGAAATATTTTAAGATTTGTGGAAATTAAGTGTGGATCTATTAGATCCATACATGAAAATGGGTTAATCGAAAGATTTGTGAAAAATATAAGTATGTATATTTTGGATTTGTAAACTTGAAGAAAAATCTTTGATTTTGTTGAGGTATATGAAAAATTAGAAGAAACTAGTAGTGTTACTACTAGTGGTTACGCTCGAAAACGGTCGAAAATGAGTTTTTACGGAAAACGTACAATCTGTCCGACTTTTGTAAGAGGCGTAGAGAGTCGTAAAAATTGTTTTGACACTAGTTTACTACGAGATTATGAAAATTTAAGTGAATACCTTCGTTTCGATATATTATGGGCTAAAAACGGAGCTAAAATGAGTAAGTTGTGGTCGTTTAAATTACGTTGTCGGAAAACTTTATTTTTGGAGAACAACACTATAAGTGGTTGCTGTCCAGATTTTTAAAGTGGTCGAAACGACATTTTCGAGTTAAACGGGGTTGTTTTAAGTGTCGAAATGGTTACTAAATGGTATGTATGGATGTTGGACTTGTTTTGTAAAAGCGTGTTAGCTCGAAAAGCGAATACTTGTTGTACTATTGAAAGTTTGAACGTTGGAAGTTGAAATTGTTACGATTGTGAAAAATGAATTGTTGAATTGTTGGCGATTGAGAAATTGTTGAAAATAGGGGTTTTTAGGACGAGATTTGAGTATTTACTAAAAATGGCAAATTTTTATATGACGCCGAAAGGCTGCCGAATTTTCGTTAGAATTCACGTAGGAAAATTGGTTGAGATAAATTTTGGTAAATTAAAATTTACGCCGAAAGGCTGTCGAAATTTCGTCGAGTCAAAAATAAATATTTTTGCCTAAGTATATATATATACTATAATGTTTATAACGATGTAACATTTACAAGTCACGATTTTAACAACAAAATATATACTTGATTGATGAGTAACGTACGTGATGAACTATTGTGACTTATTTGCTAGTGCCTAAACTATAGTATTATATTTAGGTTGTTGCTAGAGTTGTTCGCTACTATTTGATCTTACTTGTGCGGTTTGAATCGTTGCTTGAGGTGAGTTTATAGATCCCTATTAAACTGTTTTTGTATGTTTAATGTTTTGGGATGTGACAAATGCTTTGATGAGTTGCTTCTGGACGCAAGTAAAACTTTATTTTTGTGAACGCTTTGTGAACACTATTTATGAGATAGCTTAAGTTGCTTTAGCCATAGTCCCCACTATCGTGAATCGTTAGTTACTCTGCTGGAGTAAGCTCTTATATTACGGATAGATCTATTGAGGGTTGACAACCTCCACTCGGGCATTCTGACGCCGGACGAGTGTGTACCATTTGTATGAACGGAGTCATTTTGGCTAGGTACTCCATTGGGGCAATTTATGTATGCAATCTATTGTATGCACTGGATCACTAGTTTCGATGTCACGAGCTTAGCTATCATAAATATTGTGAACACCCAATTTATCCTACACTTGGCACTATATCTCCTATAGTTGCATGTGTACATGAAATGAAATATGAAATTGAATGACTATGAATTTTTACTTGAAACCTATATTCTCACCAACTTTATGTTGACCCAATTTAGCATTTATCTCAGGTAATTGATGATGTGTTGTACCTGCTGTATGAAGTACTTGGAGTCCGCATGCATTTCTTGGCTATCTTCGGACATTTGTTTACTTATGCTTTTGAACTATTATCTCGTTGATGTTTAAAACTTTTACATTCCGCTGCACTATCTTTTGAAACTGAGACTTTCGTACTGTGATGCTTTTAATTTAAATTCAACGAGGTATTTTTATAAAACGTCTCATTTAGAGTCGTTCTCTTGTACCTTGAACTATGATACAATGACGTAACAGCCCCCGAGCTTCACCGCTTCCGCATATCACATTTTGGGGTGTTACAGAATTGGTAATCAGAGCCTTGGTTATAGAGAACTATGTTTGCATCTTAGGCCTAGACTATAACCGATGTGGCTACTTGTTACTCTGTATATATATGTGTACTACTTAATGTATTACGTAGATAACACTATAAGTAATACGTAATATATATTATGTAATACGTAATATGTATTATATACATATGCATCTCGTTGATTTGCATACTTTAATTTCTATACATGATTATTTCATGCATACCCTACAACTGCTTTAATACGCATTTTGGTTGTTGCAGGTTATGTCGTCATCTACTGTTTCTTACGAGCCCGACTCTGCCGACGAAGAGTGGGAAGACGAGGTTGAGATGGTACCAGATCATGTTGAGCCGGAGAATGACCCAGAGGAGAATGATCCTGAAGAGGAAGGTGCGGAGTATGACCCTGACGAGGACCCGGAGGAGGATGAAGAGGGTGAGCCGGATGTATTGCTTGACACTTCTGATGTTGTTGATGGGATGCCACCGATTGTGCATCGTACTTTGATCGAGTGGGTTAGTGGTAGTGAGGACGATGAGGATGATGAGGATGACGTAGATGGTATTGAGGTAGATCACGAGGGTGATGAGGATATGGATGGACATGAGGTAGGTCATGAGGATGATATGGATGGTGTTGAGGTAGATCATGAGGGTGATGATGATATGGATGGATATGAGGTAGATCGTGAGGATGATGAGGACATGGATGTTGAGATTGAGAGTGATACTGACGTTAGGATGGTTGTGGTTAGTAGTGATAGCGAGGGTGCTGAGGCTGATGATGATATTAGGGTTGATGCTTTGACTGTTGTACCTGATAGAGTTGAGCCTAGTAGGAGGAGTGAGATTAGGAAGATGTCCAACTTGAGGAAGAAGCCTACTGTTCCCTGTCAGCGATTTAGAGAGGAAAGGGAAGCTTTATGGGGTACGCCGCCAGCTGAGGTTTACACTGATTCCGATGATACTGTACCACCTGCTAATGGAGCTGGACCATCCGGTGTTAGATATCGAGCTTTGTCCGATTCTGATTCACCATGCCCACAGAAGAAGATTCGTATGTCTGATTCACACACTACACCTGAGGCATCGCCTACTCATGAGATTCGAGCTGCTACTGTTGTTTCTACACCACCTACTCATCATGTTGGAGAGCCCTCTAGACCTAGGTCATGTGTTGTTATGATAGGATCTGCTAGGGATTCAGATGTTGTTCGTTTTCTTCTACTTGAGGATGCGGTTTTTGGATTGTTAGAGGATAACGAGGATACCCGTGACTTGTTGGATACCACACTTGAGGAGGTTGCTAGGTTGAGGCGTGAGTTAGAGTCAGTTCGTGGAGGAGATCGAGCTGCAGATGGAGAGCCGAGGAGTGATTCACCGAGATGTGCTGAGTGTGATCGTCGTCGTCGCACTTAGAGATTCATCGTTATTGTGCTTGATTCTAGAGTAGATTGACATCTTTATCTTTTGGGTATTGTATCCACTAAACTAGAGTAGTACTCGGTTAGTTGGAGTAGACTAGATGTAATCATACTCTTATTTTATGACTATGTACTTGATATTTTGATTATGAATGGGAATTTAACTTTATGACCTTGACCAGTGACTATCCTTTTTATGTTTTTTGTACTGTTAAATTCTGCATTCTATTTTAGCATATGAAATATATAACGTGTATATTCATGCTTGAACCTTATTTGCATTATTGTCTTAACGCAGAGAAACAATGGTGAACACACGTAACGGAATGACTGACGCTCAATTGGAAGCACTGATTACGCAATGAGTGACTGCTGCACTGGCAAACGTTCAAGCTGACACCAACGTGAACGAAGCACCGCCGAACAATGTTGACAATCGACCGCCTAAGCCATGTACTTACAAGGACTTTAGGAGCTGTGACCCTTTGACATTTAATGGTACTGAAGGAGCTGTCAGATTAGCTCGTTGGGTTGAAAAGATGGAAGCTGTGTTTCGTGTTAGTGGATGTGCTGTTGAGAACCAAGTGACTTATTCTACTTGTACTTTGGCTGCTGGAGCGTTGACCTGGTGGAACACACATGTGCAGACGGCTGGAGCCGAGGAGGCGTATGGAATGAGTTGGGAGGAACTTAAGAAGTTGTTGACTAAGGAGTACTGTCCTCGTAATGAGATTCAGAAAATGGAAATCGAACTGTGGAACTTGACTGTGAAGAACAATGATATTGGTACGTACACAAGGAGGTTTCAAGAATTGTGTTTGCTATGTCCTGGAATGGTTCCGGATGAAGAGAAGAAGGTTGAGCGCTACATTTGGGGTTTACCGGGTAGAGTTCAAGGGAATGTGACATCGTCTGGACCGACAAAAGTTACTGATGCTATAAGGATGGCTCACAGTCTGATGGACCAAGTTGTTCGAGCAAATGTTGGGTATGCCGCGGACAACAAGAGAAAGTGGGGGAATAACCAAAGGAACAACCATGGGAAATATCCGAATAAGAGGCAAGAGACTGTGAAAGCGTACACTACTGGTACTGGGCAAAAGAGAGTGTACAATGGGACGTTACCTCTGTGCAATCGATGCAAGCGTCACCACAATGGACAATGCAATGTATAGTGTCACAACAACAAGAAAACTGGACACATTGCTAAGGATTGTAAGTCACCACCCAACACGAAAGCCAACGTCACTTGCTTTGAATGTCAGCAGAAGGGACACTACAGCAATGAGTGCCCAAAGAAAAAGAACAAGGACAAGGACCAAGGAAAGAATGCTAAAGCTGGGGAAGCTCGTGGAAGGGTCTATGTGATAGGAGGAGGAGAAGCGCAACAAAACCTCGACGTTGTGACGGGTACGTTTCTTCTCAATGGTCGTTATGCTTCTATTTTATTTGATACTGGAGCCGATAGGAGTTTTGTGTCGACTGCTTTTAGTGTCTTACTTGATGTGACCCCTTCGCCCTTAGACACTAAGTACACTATTGAGTTAGCTAATGGGAAGTTGATAGAAGCCGACACTATACTTCGTGGATGCAATTTAAATCTTCAAGGTCATCCTTTCGTAATAGACCTTATGCCTTTGAGTTAGGGAGTTTTGACGTGATTGTCGGAATGGATTGGTTGTCGAAATATCGTGCTACGATTGTATGCGACGAGAAGATCGTTCGTTTACCATTTGGTTATGAAGTTTTGGAGATACAAGGGGATACAAGTGACGGAAAAGGGAAGTCACGACTGAACATTATCTTGCGTGTCAAGGCTCAGAAGTTGTTGTCGGAAGGTTGCCACGTATTTTTAGCCTGTGTTACTGAAAAGCAGACGGAAGAAAAACGGTTGGAAGATGTAGCTATCTACGGGATTTTCCGGAAGTCTTTCCTGAAGATTTGCCTGGATTACCGTCGGCTAGACAAGTTGAATTCCAGATCGATTTAATACCGGGAGCTGCACCTGTTGCTCGAGCGCCTTATCGTTTAGCACCGTCGGAATTGCAAGAACTAGCGACACAACTACAAGAGTTGACTGATAAAGGATTCATAAGACCGAGTTCTTCACCCTGGGGAGCTCCAGTCTTATTTGTAAAGAAGAAGGATGGGAGTTTTCGGATGTGTATCGACTATCGTGAGTTGAACAAACTTACCATCAAGAACCGTTACCCGTTACCTAGGATCGATGATCTGTTTGATCAGTTGCAAGGATCGAGCGTTTACTCGAAGATTGACCTTAGGTCTGGTTATCACCAATTGAGAGTCCGTGAGGAAGATGTTGCAAAGACTTCTTTTAGGACTAGGTATGGACACTATGAGTTCCAAGTGATGCCGTTCGGTTTGACAAACGCACCTGCTGTGTTTATGGACCTCATGAACCGGGTGTGTAAACCGTATTTGGACAAGTTTATCATTGTGTTCATCGATGACATACTGATTTACTCAAGGAATGAGAAACAACATGAGGAACATCTTAAGATAATACTGGAATTGCTTAAGAAGGAGGAATTATACGCTAAGTTCTCAAAGTGTGATTTTTGGTTGCCAAGAGTACAATTTCTAGGTCACGTTATAGATAGCAAGGGGATTCATGTTGATCCTGCTAAGATTGAGTCAATTAGGGAGTGGACTGCTCCTACGACACCGACTGAAATTCGCCAATTCTTAGGACTCGCCGGATATTACCGAAGATTCATCGAGGGATTCTCGATGATTGCGAAACCATTGACGAAGTTGACTCAAAAGAAGGTGAAATACGAACGGGGAGATAAGGAGGAATTAGCATTCCAGAAGTTGAAACAAATGTTGTGTAGTGCGCCTATTCTATCGTTACCAGAAGGATCGAAAGACTTTGTGGTCTACTGTGATGCATTAGCAAAAGGATTGGGAGCTGTGTTGATGCAGAGGAAGAAAGTTATCGCCTACGCATCACGAAAATTGAAAACGCATGAGAAAAACTATACTACGCACGACTTGGAGCTAGGAGAGGTAGTATTTGCCTTGAAGTTGTGGAGACACTACTTGTATGGAACCAAGTGTGTCGTCTATACCGATCACAAGAGTTTACAACATATTCTTGACCAGAAGGAACTGAACATGAGACAACGTCGATGGATCGAGTTGCTCAGCGATTATGACTGTGAAATCCGTTACCACCCTGGGAAGGCCAATGTAGTGGCGGATGCGCTAAGTAGAAAGGAACAACTGGTGACACGTAGAGTTAGATCGTTAGCTATGGTTATCAATCCGAACTTACCTGTGCAAATTCGTGAAGCACAAACCGAAGCCCTTAAGCCTGAAAATGTTGAAGCTGAGAAACTAGGAGGAATGGTTACTAAGAAATTGGAGACTAGCACTAATGGAACGCTATGTCTGAATGGTAGAAGTTGGTTACCACGGTTTGGAGGACTAAGGGACGTGATTATGCACGAGTCGCATAAATCTAAGTATTCGATTCACCCAGGATCTGACAAAATGTATCAGGATATGAAGAAGCTGTATTGGTGGCCAAATATGAAAGCTGAAATCGCTACTTATGTAGGGAAGTGCCTGACTTGTGCTAGAGTGAAAACAGAACACCAAAAACCATCTGGATTGTTGGTTCAACCTATAAGTCCTATGTGGAAATGGAAAAATATAACCATGGACTTCCTAACTAAGCTACCTAAAACGACCAACGGATACGACACAATTTGGGTAATTGTGGATCGACTTACGAAATCTGTAGACTTTTTGGCTATGAAGGAAGATGATTCAATGGATAAGCTTACGAGACTTTATCTGAAGGAAATAGTCACAAAACATGGAATACCGATCTCGATAATTTCTGATAGAGATGGTAGATTTACTTCGGAATTCTGGAAATCACTTCAGAAAGCATTGGGTACGCAATTGGACATGAGTACTGCTTATCACCCGCAGACTGACGGACAGAGTGAGAGAACTATTCAAACGTTGGAGGACATGTTGCGTGCTTGTGTGCTTGACTTTGGAAAGCAATGGGACAGACATTTGCCTTTAGTGGAATTCTCTTACAACAATAGTTATCATACCAGTATTAAGGCTGCACCGTTTGAAGCGTTGTATGGTCGTAAATGTCGCTCGCCTGTGTGTTGGAGTGAGGTTGGGGATAGCCAACTCACTGGCCCTGAACTTATCCGTGAAACGACTGAGAAGATTGTTCAAATCAAGAGCCGAATTCAAGCAGCCCGTGATCGTCAAAAGAGTTACACCGACGTTCGACGTAAGCCTCTCGAATTTCAAGTGGGAGACAAAGTGATGCTAAAAGTATCGCCTTGGAAAGGTGTGGTACGTTTTGGCAAGCGAGGAAAGCTGAACCCCCGTTATATTGGACCTTTCAAAATTCTGGCAAAGGTTGGAACTGTAGCCTATCGTCTCGAATTACCGCAAGCGTTGAGCCGCGTGCACAGTACTTTTCATGTGTCGAACTTGAAGAAGTGCCTTTCTGATGAAACACTCGTTATACCATTGGAGGAACTCCGAATCGACGACAAGATGCAATTTGTCGAGGAACCTGTTGAAATCATGGACCATGAGGTCAAACGATTGAAACAGAGTCTTATTCCTATCATCAAGGTGAGGTGGAATTCTAAACGTGGACCTGAATTCACTTGGGAGCGTGAGGATCAATTTCGTAAGAAATATCCGCAACTCTTTGACAATTCTAGAAACCGTGACACTCCTAAGCTTTGAGGACAAAGCTTCTCTATCAAGGGGATGATGTAACACCTGGTAATTTTCCCTACTTTGTAAAATGACTATTTTACCCTTTGACTTTTTATTTAGTCAACTATGTGATTTAACTGTGTTGGAACCGGGAAGTTATCCCGCGTCTTCTGAAAAACTGTTTGCTGACGAGTAATGGCCTGACTCTGAGCTCAGTCATTATTCTGAACATTTTCTGTGAACCTGACCAAAGTGCTGAGACGGTCAATGAATTGACGATAATCCATGAGATTATTCGTTATCTGTGAATTATGTGCTTAACTGTCTAGTTTTTATCAGCGTGATCGTATTTTCTTGAGCAGCGTATTTAAATATTTCTGTATATGTTTATATATGCCTGTATTTTAGTATTTTTGCTATTATAGTAATAAATCGTATTTAATGTGAATATTTAATTAACGTATCGCGTTTTCGTATTTTACGTCGTTTTTACGTTTAACCGTCGTTAACATGCATAAAATACTTTACCAATCGTAAAATGTCAGTTTTTGTCGAAAAATCGTAAATTTAATATATTTCGTCAAATTTTTAAGTTTTACGTAATTTTTAACTTAACTATATACTTTTTGATATTTACCTAAAACTAACTAACCTTTTTACCTTAAACCTTTTAACTGATTACCATAGTAAAAATTTTGAATAATTTACCCCATGTGGGACCCTCCATAACCGGCCAAAACAAGCTCCACATGCAAGATACACCATATTTTTACTCTTTGCCAAATTGAGCTTAACTTACACCTTCCTACACATTTTAACTTATTAACCTTATAACCTCAAAATCACTTCACACTTATTCACTTCACTTCACTCAACCAAAAACACACACAACTCCTCTCTCTCTCTCTCTAAACACACTGCACAAACACATACTCTTTTCCACCATTGTTGATTTTTGAAAAGCTTCATTTTACCAAGATTCAACACAAAACAAATACACCCTAGAGCTTGTATAAGCATATAGAAGAATGGATTTTCTTGGTTTGACGATTTGAGAAGTTTTTGGGTTGAAGATTAGGGTAGAGTTCTTGTTGATTATTAGTGGGTATTATTGTAGATCGGATCGTTGTGGTTACGTAGGATCGTTACACAAGGTCATTTCTTAAACCTTTTCATCTTTTCATTTTTCCATGCATGATCTTTGTAGATCTATGCATGCATGTTACTCATCAAGTATTTTTATGAAATAAAATGATGAAAACTATTTTTGGTCATGAAATATTTTAAGATTTGTGGAAATTAAGTGTGGATCTATTAGATCCATACATGAAAATGGGTTAATCGAAAGATTTGTGAAAAATATAAGTATGTATATTTTGGATTTGTAAACTTGAAGAAAAATCTTTGATTTTGATGATGTATATGAAAAATTAGAAGAAACTAGGAGTGTTACTACTAGTGGTTACGCTCGAAAACGCTCGAAAATGAGTTTTTACGGAAAACGTACAATCTGTCCGACTTTTGTAAGAGGCGTAGAGAGTCGTAAAAGTTGTTTTGACACTAGTTTACTACGAGATTATGAAAATATAAGTGAATACCTTCGTTTCGATATATTATGGGCTAAAACGGAGCTAAAATGAGTAAGTTGTGGTCGTTTAAATTACGTTGTCGGAAAACTTTATTTTTGGAGAACAACACTATTAGTGGTTGCTGTCCAGATTTTTAAAGTGGTCGAAACGACATTTTCGAGTTAAACGGGGTTGTTTTAAGTGTCGAAATGGTTACTAAATGGTATGTATGGATGTTGGACTTGTTTTGTAAAAGCGTGTTAGCTCGAAAAGCGAATACTTGTTGTACTATTGAAAGTTTGAACGTTGGAAGTTGAAATTGTTACGATTGTGAAAAATGAATTGTTGAATTGTTGGCGATTGAGAAATTGTTGAAAATAGGGGTTTTTAGGACGAGATTTGAGTATTTCTAAAAATGGCAAATTTTTATATGACGCCGAAAGGCTGCCGAATTTTCGTTAGAATTCACGTAGGAAAATTGGTTGAGATAAATTTTGGTAAATTAAAATTTACGCCGAAAGGCTGTCGAAATTTCGTCGAGTCAAAAATAAATATTTTTGCCTAAGTATATATATATACTATAATGTTTATAACGATGTAACATTTACAAGTCACGATTTTAACAACAAAATATATACTTGATTGATGAGTAACGTACGTGATGAACTATTGTGACTTATTTGCTAGCGCCTAAACTATAGTATTATATTTAGGTTGTTGCTAGAGTTGTTCGCTACTATTTGATCTTACTTGTGCGGTTTGAATCGTTGCTTGAGGTGAGTTTATAGATTCCTATTAAACTGTTTTTGTATGTTTAATGTTTTGGGATGTGATAAATGCTTTGATGACTTGCTTCTGGACGCAAGTAAAACTTGATTTCTGTGAACGCTTTGTGAACACTATTTATGAGATAGCTTAAGTTGCTTTAGCCATAATCCCCACTATCGTGAATCGTTAGTTACTCTGCTGGAGTAAGCTCTTATGTTACGGATAGATCTATTGAGGGTTGACAACCTCCACTCGGGCATTCTGACGCCGGACGAGTGTGTACCATTTGTATGAACGGAGTCATCTTGGCTAGGTACTCCATTGGGGCAATTTATGTATGCAATCTATTGTATGCACTGGATCACTAGTTGCGATGTCACGAGCTTAGCTATCACAAATATTGTGAACACCCAATTTATCCTACACTTGGCACTATATCTCCTATAGTTGCATGTGTACATGAAATGAAATATGAAATTGAATGACTATGAATTTTTACTTGAAACCTATATTCTCACCAACTTTATGTTGACCCAATTTAGCATTTATCTCAGGTAATTGATGATGTGTTGTACCTGCTGTATGAAGTACTTGGAGTCCGCATGCATTTCTTGGCTATCTTCGGACATTTGTTTACTTATGCTTTTAAACTATTATCTCGTTGATGTTTAAAACTTTTACATTCCGCTGCACTATCTTTTGAAACTGAGACCTTCGTACTGTGATGCTTTTAATTTAAATTCAACGAGGTATTTTTATAAAACGTCTCATTTAGAGTCGTTCTCTTGTACCTTGAACTATGATACAATGACGTAACAGCCCCCGAGCTTCACCGCTTCCGCATATCACATTTTGGGGTGCTACACGGTGCATTAACACTTAGCCGATTTTCACAAGGTCATCGTGGAACGTACGACGGCTTCGGCCGTAACAGAAGGTGAATGGAATTTTGAGCACACTAGAGCTGCATTTCGAGACAAAATTGTTCCATTTGTAAACAATATTACATCTTGTCTTCGCAATGTTGATCAAGAATTGCTTTTGGAAATAGAAGAAGTTAGACGTGTTTTCAATGAAATGGATGATGCATATGAAAATAGTTTGCTTGAAATTGAACGAATTTCACGTCAAAATGATCAGCTTCTGAAGCAAGTGATGTCTCATGATATTGTTTCCGTCTGTGTGAATAAAAGTGTTGAAAATGATTCTATTGTGCATAATGTTGAATCTGTGGATAATGTAGTAGATAGTACTTGTCACAAATCTGACGCTGAGTTTTTAAAGCTTCAAGATTCTTATTCTTCGCTTTCAAAAAGTTTTGATGAAATTCAATAACAATGCATTTCGCTTGAATGTAAACAACAATTTATTCAAGAGCTATTTGAAACGTATTTCGAAGGTGTTAATATAGAAGATGCAAATTTTCAAAAGAATTTTAGATTGGATTTACAATCAAAACAGCGTCAGCCAAGTGACAAGGTTGCTAAATCATTACCGATAGACATAGAGAAATCTAAGGAGATTAACTGTGTGAACGTACTTGAGGCCGCTGAGAATATTAAACTTGATCTAGATAATCGAGTTTCCAAGATTTTGTCCAAAGTTGATAACTTAAAACAGAAAAATTCACAACTCTTCGATTTAGTAAAGCCCGCATGTGCTGATACCACTACACATAATCAATCATTGATTGAACGATTGAATCGAAAGTCAGTGGAAATATCTGATTTGAGGGAACAAATTTGTGATAAAAATTTAGCTTTGACTGAGTTAAAGGAAACACTTCGTACCCTAAAAGGTAAGAATGTTGTAGATAATGTAGCCGTTGTCTCTGCACCGTCCTCTAGTGCAATAAAAAAGAACCCTATCGCCGTCACACCACTAAACAAGGGCCCTAGGATTAAACCATCTCAAACATTAGTCACAAAAGATAAGGCAATATCAAAAAGTGTTTCTAATATTCCCGTGTTGCCTTCTACAGGGGTAAGCACCACTACTAAGGCTGAAAGATCTAAGCTTAAAAGAAACAAGAAGAATGATAGGATCTTGCCCCTATATAGTAGCCAAGTGAAAAAGAAAGTAGAAGCCCACCCTAGGAATGTTATTTTTGTTTTGAATAAAAAGAATCATGTAGCTAAACCTAAAGGCTCTGCGGTTGTGCAGCGTTCTAACCCTACTGTGAATTCTAATTTGAAATGTTGGAATTACAATGAATGTATGTTTTCTAGTCGTCATGATTCTTGCCTTATTGACCATGTGAATGAGATGTATGCCTGGAAAAATAGATTAGAATGGAAACCGACTGGGAAAGTGTTAACCCAAGTTGGTTGGTTGTGGCGCCCCACTAGTAGAACTTTCACTATAGTAGGAAATATGTGCCATTTAACTAGGATCACTCCCACTAAAGCGAATAAAGCATGCCCTTTAACTATGAGTACCAAGGCTACCAAAACACAAGAGTGTCCTTTAACTAGGAACACCGACACTACTGTAGGACCAAAGTGCCCTTTAAATAGGTCTACTCCCACTGTAGTGCCCGCTAATAATCCAAAACCTAAGAACGTTGGAACAGTAAAACCTGTTAGTGATAAAACTCACATTATAAAACGCAAGAAATCTAAGGGTTACACAAATGTTAGCAATTATGATCATATCATATCTGTATCTGCTAAAACTCCAGAACCAATAGTTTCCAATGCATTGTCTACTGTTTTTACTGAAAACAGGTGGTCTAAATTGTTCTCTGGTATTTGGACTCTGGTTTCTCCAAGCATATGACCGGAGATCGCTCCCAGCTCAGAAATTTCGTCAGCAAGTTTCTTGGTACGGTTCGATTTGGGAATGATCATATTGCAAAGATAATGGGTTATGGTGAATATCATATTGGGAATGTTATAATTTCAAGAGTGTATTATGTGGAAGGTCTCGGTCACAACTTATTTTCAGTGGGACAATTTTGTGATGCAAACCTAGAAGTTGCTTTTCGAGAGCATACCTGCTTCATTCGTAATTTGGAAGGGGTTGATTTACTGAAAGGTACTCGAGGGAATAATTTGTATACTTTGTCTCTACAAGACATGATGGCCGCTTCTCCCGTATGTCTTCTCTTCAAAGCATCGAAGACTAAGTCATGGTTATGGCATCAACAGTTATCTCATCTTAACTTTGACGCTATCAATCATTTGGCAAAAAACGAACTTGTTCGTGGTCTTCCTAAACTTACATTTCACAAGGAGCATTTGTGTTCCGCGTGTACAATGGGGAAAAGCACTAAGAAATCATATAAACCCAAGACTAAAGACACCAACCATGAGAAACTTTATTTGTTGCATATGGATCTTTGTGGGCCAATGCGTGTTGAAAGTCTTAGTGGTAAAAAGGTACATCCTCTTCGTTGTCGATGATTACTCTCGGTTTACATGGGTGAAATTTCTTACAACAAAAAATGAGGCACCTAAATTCATCATCGGATTTCTCAAGATGATTCAAGTGCGTCTCAACACTACTGTCTGACGCATTCGTACAGATAATGGAATCGAATTTGTGAATCAAATTTTGCGTGATTATTATGAAGAAGTTGGCATTTCTCATGAAACATCCGTTGCTCGCACTCCACAACACAACGGTGTCGTTGAAAGGCAAAATCGCACACTTATGGAAGCTGCTCGAACGATGTTAATTTATGCAAAGGCTCCATTGTTTTTATGGGCAGAAGCAGTATCTACAGCAGTTTTCACCCAAAACCGGTCACTAATTCGTAAACGCCATGGTAAAACACCTTATGAGCTTCTACATGGAAAAGTGCCAGATTTATCCAATCTTCATGTATTTGGTTCACTTTGCTACCCAAATAATGATGGTGACAATTTGGGAAAACTTCAACCTAAGGCTGATATTGGTATTTTCATTGGTTATGCACCCGCAAAGAAAGCATACTGAATCTACAATCGTAAATCTCGTAAGATCCTCGAAACTATGAATGTTAATTTTGATGAGCTGACAGCAATGGATTCAGAGAAAAGAAGCTCTAAACCCGCACTTCATGAAATGGGACCTAGTAACATTAGTTCTGGTCTTGTCCCAAACAACCCTACTTCATCATCATTTACACCACCTTCTAGGAATGAAAGGGATACGTTGTTTCAACCGTTCTTTGATGAATTCTTTACTCCTCCAAGTATTGTTTCTCCAGAACCTGAGGTAACAGCTCCGGTTACCGAAGTTGTAGCTCCAGCAACCGAAGCACAATCAGACACATCTACACCTACAATTGGTCAAGATATACCCTCAACGAGTAATTCTCAACCAAAAGATGTTTCAACTACCCATGTAACGCCTATTGATGATGAAGAGGAAGATGATGATCACGATTTGGAATTCGCTCAAATGCGTGAACTTTCATTCTTTGGTGTACCAATTTCCGACCATAATCAAGCCGGGTCATCCACCTCAGAGGAAGATCCTAATACGGTCTACTCCAATCCACAGATTCTTGAACATGACAACAAGTGGACAAAGGATCATCCTATAGATTCTATCATTGGTGACCCTACTCGTCCGATATCCACACGAAGTCAATTACAAGAAAATGCAATGTTTTGTCATTTTGATGCTTTTCTCACTGAAGTTGAACCAAAGACATGGCAAGAAGCTTTTACTCAATCCTGTTGGATAGAAGCTTTGTAAGAAGAACTTCCCATGCCCGGATCAAGTGCAATTACTCACTTTGAAATGGGTTTATAAGGTGAAACTCGACGAGTTAGGCGGAATATTGAAAAACAAAGCTCGACTAGTAGCTCGTGGATACAAACAATTATTGGGCATCGACTTTACGGAATCTTTTGCACTTGTTGCCCGTTTGGAAGCTATTAGATTATTCCTTGCTTATGCAGCCCACATGAATATGATCGTCTTTCAGATGGATGTGAAGACGACATTTCTTAATGGTGAAATCAAGGAAGAAGTCTATGTTCAACAGCCGGATGGTTTTGTGAATCCTAATTATACTAATCATGTGTACAAGCTTAAGAAGGTTCTCTATGGGTTGAAGCAAGCTCCACGCGCATGGTATGATCTATTGTCACAATTCCTCATTACGCAAGGCTTAGAAAAAGGCAAGGTGGATCCCACGCTGTTCATTCAGAAACGAGGTAAAGATATGATTACGGTACAAATATATGTTGATGATATTATATTTGCCGCCTCGACCCAAACCTTATCCGACGAGTTTGGGAAACTCATTTCTTCCAAGTTTAAGATGTCAATGATGGGCAATGTATCATTCTTCTTAGGACTTCAGATATCTCAGAGTCCCAGAGGCATCTTTATCAATCAATCCAAGTATGCCCTTGAATCGCTTAAGAAATATAAGATGGAATCTTGTGACCCCGTGGATACCCCAATGGTGGAACGAACTAAGCTTGATGCAGATCCACATGGAGTTGCCGTTGATCCGACACTTTATTGAGGAACGATCGGTACCCTTCTGTATATCATAACCAGTCGACCTGATCTTCAGTTTGCTATATGCATGTGTGCTCGATATCAAACTAGGCCTACTGAGTTACACTTAGCTATTGTTAAACGTATCTTTCGGTATCTTAAAGAAACCATTAATCGGGGACTTTGGTATTCGAAGGACTCTTCGGTCGCACTAATGACATATGCAGATGCGGATCACGCGGGTTGTCAAGATATAAGGCGTCACACGAGTAGAACTTTGCAACTACTAGGAGATCGACTAATCAGTTGGGCATCGAAAAGGCAGAAAAGCGCTGCAATTTCAAGTACGGAAGCAGAATACATAGCTATGTCCGATTGATGTGCTCAAATTCTTTGGATGAGATCGTAATTAACCGACTATGGTCTAGGTCTCAACAAAATTCCGATGTACTGTGACAACAAGAGTGCAATTTCCTTACGCTACAACAATGTTCAATTCTCCCTGTCGAAGCATATTGACATTCGCTACCACTTCATCAAGGAGCAAGTGGAAAATGGAGTGATCGAGCTTTACTTTTGTGACAACTTAAAACCGAGGTCATTGCTTAATCTTATTTTACGATTATTTTTGAAATTTTCAGATGAGTTTGAATGATATTTATTCTTGGAGGTTTAAGTTTAAACCAATGTTTGAATGTTTATATTTAATATTTATTAAGTATAAGGAGTATTAGCAAGCGTGATGTCGATGGATGCCAAATATTTTACTTTTTATTGTCGGTTGTTCGATTTTTGTCATTTTTGACGTTTTCTTTTAAATGACGGGGAGTCGATATTATTATATTTAAGGTACGTTTTAAATTTTTAAAAGTATCTTTATGAAACCCGAGCCCCGTAAATATTTTCAAAATTGACTAATAGTTATTTCCCGCTTTTTAGCTAACTATTTTTATTTGTAGCCATAACTATTGAAATATTACAACATTGGTCCCTCAACCACTATATATAAACTCAAAAATTACTCACACATTTCATTTCTCCACTCATAAATTTTTTTTCCTTCTCTATCTTGTTTTCTTCTTGTAGCCGTGACCCCCAACCCACCAAAACACACACTCTTTAAATTTTAACTCCAAAATTACAATGATTTGAGATAAACTAAAACAAGACCCTATCTTATAATTGCATAAGGATCATTTTGGTGTAAGAATTTTACACATGCAAAGGGTTTTATTTTTTTCAAGTTGGTAGGTGAAAGCCATGATCATGCATGTTGTTTTTGGCATGATCCATGGTGTTCTTGCTAAAAATCTTGTTAAAAACTTGATTTTGATTTGAATATTTTGATTTTTATAATGATTTGAATGTTATGGTTGATATATGTTAGTGTTAGGGTATTGGGATGAATATTTTAATGGTTGATTTTGGTCAAAAATGTGATTTTGTACAAGATTTTGATGTCATTTTATAACAGTAAGTAAACTGTAAATTCGGGATTTTTATGTTTTGATATGGCTTAACTTATATCCTAGGTTTGTAGATATTTTTATTAGATTCTATTTGATATAAAGTAGAGCTTCTAGCTCCAAACGAGCGCGAAGTTATGATGTTTCGATTATTCGTGTACCGGGAGACGAGTATCGGCACTACATATAGTTGTTGTCGATATTTGGATCAAATATCGGGGACTATAAATTGAAGTTTTGAAATGTGTAACCTACTGATAATGAAATGTAAACCTTAGAGGGTGAGTTTACTTTAAAACCCGAGTGTCGGTTTTGTAAAAGGAGTCGTTTAAAGAAGTTAAAACGGTTGTATGAAATATTAACGTAAATCTGTCCGGATTTTGTAGTATGAAAATGAGTCGGGTAAAGGACTTTAAAAGTAATTTCATTTGCTAAACTTGTAGGAGGACTTTCTATGTATAGTAAGTTAGTTTATCGAGTGGTTTCATAAACGTTTGACGAGTTTAAAAGGGGTAAATAAGCTAGTACATGTAGTATGTGCAGGCGGACTTTGTTAAAAGTGTAAAATGGTAAAGTAAATGTGTAGTAGAGTATAATGAAGTTATTTATATCGTTTTCTCTCGATTTTATCGTAATTTTATGAGTTTGAGTTTGATGTTATTATGTATGATTTATTTCTCGAGTCATTATTAATGAACGCGCCTTATTTGATAGGTAGCGGTTCTCGTGTTTGAAAGGCATCCATTATCATCGACAATCATCTCGCTAGATCTCTTATACTAAGGTGAGTCTGTAGCCTCGCTTTTCATTCTAGCTACTAAATGTTTTATTACCCGCGAGGGGGATACATGCTATTTGAAAATAAATGAACACAAGTCATGAGTAATTGTTGGACCCGAATGTTGCCTAAGTTGTTTACATTGTATTGAGTACCTTGTTGCTAAAGACCCTAAATTCATGAGTCGTTAACTATCTTCTGACTTGATGTTGTGAGCCGGGGATAGCCGTTTATTCAAATGATAGTACTATTGGGTTGACCACCGTATCTGAGACCAGGGCATTACGCTGAGTAACCTCTTGGAAGGTTAATTTACGGGAATAAGAATGTGGTATTCTAGCTACTGATACCCTAGAGGGGCAATGGTTTTACTCTAGTCATGCCAGCATTTGGCGTGGGTGACTATTTGGTTAAGGGGTCGGTGTCATGAGCTTAAATACAATGTTTATTATTGCCTTGAATATAGATTGTGTGTACGACAATTCTATAAATGATTATGATTGATTTTCTTCTTGTGTTCAAATGTGATTTGATAAACCTATAGACTCGCTCAACATTATTGTTGACTCGTTTTAGCATGTGTTTCAGGTAATAGGAAGTGATGGAGGGTGGAGCTTTGCTGTGAAGGTTGTGGTCTGGCTTTTGGAAGAATGTTGGTCTAAAAACTATTTCTATCCTTTTACTGTTGAACAATTTGTTAAATGTTTTTTTACTGTACTAAACTTGTTGGTTGTTGGTCGAGATCCATGGAGACTAAACGCTTTACTCTGGTGTCGTTTTAGTACAATTATGGGATGAAATTTATGTTTTAGACCTATTATGAAAATCTTGTTTATATTTTATGTGTAAACATCTCACTTTTGAGTCGTTCAATATACCTTGTGTGATGATGCTTGTGGCTAGCACCCAATTGTGTATTTCCGCTGCACAATGTAAATTGGGGGTGTTAGAGATTGGTATCAAAGCTGCAAGTTATAGAGAACTAGGTCGGTTTTGAAAATTGTCCTGAACTATAACTTTGGTGTCGAAAGTATTTATTCTTTAAAAGCACACAACTTCTCTGCAATGCTCCGGTAAGATCACTTTTCGTTTTGTTTTTTATTATAGATGTATCCCTCATAACTGAAACGATTTTCCGAGTATTTATTAAGTAAATACTACGATATTGTATTGGAATTATTGAAAGTACGCTGAGTGCTTGTCAGTATCATATTTTTTTGCGAGCATTACATAAACATCATTTGCATTGTGTTGCATAGCATGTATTACGTATACATTTGCATAAGCATTGCATACTAATTTTTATTTTATTAACAATGACCTTAAGTATCCTTGAACCCATATAATTGTAGAAAATGGTTGGTTTACCTCAGGAGGATAGATGGATTGATATGACTAATGTATTAGACGATGAGGAAGTAGATAACTTTGGTGCTAGTGATGATGAGGAGCCTTTTGAGTATTTAGATGATGGGATTCCACCTACTGCAGTTGGTTAGACCGAGCCTGAATTGATTCAAGGTAGTTATGTTCCAAGGGTTAATGTTGTGCCACAGACTGTTCCGGATTGTCAGCGACCTGTTGTTCGTTCTTCGACGCCTACTTGTGATACTTATATTAGCAGTTTGCCTGGAATTGCATTTGTTAGGGGTGATGTTCCTGTTGAGTCGAGTAGTGCTGCTAGTGCCCGATCTATTCATGATGGCATATCTAAGGTTTATTGTCCAGGTCCTAGGTCTTATGATGATATTTTCTGGTTTCTCAAGAAGTTTGATAGGTCTTTGTTTGAAAGGTATTTGGTTGAAACCCGTGTGATTAGAAGGTTTGAGCAGAATGAGAAGAAGTTTGATAGGTTTGTTAGTAGTGTGAGGAGATCAGAGTTTGTTAGAGCAAGAGAAATGGATGAAGTTGTTAGGTTAAGATCTATGGTGTTGAATTTGAGTGGGCAAGTTAAAAGATTACGTAAGGAGCAAGAGAGGAATGCAAGGTTAAATGCGTGGGGTTTGCCTATGAGATCTTTTCCTAGTCGAGGTGTAGTGATTCGTGATTGCCGAATCAGGTTGAAGCTCAGGTGTTGGTGAAGCCAAGTGAAAGAGGTAGTCGAAAGGGAAAGGAAAAAGTGGAAGAAAACTCTGAGGAAGATGATAGTAACAGTGATGATGAGCCGATGTACAAGAAGCTGCGGGGATCTGATGTTTGGTTTTTATGTCGTTTTTATTAGCCTTGTTGTAATAGAACTTATGTAGACAAGTACTGTAGTTTATGATGAAACTTAATGACTTTTAAGTTTGCCGTTATGAAGGGTTGTAGTGACATTACTTGTCACAATTTTGTGTAAATTTTCCAACGCAATCAAAATTACCTTCATGACTTATGCTTTGTCTTATTAGTTATTTTGTGAATTGGTTAATGATTCATTGTGAGCTGTGTTGTTGGTGCATGTAGTCTTCATGTTACATCTTGATAGAGAAATCCTTCTTCTTATCTTGATATGAATACTTACTTGTTCTTTTTCTTCTGTGTCATCACAGGAAGGAAGGAAGGAGTTGGGAGGCATTTTTCTGACTTTACTAAATTGTTGCTTGGTTAGTTTCCTAAAACATGCCGCCTAAATTGACGACTGCTACTGTTAATACCATGATTGAGCAAGCTATTGCTAGAGCACTGGAAGCTGAACGTGCTGCGAGGAACCAAGAGACTAAGAATAGGAATGATGCTGGTCAGGTTGGAGGGAATGTTTAAAATCCAGTTGGAGGTAATGTTGATGAACCAGCGGAAGGAAATGCTGCGGGACAAATTGGAGGTAATGCTGCTGTTCAGCAGATTCAGAAGGAATGTTCTTATGCTAGTTTCATGAAATGTGGACCTACCCTATTTCGTGGTACTGGTGGTGCTTTGGAATTAAGGAGGTGGATTGGGAAGATTGAAAGTAATTTTGAAATCAGTGGATGTTCATAAGGTAGTAAGGTGAAATTTGTTGCAGCTACTTTTCAGGATGATGCATTAAGCTGGTGGAATAGTCAGGTAGCTACAGTGGGATTGGTTGAAGCGAATGATAGAACATGGACTGTGACCAAGGGACTATTAACTGCTAAGTTTTGTCTTGAAGAAGAGTTAGGTCAGTTGGAGGATGAGTTGAGGCATTTGGTGCTGAGAAACAATGATATTGTGGCTTATACAATGAGATTCTCTAATTTATGTTTGTTGTGTCCTGATGCTTTTGCTGATGACCGTAAGAAGATGAAGCAGTATATCAGAGGTTTATCTAGTAATATCAAGGGAGAGACTACTTCGTCGAAACCCAAGTCATTTGATGAATCTGTTTAGATGGCTCATGCTTTAATGGATGTAAAGCTGCAGGATCGAAAGGATAGTATTGCTTAAGGGAATAAGAGAAAGTAGGAAGCTGCACACTCAAGCCAAGGGCAGAGTCGTTTTGGTTATCATAATAACAATAACCAAGGAGCGAATAGGAATCAGCAATACAATTTGAGAAGGAATGATGGTGTTCGTGCTGCCACTGGAAATCAAGGTAACAAGGTGAATCCAAAGTGTGGTCGATGTAATCTGTATCATGTTGGGAATTGTCCACCTGCTTGCAACAAGTGTGGGAAGTCCAGACATAAGATGACAGATTGTAGAAACAAGGGTGTGTCCACTGGAGCCAATGTTGTTAAGGTAGTTAACTGTTCTGGATGTGGAGGTCATGGACATAAGAAATGGAACTGTCCGAGGGTTGGCATACGACAGGGAGGCAATGTTGTTGTTGTTGCTGCTGGGACTGCTGCTCCAGCCTATGTCGTGGGAGATGCTGACAAACCTCAAGGGCCGAATTTGGTGACTGGTACGTTCTTACTTGATGCTTGTTTTGCTAGTGTGTTATTTGATTCTGGATCCGATAGAAGTTTCGTAGATGTTAGATTCAGTCAGCTATTGGATAGAGAACCAGTGAGATTGACAACTAGTTATAAGGTGGAGTTAGCTGATGGTAAGGTTGTAAGCACTAGTTCTATACTGAAAGGTTGTTCCTTGAAGTTAGGTAATTATGTGTTTAGTATTGATTTGATGCCTATGGAGTTAGGATCTTTTGACGTGATTGTTGGAATGGAGTGGTTAGTTGGTAATGGTGCAGTGATTGTTTATGGAGAGAGATTAGTTCAGATACCGCTAAGGAATAGGGTATTGACTGTGAAAGGTGATGAATGTACTTCTCGTTTGAGAGTTGTTTCTTGTTTGAAGATGATGAGGTATATAGAAGCAGATTGTGTGTGTTTCTTGCACAGATAAGTAATGATGGTATGAATGAAAGGAAATTAGAGGATGTGCCTGTGATTAGAGAGTATCCTGAGGTTTTCCCTGAAGATTTGCCAGGATTACCGCCGCATCGTGAAGTGGAGTTTCGTATTGATTTAGTGTCGGGAGCTGCGCCTGTTGCTCGTGCACCGTATCGTTTAGCTCCATCTGAGATGAAATAATTATCTGGTCAATTGAAGGAATTAATGGATAAGGGATTTATTAGACCGAGTTCGTCGCCATGGGGTGCTCCTGTTTTGTTTGTTATAATGAAAGATGGTTCTTTTAGAATGTGTATTGATTATCGAGAGCTTAACAAATTGACTGTCAAGAATCGGTATCCATTACCGAGGATTGATGATCTGAGTCTAGTGTATACTCGAAGATCGATTTGGTGTCTAGGTATCATCAACTGAGAGTTAGGTAAGAAGATATTCCTATAACATATTTCCATACTCGATATGGACATTCTGAATTTCAAGTGATGCCTTTTGGGTTAACGAATGCGCCTGCTGTATTCATGGAACCGATGAATCGTGTATGCAAGACGTATTTGGATGAGTTTGTTATCGTATTCATTGATGATATTCTCATTTACTCCAAGAGTGAAGAAGAACATGATAAGCATTTGAGAATAATTTTGGAATTGTTGAAGAAAGAGAAGTTTTATGTGAAATTCTCTAAGTGCGAATTTTGTTGAAATTAGTGCAATTTCTGGGGCATGTGATTGATAGTGAAGGTGTTCGTGTGGATCCTGCTAAGATTGAGGCAATTCAGGATTGGTCAATGCCGAAGACGCCGACTGAAGTTTGCCAATTTCTTGGTTTAGCTGGGTATTATAGAAGGTTTATCGAGAATTTTTCGCTAATTGCTAAGCCGTTGACTAAGCTTACGGAAAAGAATCGAGTGTTTGAGTGGGGATTGGAAGAGGAATCTACATTTAGTACGTTGAAGGATAAGTTTTGTTCTGCGCCGATATTGTCTTTGCCAGAAGCATCTAAGGATTTTGTAGTGTATTGTGACGCGTCTCATAAAGGATTTGGAGCTGTGTTGATGCAAAGGGAGAAAGTAATAGCATATGCATCGAGACAATTGAGGAAGCATGAAGAGAATTACACTACACATGATTTAGAACTTGGGGCTGTGATTTTTGCTTTGAAGCTGTGGAGACACTACTTGTATGGAACCAAGTGTGTAGTTTTTACTGATCATAAAAGTATGCAATATATTTTGGATCAAAAGGAATTGAATATGAGGCAAAGGAGATGGGTTGAATTGCTGAGTGATTATGACTGTGAGATTCATTACCATCCTGGTAAAGCGAATGTGGTAGCTGATGCATTAGTAGAAAGGAAATAGATAAGTCTATAAGAGTTAGAGCTTTGGTAATGATGGAAAGTGTTGATTTGACTGAAGCGATATTGAAAGCCCAAACTAGTGGATTGAAGGAAGAGAATGTTGAGGCAGAAAATTTAGGTAGAATGTTGAAACCTTTGTTTGCAGTAAGGTCAAATGGATTGAGGTATTTTGAGAATAGGATTTGGTTACCATTGTGTCCGTCTGAGGAAGGTTCTTTAGGAGTGCAAGATTTGGTGATGAATGAATCTCATAAGTCGAAGTATTCAATACATCCTGGATCGGACAAGATGTATCAAGATCTTAAGAAAGTTTATTGGTGGCCGAATATGAAGGCAGATATAGCATAGTATGTTAATAAGTGTTTAACTTGTGCGAATGTGAAAGCTAAACATAAAAAACCGTCTGGATTATTAGTGCAACCTGAGATTCCTGAGTGTAAATGGGAGAAGATTACTATGGATTTTGTGACAGGTTTACCAAGGACTGCAAGTGGTTGTGATATGATATGGGTGATTGTAGTTAGATTGACTAAGTCTGCACACTTTTTGCCAGTGAAGAAGACGGATAGTATGGAGAGGTTAACAACAGTGTATGTGAAGGAGATTGTTTGTCAACATGGTGCGCCTTTGTCGATAATTTCTGATCGTGATAGTAGGTTTACTTCAGAATTTTGGATGTCTTTGTAGAAAGCGATGGGAACGGAGTTATGTTTGAGTACAGCATATCATCCGGAAACTGATGGAAAAAGTGAGAGAACGATTCAAACGTCAGAGGATATGCTTCGTGCGTGTGTGATTGACTTTGGAAATGGTTGAGATAAGCATTTGCCATTGGTTGAATTTTCGTACAATAACAGTTATCATGCTAGTATTAAAGCCGCTCCATTTGAAGCTTTGTATGGACGTAAGTGTAGATATCCAGTGTGTTGGAGTGAAGTAGGAGAAAGTCAGTTGACTGGTCCTAAAATGATATTTGAGACGACTGAAAAGATTGTGCAAATTAAGAAGCGTTTGTTATCTGCCAGAAGTAGACAAAAGAGTTATGCTGATAACAGAAGGAAACAGTTGGAACTTGAAGTAGGAGACATGGTTATGTTGAAGGTATCTCCATGGAAAGGAGTGTTTTTTTTGGAAAGAGAGGAAAGTTTAGCCCGAGATATATTGGACAATTTAAGATTATCCAAAGGATTGGATTAGTTGCTTATAAGTTAGAGTCCCCTAATGAGCTTAAGGCTATTCATAAAACTTTTCATGTGTCTAATCTGAAGAAGTGTTTAGCTGAAAGGGATGTGGTGATTCCATTGGAGGAAATTCAACTTGATGATAAGTTGCATTTTATAGAGGAACCTGTAGAGATTATGGATAGGAAAGTTAAGAAGTTGAAGCATAGTAGGATTCCGATTGTGAAGGTGAGATGGAACTCTAGATGTGGACCAGAGTTTACCTAGGAACGTGAGGATTTATTTAAGGACAAGTATCCTCATTTGTTTAGGAAGGATTAAGAGCCGCGGACGTAGCTTCTTTTAAGAAGGGGGGGGATGTGACAACCCAAAACCAAGGTCATTGCTTAATCTTATTTTACGATTATTTATGAAATTTTCAGATCAGTTTGAATGATATTTATTCTTGGAGGTTTAAGTTTAAACCGATGTTGGAAGGTTTATATTTAATATTTATTAAGTATAAGGAGTATTAGCAAGCGTGATGTCGATGGATGCCAAATATTTTACGTTTTATTGTCGGTTGTTCGATCTTTGTCATTTTTGACGTTTTCTTTTAAATGACGTGTCAAGTCGAGTCGGGAGTCGATATTATTATATTTAAGGTACGTTTTAAATTTTTAAAAGTATCTTTATGAAACCCGAGCCCCGTAAATACTTTCAAAATTGACTAATAGTTATTTCCCGCTTTTTAGCTAACTATTTTCATTTTTAGCCATAACTATTGCAAAATTACAACATTGGTCCCTCAACCACTATATATGAACTCAAAAATTACTCACACATTTCATTTCTCCACTCATAATTTTTTTTTCTTCTCTCTCTTGTTTTCTTCTTGTAGCCATGACCCCCAACCCACCAAAACACACACTCTTTCAATTTTAACTCCAAAATTACAATGATTTGAGCTAAACTAAAACAAGACCCTATCTTATAATTGCATAAGGATCATTTTGGTGTAAGAATTTTACACATGCAAGGATTTTTATTTTTTTCAAGTTGGTAGGTGAAAGCCATGATCCTACATGTTGTTTTTGGCATGATCCATGGTATTCTTGCTAAAAATCTTGTTAAAAACTTGATTTTGATTTGAAGGTTTTGATTTTTATAATGATTTGAATGTTATGGTTGATATATGTTAGTGTTAGGGTATTGGGATGAATATTTTTATGGTTGGTTTTGGTCAAAAATGTGATTTTGTACAAGATTTTGATAGTCATTTTATAACATTAAGTAAACTGTAAATTCGGGATTTTATGTTTTGATACTGGCTTAACTTATCGCCTAGGGTTGTAGATATTTTGATTAGCTTCGATTTGATATAAAGTAGAGCTTCTAGCTCCAAACGAGCGCGAAGTTATGATGTTTTTATTATTCGTGTATCGAGAGACGAGTATAGGCACTACATATAGTTATTGTCGATATTTGGGTCAAATCTCGGGGACTATAAATTAAAGTTTTGAAATGTTTAACCTACTGATAAGTAAGTGTAAACCTTAGAGGGTGAGTTTACTTTAAAACCCGAGTGTCGGTTTTGTAAACGGAGTCGTTTAAAGAAGTTAAAACGGTTGTATGAAATATTAACGTAAATCTGTCCGGATTTTGTAGTTTGAAAATGAGTCGGGTAAAGGACTTTAAAAGTTATTTCATTTGATAAACTTGTAGGAGGACTTTCTATATATAGTAAGTTAGTTTATCGAGTCGTTTCATAAACGTTTGACGAGTTTAAAAGGGGTAAATAGGCTAGTACATGTAGTATGTGCCGGCGGACTTTGTTAAAAGTGTAAAATGGTAAAGTAAATGTGTAGTAGAGTATAATGAAGTTATTTATATCGTTTTCTCTCGAGTTTATCGTAATTTTATGAGTTTGAGTTTAATGTTGTTATGTATGATTTATTTCTCGAGTCATTATTAATGAACGCGCCTTATTTGATAGGTAGCGGTTCTCGTGTTTGAAAGGCATCCATTATCATCGACGATCATCTCGCAAGATCTCTTATACTAAGGTGAGTCTGTAGCCTCGCTTTTCATGCTAGTTACTAAATGTTTTATTACCCGCGAGGGGGATACATGCTATTTGAAAATAAATGAACACAAGTCATGAGTAATTGTTGGACCAGAATGTTGCCTAAGTTGTTTACATTGTATTGAGTACCTTGTTGCTAAAGACCCTAAATTCATGAGCCCTTAACTATCTTCTGACTTGATGTTGTGAGTCGGGAATAGCCGCTTATTCAAATGATAGTACTATTGGGTTGACCATCCTATCTGAGACCAGGGCATTACGCTGAGTAACCTCTGGGAAGGATAATTTACGGGAATAAGAATGTGGTATTCTAGCAACTGATACCCTAGAGGGGCAATGGTTTTATAATAGTCATATCGGCATTTGGCGTGGGTGACTATTTGGTTAACGGGTCGGTGTCATGCGCTTAAATATAATGTTTATTATTTCCTTGAATATAGATTGTGTGCACGACAATTCTATAAATGATTATGATTGATTTTCTTCTTGTGTTCAAATGTGATTTGATAAACCTATAGACTCGCTCAACATTATTGTTGACTCGTTTTAGCATGTGTTTCAGGTAATAGGAAGTGATGGAGGATGGAGCTTTGCTGTGAAGGTTGTGGTCTGTCTTTTGGAAGAATGTTGGTCTAAAAACTATTTCTATCCTTTTACTGTTGAACAATTTGTTAAATGTTTTTGTACTATACTAAACTTGTTGGTTGTTGTTCGAGATCCATGGGGACTAAACGCTTTACTCTGGTGTCGTTTTAGTACAATTATGGGATGAATTTTATGTTTTAGACCTATTATGAAAATCTTGTTTATATTTTATGTGTTAACGTCTCACTTTTGAGTCGTTCAATATACCTTGTGTGATGATGCTTGTGGCTAGCACCCAATTGTGTATTTTTCGCTGCGTAATGTAAATTAGGGGTGTTAGAACTTTGTCCGATCTGAGTATCAATTGGTGGATATTTTCACGAAGGCTTTAGATCGTGCTCGAATGGAATTTTTGGCCGACAAGCTAGGTTTGAGAACATTCTCGCCCGAGACTCTAAAGGAACTGGCAGATGAAGCGAAAGAATAGTGATGGTAAACTATTCTCCATATCCTTGATGATCATCTGTATATATTATTTATAGTCTTATCCACAAAAGCAAAATACAATAATATAAAACCATATAAAAACCATAAAAATTGAAAAATTCAGAAAAATCCAAAAATAATTTTTACTTTATTTTTTAAAAGCATGTCTTTTGGTACGATAATATTTACGGCCTTAGAAATGTCGATTAATATTGACACGACGTCATAAATAGGGTTCGTACAAAAGTTGTAAATATTTCATAAAACATGCCCATATGGCTTGTAGTTATTTCAGACTGCAACCCGTTTTTCACATTAAAGTCAAGTATTTCTTATGAAAGCTTTGGCTCACAACGGGAATTAATTTTCTCGGGAATGGTTTACTTTAAAATCATGTAAGGGATTGTGTTTACTTTATAACACAATCTAACAAAAATCTATGTACGCATCAGTGCATTTATTTGTTAAAACAAGAGAAGTCTTGTTTTTATGAAGTTATCATCTCTACAACCATAGCTATCTACATTGGTATCTACATACTCGACGATGCGACTACTCAAACGACGACTACAGCTCTTTCAATAGAACACGGGTCAACAATTGAGGGGGGGCAATTGTCCAACATTCAGAATCTTTGATGCCGCAAGTGCCAAGTTCACAAACTGGTGTCAAGACCACAATACCAATCGTACACATGGTGTCAAGAGATGACTTCAGAGGTGACGAGGAGACCAACATATGCTGACAAGAACCATTTGATCTTATCATATGATGTTTTCATCAATCAGGTCCAACCTTGTCAAATTTTTTTAATATGGTGAATATGTGATCATGTTACAAGTCAGTATCATATCTCATACATTTGGTATCATGAAGATTAAACGGACTTGCATTTTTCTTAAAACTTCATTAAGTCAATTGATATTAAAAACATCGATTGGGTTAATATTTTTAAGATGGGGGAGAAAATGTGATTTAATATGGGAAATTATCACAAATGATTTGACTTAACGTGATATCTCATCCCGACATGTGCGAAATGTTTTTGAATATCGTGGCATATGTTAGGGGGGAGAAAAACGGATTTGCACATCAAAATGGATTTTCATGGTGACATTTACTTACCCTAACCTATTTATATCACGACGATGAATATTGTAGTGTCATAAGGTTGGTAGGATAGGTTAAGTCCAATGATTCTTCCAAAACCGGCGGAATCTTCCCAAGGACATTCCATAGCTAGAAATAGTAGTCCTTAGGAAAGATGGAGAAAGATTGTGAATGTAGCTGAATGCCGACCAAGTACTTAAGTTAGCACTGGAACAATCACAATAAGGTGCTAGTTATGACGTATTGGTAAGCATTGAAGGGGTTGAAGAATGAAAAAGAATTGTAAAGATAAAGGGTGTAAAGAAAGAAGCCCTCCTTACAACTTAGGCAGAAACCGGGTCAATACATATGCTATTGAGATCATTTTTAAATGATGCTTGATATTGAAGATAAGACATCATGGACCCAGTGATGCAATGCACAATCCATCCCAGCTAACCTCAGATATATTTTAAAAGGTATTTGTTTTATTCACACGGAGACAACGTATTATCTATCGATTTATTCACTCCGAGTAAATTGGTATATGGTGGCACTCCTCGCCTCCGATCACTAAAATCCAAAATGCACGATCGAGTCTAGAGCCATTTGAGATCATCAAATATCTCATTAGGACACACTTCCTTGCTTCTCGACACACTGTGAAAAGTAAGAAAGATCTTAAGAGTCCTACGCAAAATCTTCATGATCTTGCCTGAACATCCGAGTAATACGAAAGTATTTACAATGAAGATGGAAATCCTTCTTGAGCGAACATTCATAAGCTCATGGTAGGTGACTTGTGCGATTCTTTGTGAATCAAACTTGTGATAACTGGAAAGCAACAGTTGTTTAATTCTTAACTGAACTTAAACACGTTCCATGGCTCTACGCAATATCTCAGTGATCTTGCCAGAACACTCAGAGTGACATCTTAGTGTTCACAGTGATGAGTGGAAATGCTTCTAGTGTTAACATCAAACAACACTTGGTAGGTAACTTGCAAGATTCTATACGAATAAAGCTCGTGACAACTGGAAAACAACGATGGTGTGATTCTTTAATGAATCAAACTTGTTCCAGGAATCGAAATTGACGGCTTCAATCATGCGGATAATTTTATCCAAATGATTCACTCTTTACGTTCGCAGACAACTTTTGACGGTCGAGTAAAGAGAACGGGTTTACCCGCGAAATCTTGTCAAGGAGATTTTTAATTAAATCTACCTGCCACAAGTACGATATTTTATATCGTCCAACGATCTTCACCGACCAGAGGTAAAATGCTACCGAATTAGAATAAAATGT
Organism: Glebionis coronaria; assembly: GCA_025667525.1. Taxonomy (NCBI): domain Eukaryota; kingdom Viridiplantae; phylum Streptophyta; class Magnoliopsida; order Asterales; family Asteraceae; genus Glebionis; species Glebionis coronaria. The sequence continues at coordinate 191,377,591 of CM046881.1, forward strand.
TCAAAGCCATTTTGTTCGTGTCTACTTATGTTGCGGCATTTGAAGACGGTGGCGTTGCGGAATCCAAGAAGAAGTCCTCCCCGCATACTTATACTTTATAAACCTAATACTTCATTTAATTCTAGAAAGTCTAAAAGTCAAGTCTTCCGCTGTATCAAACTCTGAAGCTTTCAAGAATTACAAAGGTATAAGTATGTGGGACGGGAGGTCACGAAGAGGCAAAGATCACAAGTGAAGGATGCACAACATCAAGGCAAGGGATTAATGCTAAAGATTGATATCAAAGATCACATCAGCATGTTCACCGGAAAAGAAAAAGAAAAGAAAGACGAAGACTACGAGCTTAAGACAAGCATAGTATGCTTGGTTTATTTTATTATTGTAACTCGGGTAACGCCCTTGTTTGGAGTGAACTCCCTTAGGGGGAGATTTTTGGAAATACGTTTTAACGTATTTAGAAAGGATCGGTCACTCCAACAATAGATTAAGTAGTAGCTTGTAGTTCTTGTTATTAAGTTAAACAAATTTAGCAAAGCCTAGTCCAAAAAGACTAAGGCCACGGCCCATATGTAAGCCCAAGCCCATCTTATGGCTTGGGTATATAAACCCTCTCCTTAGATGGAGAGGGTGTGGTTTCATTTTTAATTACACATAGTTATTCACTTTCTCTCTCTAGAAGTGTTTGTGAAATCATCTATCTTTATATCTCTTTCTCTCTCTAAGTTATACATAGATTTACAATATCCTACACTTCTACATATGCTTTTAGTGATAATTCTAACTCTTCTTTGAATTTAGCAATCGCGTCTTCTTGAGCTTTTCTTGTGGATTCTTCACTTTGCTGTCGACGAGCTAACTCATGTTTGACTCGAACCATCTCTTCTTGTTGAGCTTTTATGTGTTGTTCCACTTGTAGCATGAACAATGCCGGTAATGATAGAATCACATATACTGGTGTTATCGGTGTTTGTTGTGTAGGAACAGTGGTCATTGCAGTACTTGACACTGAAGTTGAGAGAGGTTAAGTTGGTAGAGTTAAGGGAGGTTGAATTGAGGCAGGTGGGGTCACTGTCTTGACTGGAACCGTCACGAAGGTACTTGTGGCTTTGTTAGGATCAACATTTGTAACGTGATGTTCAGTGTTTACAAATGTTGTCGTCTCAGCAGACCCGACAAGTTCCATACTTTTCAATCCGTCATGAACTTGTTGTTCGACATGATAGTCAACATCGTCATCATCTTGGGTAGATTTCTCAAGAATAGGTATATATTCATCAGGCTTCCCAAATTCATCAATATCAGTAGGTAGTACAGTTTCTTTTGCCATCACACCAGAACCACTACCCCCCCGTGTCTTTCTTACTTTGCATGACAGCTTTCTTTATATTGCGTCTTTCAGTTGTGTGAAGTTTTTCTTCTTCATTTATATCTTCATCTTCATCCTCAAGCATCATCCGCTTCCCACTAGACTTTGTGTTATCTTGTTTGGCAACACGTTTCTTTCTTTTGGGCTTAGGTGAACCTGTTTCTTCTGATGGTTCACTTTGTTTGCGTTTGCCTTTGGGTTTTGGTGAAGAAAAATCTCCAAACTCATCTCTTTCTTTTCGGTTTTCCATTTCATCCAACAATTGCTTGTATTCATTACTTGCTTTGAGTTCATCTTTCAACATGTGATCAGGAATTGGAGTTGGAGTACCTGAGTAAACACCGATGTCTCCGTCGTACCTTAAATCCACAGTGGCATCATCATCTTGATTATGGTGAGAGCTTCCTTCACGCTTATCGATTGAAGCATCTTGTTGCATGAAGTGATGAATGATGAGCTTGATGAATCGTGGGAAGGGAAGGTACCCAGTCTTCTTCTTGGTGTTTTGGAAGAGTTGATAGTAAAACTCCTCCCATAGTAACTGTGCATAATTCACATTCTTACCCTTATAGATTCCCCAAAAGATGCAAGCAATTGAAAATCGCAGAGAGTCATATCCACTTGTTTTAGCAGTAAGAAAACGAATGAGTATACCCAAGAATGTTTTCCAGGGTTGTCCCAAGTTAGCTGTGGTAAACTGAGACACCACTCGTAACTCAGGATCACCGTATCCAAGAGAATGAAACATCTGAACAACTTCTTTCTTGTTAGGGCCGTCTGCAAACTTTTGCCTTTAGCTGGATTTGGCAATCCGAATATTTGACGAAAGTGAGGAATGGTGAGAGTTTGTTCCTTTTTTTATGGTGAATGTGATCTTTCTGTCTGATATCCGTTTCTTTGAAGCCCAGAATTCATACATGTAATCAGTTGTTACTGAAGCTGTAACCCGTAAAGCCATCTTTATTGGGGTTCGATCAAGGATATCTGTGGCTACCTTGAATGCATAGTGAGCTGGGATAGAGTCTTCTTTCAGTCTATAGTTGTTTGGTATAGAATTTAGAGCCTTGGCAGAGACAAGTGCCTTATCAACTTTGATTTGTTGCTCGGTAGGGTTAGACATGTATTCTGCTTAATACAAGACATACAAGGTTGATACACACAAAACTATATATATCATGATGTATTTACTCCTAAACATGGCAAACATATTAAATCATAACATAGTGAACAAACAATCATAGTGAACTAGCATTTGAATACACGAGTAACTAAAGATATAATCAAACACGACTAAGTTTCCGACAACATATTCCAAAAGACTTATCTGAATAATTTTTCCAAAAAATTATTTTCTCGATAAAATTAACCAAAATCATTTTAGATTAATACTAAAAATCATCAAAAAAAACTTTTAAAAGAAAAATTATTTTTGAAAATTTCAAAAACAAGAAAAAATTCGACAAGAAAAAGTTTTTTTTTTGGAATAATCCCACATTCAAATAAAATTCACATTCAGAAAAACAAACACAATCGGAAAAACAAACATCTTCGGATAAATTCAACATTTTCGGATAAATTCAACATTTTCTGATAAATGCAACATTTCCGGATAAATGTAACGTTTTCAGATAAATGTAACATTTTCGGATAAATGCCACATATTCGGATAAAAGCCACATGTTCGGATACAAGCCATTTTCGGATAAATGATCCCATTTCGGATAAAACCTATTTTTTGGATAAAACCCATGTTTTCGGATAAAATGCATTTTTCGGATAAATCATGAATTTTCGGATAAAATGCCAGTTTTCGGATAAACATGTGTTTTCGGATAAACTGCCACTTTTCGGATAAAATGTCTTCTTCGGATAAAAACCCCTTTTTTGATAAGTGACATTTTTCGGATAAAAATTCCTTTTCGGATAATAACTGGTTTTCGGATAAACTGCCACTTTTCGGATGAAATGTCTTCTTCGGATAAAAACCCCTTTTCGGATAAGTGACATTTTTCGGATAAAAGTCCCTTTTAGGATAAAAACTGGTTTCGGATAAATGCTTGTTTTCGGATAAACCATTATCTTCGGATAAATCTTCTTTTTCGGATAATCATTAGTTTTCGAATAAACGTTGTGTTCGGATAAAATGGTTTTTCCAGTTTTCGGATAAAGTGTTCTTCCCCAAACGCTCGATCCTTCTTCCTAACTCAAATTCGCTTGATTTAAGGAAACCTAAGCAATAACCCTATGTTCTAAAACCTATTCCTAGCAAAACCCACCTATAAGTCACCTATTCGGTCTAAAGAAATTCATAAACCCTAAATTCTCAGTTTGGGATCGACTAATCAAAGGAAAAGATAAAGGAATAATTGAATTGATTTAAACGAACAAGAATAATCATGTTTACCTTAACACAAAACCGAATTAAAATTATGTTCCTGATGGAGATCAACAATGGCGGCAATTATTTGTGTTTGTGTGTTTACTGTGTGACGAAAAAGAGGCGAGGGTGGTGTATTGACTTAGGTCAAGTTTTAAACTTTTTCCTTTTTACAATTTTAGTCCTCCATTTTAATTTAGTTAATATCCTAGTTTAGTTTAACGCCCGTTAAGAAAACTTACCATTTGTTATCACTTAACCGTTGTATTAACTATTTTTCCTTACACACAACTAACCACTTTAGCCTAAAAACCAATAATTTCTAAAACCAAATCAAATGAACATATCCGATTCACATAAGTCACGAAAACCACAAAAAATTATAAAGCACGATGAATACATACGAAGAATGATCCAACATTTAGCATTTAACTGATTAATTTTATGAGAGACTTTTGAAGACGATTTTTTGATGATCAAGAAGATTTGATATTTTCTCCCCCTTAAACACAGACCCGTTTTCTATTTAAGAGTTGTAGTCGTTGTTTAAAGAGTCAAATAACGATGAAAACTTTTTCCGTTTAATTTGATATAAGAACGATTCGTGGTGGCAATAAGATTTCTCTTATTTTAACAAAGTAATGCACTGATACATACACTAATTCGTGTTAGACCAAGTTATTAAGTAAAATTGATCCCTTGCAAGGTTTTAAAGTAAACCTTTCCCGAGAGAATTAATTCCCGTTGTGAGCCAACATTTTCAAAAGAAATGCGTGACTTTAACGCGAAAAGCGGGTTGCAGTCAGAAATAACTACAAGCCATGTGGGCATGTTTTAAAATATGCACAACTTTTATACGGACTCTATTTATAGCGCCGTGTCAATTTTAATCGACATTTCTTAGGCCGTAAATACTATCGTACTAGAAGACATGCCCAATTTAAAATGAAAAATACTTTTCGATTTTCTTGATTTTATATTTTTTATGGTTTTTGTAGGATTTATATTTTGTATTTTTCTTTTGGTGGTTTATATATTTACGATAGTATACATGATCACGATTAAAAAGGATACTCTAGGATAGTTTACCACCACTATTCTACAGATGCTTCTGCCAACTCCTTAAGAGTCGTCGATGAGAATGATTTCATGCCCAGCTTTTCGATCAAAAACTCGATACTTCCTCGATCTAAAGCCTTTGTGAATATATCCGCCAGCTGATACTCAGTGTTGACAATATCTAGCTCGATCACTCCCTTTTCCACTTGCTCTTTGATAAAGTAGTAGCGTATGTAAATGTGCTTCGCCTAGGAGTGTTGAACGTAGTTGCAGCAAAGGGCAGTGGCGCTTTTTTGTCACAGTACATTGGAATTTTGTTGAAGCCAAGACCGTTATCAGTTAAATGTGATCTCATCCATAAAACTTGAGCACAACAACCGTACATAGCAATGTATTCAGCCTCTGTACTTGATATCGCAGCGCTTTTCTGCCTTATGGATGCCCAACTAATCAGTCTATCTCCAAGAAGTTACACACTGTCAGAAGTGTTACGTCTAGTATAATGACACCCAGCATAATCCGCATCTGCATATGATATTAGTGCAATAGAGGAATCCTTCGGATGCCACAGACCACGATGAAGTGTTCCTTTAAGATACCGAAAGATCCTTTTCACAACATGTAAGTGCTTTTCGGTAGGCCGAGCTTGATAACGGGCACACATGCATATAGCAAACTGCAAATCAGGCCTGCTAGCAGTCAGATAGAGAAGGGTGCCGATCATTCCACGGTAAAGTTTAGGATCGACAGCAATCCCATCCATATCCTCTCTAAATTGGATCTCTCCACCATTGGAGTGTCCACGGGGTCACAGTTTTCAAAATGATACTTTTTCAAAGATTCAAGAGCATATTCGGATTGATTAATAAAGATGCCTCTGGGATTTTGAGAAATTTGTAACCCTAAGAAAAATGAAAATTTTCCCATCATCGACATCCTAAAGCGTGTGGACATGATTTTCTCAAAATGCTCAGACAGTCTTTGAGTAGTGGCAGCAAAAATTATATCATCAACAAAAATTTGTACCAGTATCATGTCGTTGTCCTCCTTGAGAATGAACAATGTGGGGTCCACTTTGCCTTTGGAGAAGCCTTCCGAGATGAGATAAGACGATAGGAGATCATACCACGCGCGTGGAGCTTATTTCAACCCATAAAGAGCCTTCTTAAGCTTGTACACATGATTAGGATACTCCGGGTTGACAAATCCACTCGGTTGACTAACATAGACTTCTTCCCTTAATTCACCGTTGAGAAATGCCGTCTTTACATCCATTTGGTAAACGATCATATTCATGTGAGCAGCATAAGCAAGGAATGGTCTAATCGCCTCCAATCTTGCAACAGGAGCAAAGGATTCTTCAAAGTCAATACCCAATGCTTGTTTATAACATCGTGCAACCAATCTCGCCTTGTTCTTTAACGCACCACCCAATTCATCAAGCTTAACCTTAAAAACCCACAACAAAGTAAGAATGTCAACTTTGTCGAGTAAAGGAACTAATTCCCATACTTCAAGTCGTTGAAATTCATTAAGTTCTTCTTGCATGGCTTCAATCCAAGATGATTGTACCATGTCTTGTTGCCAAGTTTTAGGTTCAATGTCAGAGAGAAATGCATCAAAGTAGAGGTATAATGCATGTTCTTGTAGTTGATGGTGTGTTGAGACTGTTCGATCGACATCACCAATAATATTGCGGATTGGGTGATCCTTTGTCCATTGGGTGTTGTGATTTTCAATCCGTGGTGGTCTGGAATGAACGATTGCAGGAGCTTCCTCTGAGGTAGACGCATCGTTAGGGTTTTCGGGTTTTTGTGAACCAAAGAATGGAAGCTCTTGTAAGTGAGCAATTTCCAAATCGTGATCATTGTAATCCTCTTCAACATCATTAGGAATGAGTGGGGGTGTTGATTCAGGTGTAGTTTAAGAATTGTTGGGGGATGGTGCATCTGGTTCAGTAGTGACTACAGATACATCTGATTGATTTCCATTATCTTGAGCAACAACTTCGGGAATCGGAGCTACTACAGGTGCTGGAGAATCATCACTAGGTGGATCAAAGAATTCATAAAACATAGGTTTAAATAACTCATCCCACTCGAGCATTTTAGGTGGTGTAAATGATGGAGAAGTATGATTGTTGGGAGTTAATCCGGAACTAATATTATCGGTTCCCATCTCACGAAGTGTGGCTTTAGAGCTGCGTTGCTCAGAAGCCATCACTGTCATCTCATCAAAATCGGCATCCAAAGTTTATACTATCTTTCCAAGATGACAGTTATAAATCCGGTAAGCTTTCTTTACGGGTGAGTAACCAATGAAAATACCAATATCAACCTTCGGTTGAAGTTTTCCCAAATTCTCACTATTAGTATTTGGATAACACGGTGCACCAAACACATGAAGAAAGGAAATATCGGGTTTGTGTCCATGAAGAAGCGCATATGGAGTTTTTCCATGGCGCTTACGAATGATTGAGTAGTTTTGGGTATAACATGCGGTTGCCACTGCTTCAGCCCATAAGAATAAAGGAGCATTCACATAAATCAACATGGTTCTAGCAGCTTCCATAAGTGTACCGTTACGTCTTTCCACGACACCGTTTTGTTTTGGAGTGAAAGCAATTGAAGTGTCATGTGAAATACCGACCTCTTCATAATATTCGCGTAGAGTTTGATTAACGAACTCAGTTCTGTTATCAGTTCGAATGCGGCGAACAATAGCATTAAGACGCACCTGAATCATCATAAGAAAAGTAATAATATATGCTGGTGCTTGATCCTTGGTTGCTAAGAACTTAACCCATGTAAACCGTGAAAAATCATCCATCATGACGAGGATGTATTTTCGACCACTCACACTAGCCGTACGCATTAGCACGCAAAGATCCATGTGGAAAAGATACAGTGGTTCTTAGTTGGTGTCTTCAGCTTTAGGTTTGTATGATTTCTTGGTGCTTTTCCCCAATGAACACGCAGAACATAAATGAACCTTGTCGAACTTGAGTTTTGGAAGACTACGAACAAGCTCATTTTTAGCCAAATGGTTAATAGCATCAAAGTTAAGATGAGATAACCGGCGATGCCACAACCATGACTTGGTCTTAGATGCTTTGGAGAGAAGGCATACAGGAGAGGCGGCCATCATGTTTTGAATGGACAGTGTATACATATTATCCCCGCGAGAACCTTTTAACAAATCATTTCCTGCAAGATCACGAATGAAGCAAGTATGTTGACGAAAAGCAACCTCAAGGTTTGAATTGCAAAATTATCCCACTAAAAATAAATTATGACCAGGTCCCTCCACGTAATACACCCTTGAAATTGTAACATTGCCAATTTGATATTCACCATAACCCATGATCTTAATATGGTCGTTACCAAATTTCACTGTTCCTAGAAACTTACTGACGAAATTTCTGAGCATCGAGCGGTCTCTGGTCATATGCTTGGAGCATCCAGAGTCCAAGTACTAGAGGATGCTTTGGACCACCTGAAAATATCACCAGACAAAGACGATGTATCGGAATCTAATAGTTCCTCTGTGTTAGCAGGTACAGATATATTTATCTTAGATTTGCTATAAGAATAACTCTTAGGCTTCCAAATTTTCTTCCTAGATGTCGGCTTAGATTCTAGTTGTCTAAGATCTTGAGGTACTTCTTCACTGGTAGGCACAATAGTGGGGGCAGACCTAGTTAAAGGGCGCTTTTTACATTTTTTAGTGCTAGTGTTCCTATTTAAAGGACGCTGAGACCTAACTTCAGTGGATGTGATCCTAGTTAAAGGGTACGTAGTTCCATTTCCAGTAAAGGTCCTACCAGTGGGTTTCCATTGCCAACCAACTTGGGTGAATTTCTTCCCTGATGGAGTCCATTCAATATTGTTCCTAATGGCATACATTTCATTCACATGGTCAACAAGGCATAAATCATGACGCTGAGAAAACATGAATTCATTACAATTCCAACATCTTAAATTAGAATTCACATTTTGCTTAGGCTGCTACACAAGCGCATGGCCTTTAGTCTTAGCTACATGATTCTTTTTAGTTAAATTTGAAATAACATTCCTAGGGTGAACTTCTACTTTCTTCTTCGCAGTCCTACTAGTGGAAGGATTGATCCTATCTTTCTTGTCTTGAGATCCTTTAGCCTTAGTAGACACAATCACTCCTGTAGAAGCCAAGGGAACATTATTTACAGATTTTGATTTAGCCTTGATGGGTGTGTTTAAAATGGGCTTAGCTCCTGGTGTCTTATTGAATGGAGTCATAGTAATGGTGGGAGTTTGTTGTCTAAGTGATGTAGAACTAGGTGGGCCTATGAAATTAAGATATGATAGGCAACATTGTACTCGCTCATTATATAAATGAGCAGCAGTGTACTCGTTGTTTGTGGGATCAGATTCATATAAATCATCTAAAATGTCCCTTGTAAGAAACACATGTCTAATTGCCTTTTTCATATAATCCATGTAAACCGTTGAATTCTTAAGGGTCGGGTTCCTAAAAAGCACCACTTCTTTTGTATTTGGAGCACTAGAGGTCGGGGCAGAGATTGTTGCTGGATTATCAACAACTTCTTGTCCTTTGAGTTGAAGCGACTCCTTTAATTCAGCTATAACCATGTTTTTATCTGTGAGCTGAATATTTAGGTCAGAGATTTCCTCACATTTCTTGTTCAGTTGGTCAAAAAGTGACTTTTGCTCTGCCTCATTAAAAGTGAAGCGTTCTTCAATCGAACCAGAAACTTGTGAGACACCATGCCTTACTTTTTCAAACTCCCCTAGCATAGAATTAATTCTATTTTCTAGGGCATGATTTTTAATCTCTGCAACCTCTAGTTCCACTTTCTCTGCTAATGCTTCTCTCTTATGTCTCATGATTTCTTCCTCTAATGCCTGAACCACCTGAATCATCTTATCACTCGTCTCAACGTTGTTTTCATAATCATTTGTTTTTTAAAGAGTTTCATTTTTAGATTGGTGTCCAATTTCAAGAGATATACAATGTTGTTGAAGCTCATCAAAACGTTTTGAAAGTGAGTTATAAGAATCTTGATGCTTTAAAAATTTAGCGTTAGATTCGTGACATGAATGATTATCTACATTATTCACAGATTCAAAAATATTCACAGAGAGATCATGCACATCATCACATTTATTCACAACAGATGTAATCTCAATAGCACATTCAATAGTCACAACTTGCATCACATCGATAGACACCACTTGTTCCAAGAATCGGTCATATTCGGACAAAATCTTTTCTTTCTCAAGTAAATGTTACTCATAAGCATCATCCATTTCATGGAAAAAATTTTGAACATCAGCCATTTCGAAATTAAGATTATCCCCGAGATCTAGAAAACCCTCTTTAAGATTGTTTACAAACGGAACGATCTCTTTCTCAAACACCGATTTCATGTGTTCGAAATCCCATTCTCCAGGGGGTTGAGCCGTTGAAGTCGTACATTCCTTAATGACCTTGTCAAATCTGGTAAAGTATCATCTAATCTCTTTCAAGCTTAGCAATACTGTACTTACCGGTGGAAGACCCTTTTGAATTTCCTTAGGTTCATTCGGGTTGACAAGTGTAGGAAAAATACTAAGGTTTTCTCTAGTAGACATGTAATTTGGTTTATGGATAAATTCCCTTTGTATGTTAAAGCGAGTTCTAAAATCCAGTTTTGCATACTCTTGATTAAGTTTATCATAATCAAACTTAAGATATTCCAAAATCATTTTTGAACGATTCTCGTCAATTAGTGATATATATTCAGAATCATTTGAATTACCAATCTGGTCTAAGACCAAACCTAGCTTTGTTGCATCATAAAGTCGCGGGTTATGGTTACTAGCTTGCTTTGCATAACCCGGGTTAGGTGGCAGGTCTGTTAAATGCGATAGAGTAAATTCCTTAAACGATGAATGAAACAAGTGTACTAGATGCGGAGCGGAGTATTGTTTTAAAAGCAAAACTTCAGTCTTTTTAATTTTCTCAGACGCCTTAATTTCCGTTTCAACCCTTTTAGACTCGAGAATTTCGAAATTCGTTTGCAGTTTTTGAAAATTAGTAATGAATGACTCTTTTTCTTTAAGTTCTTTTGAAAGATTTGCTCTTAAACTTTTGAATTTCTAGCAAGTTATCCATTTAGACTTTCCTAAACCTATCAAACTCTGGATTGGTTAAGGTATTGGTTAACGGAGTTAATTCCAAGGTTTGAACCTTTTCCTTATACAAAGCAAGCTCGACAGATAATGTCTGATTAACACTAAGGGTTTCAAGGACCGCAGTATTCATTTGGCCAAGCATAGATGCCGACACCATAACCAAATATTGTTGAACAGATGAATTCGTAGACGTAATAGCTCCCGGTTGTGTTTCACTCAAAGTCTGGGGACTTACATTTATATCACTATCATTTTTTGTCTCCTCATTTGAATTACTAACCACCGGAGGCTGTTCCGGATACGGAGACGCTTGCTTAACTTGATAAGGTACAATACTAGTATCATTGGTAATATTTGGTACCTCAGCGATGCGGTCAGACCCATAGAGAGAGAGAGATTTGCCATAAGAGCTGCCTTGGCGGTGTTAAGGTCATCACAGTCTGAATCATATGCATCAAGATCATCACACTGATATGCTGCATTGTTCGTGAAAGCTGATGTGAGTCCTTCAGTATCCGCAACTCCTGGATCTGCTAGAAATGCTAATTCCTCCTCATCGAGCTCTCGACCTTGTGATTGAGCATTAACCAAGTAAATCTTTTCTTGAAACCAAGTACCATCCCTATTCCTCTTTGGTTTCGTACACTCCCGAGCCATATGTCCTTCCCCTTTACAGTTATAGCAGATGATCATCTTCACTTTACCAGTGTTGTTTCCTCTTGCAGCAGTGTTAAATGGGCGTGCACTGATAGGTGTGAAAACACCCATTCTTTTACCACTTAATTATAATAAAAACCAAGCCAAAACGTGTATTTTATGTCATAAATGTCGGAATTATGCGTGGTTTGTGTTTTTGTTGTGATTTAGGACCAAAATGTGAAAAGGGAGGAAAACACGGGCTTTCACGGGCTTTTATCAAAGAAAACGACAAAAGACAAAGTCAAGAGATCAAGAGTGCAAAAAGAACGGAAGTCCAAGGCCTATTATAAAGATTTATCGAAGAACAAGTCTAAAGACGGAAGTTTAATAAAGCCGAAGAACTCGAGTCTAATAAAATAAAGAAATTATAAGACGAGTTTAATTAATCCCGAGACAAAGTCGATAAAGTCGAAGAATTTAAAAGACGAGAAGACATAAAGAAAGAAAGAAAGAGGAGGCAACACATGCACCTCCCCATTTTCCTATAAATACCCTCCTAAACTCATTTAGGATGGTTGGTTAGTTTTAGTTTAGAGTAGTTTCCATTTTCATTTTGGTAGGTGATTCTTGAGAGAGAAAGTGACAGTTTCTCTCACTAGGATCTCAATCTTTTATCTTCCTTTCTTGTTTGTAATCAAAACTTTACTTTCAAATAGCTTCATTCTTGTTTTAATCTTAATCTTATTCTATCTTTCTTAGTTTTTTTTTATATGATCTTAAATCTGATCTCTTTATATACATGTCTTGTTGATTTTGATGTTTGATTAAAAAGTTCATCTTTTTTTTCATCTAAGCTTTTATACGAATTAAGCTATAAGTTTGACAATCTTATTGGCTTATTTTGTATTTAGCTTATTTACTTTTTAGTTTTCTTAAAAAGTTTAGTCTTTTTAAAGTTTGCTTATTTCGTAATTTTCAAGTTTTCAAATTTATGCTTATTGATCTTTTAATGTTTGATTTTTATAGCTTAAAGTATTTTAGTGCTTATGATGTTAATTATCTTATTTTTGATTAAGTGCTTTTTAGTTAATTTTTATAAAAAGTTGTTTTTAAATATTTTTATTATTTAGTATTCTTAAAAGTTTTTAAATTTTGGTCTATTAGCTTTTTCTTAAATTTGATTTGGTTAAGTTTTTAGATAAGTGCTTATTTGCTTATTGTATGCCATCGTAATGCTTAAGGGTTTTACCAGTACGATCCAGTAAGTGTGATCGCATAAACCCCGAGGGTTTCTACTTGCGATCCATTACTGCGATCCATAGTACGATCGTCACCACGATCACACTCCATAATCCTCACCACGATCACTTGTTGCGATCGTGGGTACGATCGTGAGTGCGATCCGTGGGTACGATCCATGTTACGATCCAACATTACGATGGAATAAACATGCATACTACGATGGAATCAACATGCATACTACGATGGAACCTTAATTTTGAATACGATGGAAACATTTCCATTGCGATGTAATGTCCAGCATGCATGCATGCTTAATGTTTTAGCGCCAAATCAAGCAGCTAGCTTGCTAGCTTCCAGCAGCTAGCCTGCTAGCTTCCAGCAGCTCGCCTGCTAGCTTGTTTATTTAATAGTATTGTTCCGTATTTGTTTAGTTTTATCTGAAAGTTGTTCCGATTTTATTTCTGAAAGTTACGTATTTTTAGTTGAATTTTTCGTCGATTTTTATTATTAATATTTTTCGTAAAGTTCAAGTTTTATCTTTTATTTAGTACCCGCTTTAGGTTTTCCCTCGTTTAGCTTTAAAGTACCAGTTTAGTTTTATTCTCTCCTTTTTCATTTAGTAAACTTTATTTTCGAGTCGATAGTTGATTTCGTCCTTTAGTTTTATTTTTATTAATTGTTTCGCTTTAAATTTCGTTTTATTATTTGTTTTAATATTCGTTTTAATATCGTTTTAATTTTTAGTTTTTAATATTCACCTTGTTTTACTTTTATTATTTGTACTTGTCTTTAGTTTGTTTTTAAATACTTTTCGCATTTACTTTTTAATTAGTTATAGATAACCAACTTCACTTTTTCTTAACCAAAAACAATTGAGTCGCACTTTGAACCAGAAATCAATTCGTTAAGACACCGAGAAAACGAACTTTTTAACTAGCAAAAAACTCAATTTCAAATGGCGCCGCTGCCGGGGACTTACTATGAGCCACAATTTCAATCTCAACCGATGACTTACTATGAGCCACATCCGTGCTATAATTCTGGTTTTCATAACTGTGAGCCCCCACACCCCAACATCAATCATCAATCCTCTCAGAGAATTCGTATTGCCCAACAACTCACTACTCTGAATGAAGAAAGATAAGCCATTCTTTTGAAACTTCATGACGGCTTAATTCAACTGACCGAGGCATTGAATGAACAAAAGCGACATCAACAAGAGCAAGTATCTAATCTTAGTGATTATACCCCTCCTCTTGTGCGTCAATACTATTATGATGATGATGACGATGAGAATACTATTTCTTGGAATGATCTAGCTGCTCAATGTCCCAGCGCAATTGTACTTCCTTCTCTTAATATCCCCAATGCCTCTAAGGATTGTGATACTTCGAGTGAGATTAGTGATGTTGGTCTTGATAAATTCTTTGATGAGGTTTGTGATGTGCTAACTTTTGAGGAGCTTACGGATGAGGTCGCTCTTAATGATGATGCTCCTTCCACCAACACTTTGGGAGATGATTCTTTGGCTTTCTCTAATCCTCTTTTTGATCAAGATGATGATTTTACTTCTAGTGATGACGAGTCACTATCCGATGAAGACGTTCCGAATGAAACTTTCAAGATTTATTCGAACCCTTTATTTGATTTTGATGACGCCTACATATCTAGTAAGGTGAATCCCCTCTTTGACGAAGGGATTGAGGACATTGATAGCTCTGATTCTCTTGCTATTAATGAGCATCCTTTGTTAGCCATGCCTCCTTCTATCGCAGAGGTGGAAAGACTTGACTCTACTGAAAAAGGGACACAGGTGGAAGGTAATTGTTCTCATACTTCTCATATTCTATTGCCACCTCATCCTACCGCGTGCACACCCAAGCGGGTGATGTATCGCTTTTACTCTCCTCGTTTCATACTGAGAAATGAGGATGAGTGCTTTGACCCGGGAGGTGACAATGACCATTCTATGATTGATACCTTTACGGCTTTGTCGAATAGTGACCATCCATTGTCTTTGGGGGATGACAATTTGTCTCCTTTACCCACCCCACCTCCCGTGGATCCAGATTTCACATACTTCTCGTATGTTGAAAGGACCTTTCTACCATTCAAGACTTATCCTCCTGCCTCTCCTTTATTATACTCCTCCAGGAACGAGGACAAGGTCTTTGATCGTGGTATTACATTTGAGGCTTCCCCATGGACCATTTAATTCGGGGACGAGTCAGGCTCGTGACTCGGTTAACAAAAACAAGCACTTTTTGGGAGGCAACCCGATTATCTTTCTATCTTTACCTGTTTTCACCATAAGTGTAGGGGTGAGCCCCGTGGTGTTTCTTGTTTTCTTTCTTATCATGTGCAGGGATTAGAGCTTCAAAGACACACTCTTGATGACTTTTGACGAACTGTGATTCCGTGTTCCCTTCTTCCCGGTTCTATCCTAAACTCTTTTCGATTCACTATTTTATATTTCTCAATATTAAAATAGGAATCTCGTTAGTTGTCTCTTCCTTAGCAAGATTTAAACAACGTGCACAATGTCTTAAGTGTAGGGGAGTTTACTCCCACATGCTTAAACATTGAGGACAATGTTTATCTCAAGTGTAGGGGGACTTCTATCGAAGTTAAGTGGTCTTTTCCTTGTATTTGTCCTCATTTTAACCAAAACATCAATTTTTCGACATTTTTCAAAAATTTTGATCTATTTTGGCCTATTAGTTTTACCTTTGTATAGTTATTTTCTTTCTTTACTAGAATAAATTTTAATAAAGTGGTTTTAAATTTCAACGTTGTGAATCTTTTGACTCAACCCGAGTTTACTTATCTAAGTTCACTCTAGCTAGTATCCTTAACGTGTTTAAGTCAAGTTTTGCTAGGCTTTTATATAGGGAGCCATAAAACGCGAAAGTCTTAACTCTCACGGGTTAAGAACAAGAACTTTTCGCAAGTTCCTATAATTGATCCTAGAGAGTTGTTTATCAAGGGAACTTTAAAATGCGATTTCTAAACTTGAAAAAGTATAAGAATTTGCAAGATCCTATAGGCGACTCGAAAACCCAAAACTTTGATTTAATAGGCTAAGCATCCACGAGTCTCATTCCTTGAGATTTTAAATTGTGGAGAACGAGAGATGATAGAGTCAATTATAAGTTTGGTATTCTTTCGTGAATTTATGTGAGTTAATTATAAGCCTATTCTCCCATCGCTTGTTAATAAATTTATCTGCAATAAATAAGGTTGTACGATTTGAAAAGTTAGTTAGCTTCTAGCCCAAGATCGTTTAAAAGTTGCTCGGCATTGATTAGAGTTCATAGCCAAGGCATAACTTATTGAAGCGGGACGCGAAGATTGGCGAGTCCGAAAAGGCCCTAACAAGGCATGAGGGCTACATTTTGTTGCTAAAGATCCCAAGTGATGTGAAGAATCATTTATCAAAAATCAATATGAAGGATCGAGACACATGACGAAAAACAAATACTCCTGAAAGATCATGGAGAAGTCTATCCAAAAAGGCCCTAACAAGGTATGAGGATAAATAGATCCAAGTCATAAAAGGAGGCGGATCGTTGTATATCAAAATCCCAAATAAAGATTGGAGAAAAATGAAGAAGTTGTGGTCCAAATATGAAGAATCTCTCAAAAGCTTCAAGTGAAGAAAATTCCTATTATGAAGAGAAGACCATAATTTCAAGAACGTCTCTCAAGATCTGAAGTATGAAGTCGCTGCCAAATATCGGTCCGAGAAAGGTCTCAAATCGTGAGGCGAGTTATGCCAAGATATGAAATTTAAGAGGTCCCGGGAAGCAGTTTTAAAAGATTTTGTCCTTTAGCTAACTATTGATTAAATCGTTCACTTTATTTTCGGCCTAAATAACTATCGAAATAAGTCAAACAATGCATCCTCGTGATCATTCAAGACAAAAATAAAATATAAGAGATACACCTAGGAATAAGGGAGTCTAAGTAAATAATTAGCCCACATGAATTCGTGTTAGTTTGCTAACTTATAATAATAATGATCTCGTTTTTAAGCTTGGTATGGGGAACGTGAAACTTGAGAATGATGAGCATTCATGACAACCAAAACCCCAATGTAAGTCTTTGATTTCTCTACTTGTTTTGTTCTTTAAAGTTTTCTTAGTGTTTAGTATTTAATAAAGGCCAAGGTGGGTTATCTATGATGAAAAATGTAAACCGTGCTTTGAAATGAATGCATTGCATGAGGACATTGCAATGGTCAAGTGTAGGGGATTTGATAGGTGTGAAAACACCCATTCTTTTACCACTTAATTATAATAAAAACCAAGCCAAAACGTGTATTTTATGTCGTAATTATCGGAATTATGCGTGGTTTGTGTTTTTGTTGTGATTTAGGACCAAAATGTGAAAAGGGAGGAAAACACGGGCTTTTATCAAAGAAAACGACAAAAGACGAAGTCAAGAGATCAAGAGTGCAAAAAGAACGGAAATCTAAGGCCTATTCTGAAGATTTATCGAAGAACAAGTCTAAAGACGGAAGTTTAATAAAGCCGAAGAACTCGAGTCTAACAAAATAAAGAAATTATAAGACGAGTTTAATTAATCCCGAGACAAAGTCGATAAAGTCGAAGAATTTAAAAGACGAGAAGACATGAAGAAAGAAAGAAAGAGGAGGCAACACATGCACCTCCCCATTTTCCTATAAATACCCTCCTAAACTCATTTAGGAGGGTTGGTTAGTTTTAGTTTAGAGTAGTTTCCATTTTCATTTTGGTAGGTGATTCTAGAGAGAGAAAGTGACAGTTTCTCTCACTAGGATCTCAATCTTTTATCTTCCTTTCTTGTTTGTAATCAAAACTTTACTTTCAAATAGCTTAATTCTTGTTTTAATCTTAATCTTATTCTATCTTTCTTAGTTTTTTTTATATGATCTTAAATCCGATCTCTTTATATACATGTCTTGTTGATTTTGATGTTTGATTAAAGAGTTCATCTTTTTATTTCATCTAAGCTTTTATATGAATTAAGCTATAAGTTTTACAATCTTATTGGCTTATTTTGTATTTAGCTTATTTACTTTTTAGTTTTCTTAAAAAGTTTAGTCTTTTTAAAGTTTGCTTATTTCGTAATTTTCAAGTTTTCAAATTTATGCTTATTGATCTTTTAATGTTTGATTTTTATAGCTTAAAGTATTTTAGTGCTTATGGTGTTAATTTTCTTATTTTTGATTTAGTGCTTTTTAGTTAATTTTTATAAAAAGTTGTTTTTAAATATTTTTATTATTTAGTATTCTTAAAAGTTTTTAAATTTTGGTCTATTAGCTTTTTCTTAAATTTGATTTGGTTAAGTTTTTAGATAAGTGCTTATTTTGTATTTGCTTATTTGCTTATTGTATGCCATCGTAATGCTTAAGGGTTTTACCAGTATGATCCAGTAAGTGTGATCGCATAAACCTCGAGGGTTTCTACTTGCGATCCATTACTGCGATCCATAGTACGATCGTCACCACGATCACACTCCATAATCCTCACCACGATCACTTGTTGCGATCGTGGGTACGATCGTGGGTGCGATCCGTGGGTACGATCCATGTTACGATCCAACATTACGATGGAATCAACATGCATACTACGATGGAATCAACATGCATACTACGATGCAACCTTAATTTTGAATACGATGGAAACATTTCCATTGCGATGTAATGTCCAGCATGCATGCATGCTTAATGTTTTAGCGCCAAATCAAGCAGCTAGCTTGCTAGCTTCCAGCAGCTAGCCTGCTAGCTTCTAGCAGCTAGCCTGCTAGCTTGTTTATTTAATAGTATTGTTCCGTATTTGTTTAGTTTTATCTGAAAGTTGTTTCGATTTTATTTATGAAAGTTACGTATTTTTAGTTGAATTTTTTGTCGATTTTTAGTATTAATATTTTTTCGTAAAGTTCAAGTTTTATCTTTTATTTAGTACCCGCTTTAGGTTTTCCCTCGTTTAGCTTTAAAGTACCATTTTAGTTTTATTCTCTCCTTTTTCATTTAGTAAACTTTATTTTCGAGCCGTAGTTGATTTCGTCCTTTAGTTTTATTTTTATTAATTGTTTCGCTTTAAATTTCGTTTTATTATTTGTTTTAATATTCGTTTTAATATCGTTTTAATTTTTAGTTTTTAATATTCACCTTGTTTTACTTTTATTATTTGTACTTGTCTTTAGTTTGTTTTTAAATACTTTTCGCATTTACTTTTTAATTAGTTATAGATAATCAACTTCACTTTTTCTTAACCAAAAACAATTGAGTCTGATACACGCATTTTGTGTGGGGTTCAAAATTATTTCTCGGTATCCTCTCGAATTGATCTCAGTTAAAAGTGGAATGATTTGTTCTTGGTGACAAAAAGTGGATTTGGTTTTCTATTCTACTAAACAGATAAATGAATAAAATGGTAATGAAATAAACTTAAAACTAGCAACAAACAAAACTTGAATTAATACTTGGAGAAATACCCTTACAGTAAAATACCCTATGCGGAATGTTGGGCTTATGCGGAAAGTATGGCCATTTGGAAAGTTCCCTATGCGGAATGATTGCTATGCTGAATAAAAAAGCTCAATTCGGAAAACTTGCCCTATGCGGAAAAAAAATAAGTTTTATGCGGAAAATAAGGACCATTCGGAAAAACCGGGCTATTCGGAATATTTGGCTTATGCGGAAAAATGCTCTATGCGGAAAGTAAGGACCATTCGGAAAGTTAGCTCTTATGCGGAAAATACTTCTATTCGGAAAAATCAAGTCTATGCGGAAAGATAGGTTCTATGCGGAAAAATGTGGCTATTCGGAAAAACTAACCCTATGCGGAAAATCAACACCATTCGGAATATTTCAAATATTCCGAGTAAAAGAAAGTTAAAAACTCCATTCGGAATACCCAAAATTCCGAATAAGGCAAATGGAAGTCTCGCCTATTCGGAATATTGGGTCTGTTCGGAAAGTTTTGAAATGAAAGAACAGAAACAGTAGAGACGGAACAGGGGATACGAATTACAACCAAAATCTAACCAAAAACTCAAAAAGGTTTTACCAAACTAACCAATAATCATTAACATACCATAAGAAACAAATCCCACCAATAAAAATACTAAATCAACAACTTTTTAAGATCAAACTAAAATCAAATAAAAGCTTAAGAACTTGCAATAAAAATGATGAAGAACAAGATGAATAGAAAGATGGAATAGATTGATTAATGGAAGAATAACAAGGTTAATGAACAATGATTACAAGATTGAAAAAGAAAAATGAAAAATCATCAAACACCCTAGTGGTGTTTGTGATGAAAACCACGAACCAAAGGAACTGGGAAAGAAAAATGAACTCACTCCCTCATTGTGTGAAGGGAAAGACTATTTATACTCCTAGTGGTTGGTTGGTGAGTGGGCTTTCTCCCTTTCTTCTTGTCTTCTCGTCTTTTCAGAAAAGTTGACGTTTTCGATTCTGATTCGGGATTTGTCGTCGATTAAATCCAACTCGTCTTTTAATTTCTTCGTTAAATAGACTTGAGTTTCTTCGACTTATGAAAATCTTCCATCTTTAGTCCTTTTCTTCGATAAATCTTCGAATAGGCCTAGTGACTTCAAATCTTTTGCATCTCTTGGACAATAGACTTCGTCTTGAGTCTTTTTCCCTTGGTAAATCCCGTGCAATCCCATGTTTTCTTTAATATTTATCCGGTTAGCTCTGAAAACACAATAAACACAAAAACCACGCATAATTCCAACCAATTGATATTAAATACGTGTTTTGATCTTGTTTTAGCCCGAATTAAGTGGTAAAAGGATGGGTGTTTACACACCTATCAAATCCCCTACACTTAACCATTGCCATGCCCTCATGCAATGCTTAGTGATAAAGCAATTTTACATTTTTCTCATAATTAATCAACCTTGGCCTTATTTAAACTCTACTAAACAACAATTAAAATACTAAGAGAACTTAAAACTTTAAAATAAACAAAAGGATGGAAATAACTTGTAAAGAAATCAAGGACTTACATTAGGGCTTTGGTGTTGCGAAGATTTATCACCCTCAAGTTTCACGTTCCCCAAACTAAGCTTAAGAACGAGATCATTGTTATTATAAGTTAGTAAATCAAACACTTACACACATGGCTTAATTAAATGCTTAAACTCCCTTATTCCTAGGTGTATCTCTTATATTTTATTTTGGTCTTAGAATGATCATAAAGATGCATTTTTGGACTTATTTCGATAGTTTATTAAGGCTGAAAGCAAAGTAGGACGATTTGATCAATAGTTAGCTAAAGGACAAAATCTCTTAAAACTGCTTCTCGGGATATCAAAAAGTTCATATCTTGGCATAACTTGGTTCACGATTTGAGACCTTTCTCGGGCCGATATTTGGCATGTACTTCATACTTCATATCTTCGAGAGACGTTCTTGAGATAATGGTCTTCTCATCATAATAGAGTTTCTTCACTTGGAGACTTTTGAGGGGTACTCCAACTTTGTTGACCACGACTTCATGATTATTTCTTCAATCTCTGATTGGGATTTTGAGATACAACGATCCGCCTCCTTTTCGGACTTGGATCTATTTATCCTCATACCTTGTTAGGGTCTTTTCGGATAGACTTCTCCATGATCTTTATGGGAGTTGATTTCTTTTTGTCGTGAGTCTTGATCCTTCATATTGACTTTAGGAATAATGCTTTTCACATCACTTTGGATCTTCAGCAATAAAATTGAATCCTCATGCCTTGTTAGGGCCTTTTCGGACTCGCCAATCTTCGCACCCCGCTTCATAAGTTATGCCTTGGCTATGAACTCTTATCATTACCGAGCAACTTTTAAACGATCTTGGGCTAGAAGCTAAGTAACTTTTCAAATCGTAAGACCTTACTTATTGCAGATAAATTATTAGCAAGTGATGGGAGAATAGGCAAATAATCACACCAAGTGAGCTTGCGCAAGAATACCGATTTATAATTGGCTCTATCATTTCTCGTCCTCCACAATTTAAAATCTCAAGTAATGAGACTCGTGGATACTTAGCCTAATAAACCGATTAAGGTCTACATGGTTAAGGATACTAGCTAGAATAAACTTGGATAAGTCCATTCGGGTTGAGTCAAAATAAACGCAACGGGCCTAATATGTCAAAGATATCTAAACTAGATACAACACTTTATTAATATTTTTGACTTTATTGCGGGATATATACATATGAAAGCAACGATAAAAATTTAAAAAAATACGACTAAATGGCCAAAGTTAATAAAAAAATTTGAAAAATGTTGAAAAATATGATTTTCCGGTTAATTGAAGGCATGTTCATGGAAAAGTCCACTTAAAACTTCGATAGAAGTCTCCCCTACACTTAAGATAAACATTGTCCTCAATGTTTAAGCATGTGGGAAAAAGTCTCTCCTACACTTATGACATTGTGCACGTTGGTTAACTCAAGTTAAGGAAGAGACTAAAGTGATCAATTTCAAATGTGAGTATGAAGAAAACTGAATCATGATAGTTGAGAGATAGAACCGGATTTCGGATTACACGGGAGCACGGTTCTTCAAAGTTTCCAAGATTTCAGTAATCCCTGTAAGCACATCACCACACAAACACAAACGACCAAAATAGGTCCTCCCCTACACTTAGGGGGTAAAGGGATAGATACTCGGGTTGCCTCCCGAAGAGCGCTTGTTTTTTATAACCGAGTCACGAGCCTGACTCGACCCAAAATTAGTTTATTGGGAACGTGGTGAGGGATGGAATCACCTCGTGAGAGGTGTCCTCACCAAAGTATAACTTCACTCGTTGGCCATTCACCTTAAAATTTGGTCCATTAGGTTGAGCGAGCTCGAGAGTACCATATGGAAAAATTTGGGCAATGGTGAATGGGCCGGACCAACGAGATTTGAGCTTGCCCGAAAAGATTTTCAACCGAGAGTTAAAAAGTAAGACTTTTTCTCCAACATGGAACTCTCGGTTTTTGATCTTGGAGTCGTGAATGAGCTTAGTTCGTTCCTTATAGATCAAAGAATTTTCATAAGCCTCATTCCGAAGTTCATTCAGCTCATTGAGTTGGATCTTGCGTAGGTCACCGGCTTTGTTTATATCAAAATTAGCCCACTTCAAGGCCCAGTAAGCCTTGTGCTCCAACTCAATGGGGAGGTGGCACGCTTTCCCGTACACAAGACGATAAGGCGTACAGCCGATCGGGGTCTTGTAAGCAGTACGGAAAGCCCACAAAGCATCATCGAGTTTATCAGCCCATGCGGCACAATGCTCTCCCACGGTTCTTTCAAGAATTCGCTTCAGCCCTCGGTTGGATATTTCAGCCTGGCCATTAGTTTGTGGGTGGTAGGCTGTGGAAAGACGATGATTTACACCGTACTTAGCCATGACTCGAGCAAATTGGTCATTGCAGAAATGAGTCCCACGATCACTAATAATGGCACGAGGCACACCGAATCTAGCGAATAGAGCTTTCAAAAAGTTACAAACCACCCTTGCGTCATTAGTAGGTAAAGATTTGGCTTCAACCCACTTTGAAACGTAGTCAACGGCTACAAGGATGTATTTGTTTCCTTTAGAAGAAGGGAATGGCCCCATAAAGTCGATACCCCAAACATCAAAAATTTCACACTCTTGAATGAAATTCTGAGGCATCTCGTCTTTATGTGTGATTTTGCCTTGCTTTTGGCAAACATCACATCGTTTGACCATATCGTGAGCGTCACGGTATATGGAGGGCCAATAAAATCCCGAATCAAACACTTTCTTTGCGGTGTAGTTGGGACCAAAGTGACCACCGGTGGGTCCTTTGTGGCAAGCATCAAGGATGTCCGACGCTGCCAGTCCATCAACACATCGACGGATAATCAGGTCGGCACATTGTTTGAATAGGTAAGGGTCGTCCCAAAAGTAAGTCTTAATGTCGTTGAAGAATTTCTTCTTTTGCTGGGATGTCAACCCTTCCTTGAGAATTCCACCCGCCAAGTAGTTTGCAAAGTCCGCAAACCACGGGGTTTCATTCGGTTTCGAGTTTATAGACATTAAGGTCTCCAAGGGAAAAGAATCATTGATTTCTTTAGTCGGATGATCCCCTTGGTATGGATCCTCAAGTCTACTAAGATGGTCCGCGGCTAGGTTTTCTGCTCCTTTTTTATCGCGGATTTTGATTTTAAATTCCTGGAGCAGCAAAACCCAGCGAAGAAGTCTTGGTTTGGAATCTTGCTTTGTCAACAAGTACTTCAGCGCGGAATGATCGGTGTACACAATGGTGGTAGAAAGGACAAGATAGGGGCGGAATTTTTCAAAAGCATAGACAACAGCTAAAAGCTCTTTTTCGGTTGTCGTATAATGCAATTGTGCCCCAGTCATTGTCTTGCTAGCGTAATGGATTGGTTGGAAGTGTTTGTTCACCCTTTGTCCAAGAACCGCTCCAATAGCAAAATCACTAGCATCGCACATCAACTCAAAGGGCAGCTCCCAATTAGGGGTAACCAAGACGGGTGCCTTGGTTAGCTTATCCTTAAGTGAGTTAAAGGCTTCAAGGCACTCTTTGGAAAAGATAAAAGGAGTATCTTTTTCCAAGAGATGGGTCATCGGGCGAGCGATTTGGGAAAAATCTTTGATGAATCGACGGTAGAAGCCCGCATGACCCAAGAAACTTCTCACACCCTTCACAGTTGAAGGTGGAGTCAACTTAGCGATTACATCGACTTTAGCACGGTCAACTTCAAGACCGGCTTTCGAGATCTTATGTCCAAGCACGACGCCTTCTTTTACCATGAAATGGCATTTTTCCCAATTTAGAACTAGGCGAGTGTCTTCGCACCTCTTTAGCATACGTTCTAAATTGGCAAGGCAAGCAGAGACGGAATCTCCGAAGACCGAGAAATCATCCATGAAGACTTCCATGGTTTGTTCAACCATGTCATGGAAGATAGCTAACATACACCTTTGGAAAGTCCCGGGCGCATTACATAAGCCAAAAGGCATTCTTTTGTAAGCGAAAGTGCCATAGGGACAGGTGAATGTAGTCTTCTCTTGATCTTGGGGATCGATGGGTATTTGGAAATAACCCGAGAAACCATCAAGAAAGCAGTAATATTCATTACCGGCTAATCGTTCAAGCATTTGGTCCATGAAAGGTAGAGGGAAATGATCCTTTCTCGTGGCATCATTGAGTTTGCGGTAGTCTATACAAACTCTCCACCCAGTAACGAGACGAGTGGGAATTAACTCGTTGTGTTCATTGGGAACAACGGTTATTCCGCCCTTCTTGGGCATACAATGGATTGGACTAACCCATGGTGAATCCGAAATAGGGTAAATCATACCCGCATCAAGAAGTTTGATAACCTCTGTTTTGATGACTTCATGTATTTTTGGATTCACCCTTCGTTGGCTTTGAATAGTGGGCTTGAAGTCGTCCTCCATGAGAATTTTGTGTGTGCATAAGTGAGGATCAATTCCACGAATATCCGAGATTTTCCACGCAATAGCTTTCTTGTGAGCTTTCAACACAGCAACGAGGCGAGTCTTCTCTTCATCTTTCAAATCCGTTTCAATAATGACGGGTGACTTCTTGTTGTCGTCAAGGAACACGTACTCGAGATGTGGCGGCAACTCCTTAAGTTCCAAATCCGGAGGATTTTCGACGGGAGGCGTTTTCAAGGTCGGAGTATTGATAGCAATGACCGTGGGAGATGGAGGCGAAGGATTGTCTTCGGTGAGAAGATTGTCAAAGAAACTCATGTCTTCATCCCCCTCGGTGGGAGAATCATTAGTAGCTAAATTCGCATCTCCCATGGTAGCTTCAAGATTGTTCCAGAATAAATCACTATCTCCAACTAGAGACAACGATGAATCAATAGAGGACACGGTCTCAACATTGGGAAGAGAGGTAGGAATACTTTTGCAAGCATCATTAAAGTGTTCTTCACAAGCCTCATCGAGAACGTCAATACAATTAACACTCTCATATGAATAAGGTTGTTTGGACAACTTTCCCATGTTGAAGACTACTTTATCGTCACCCACTCTCATGATAAGCTCACCGGCTTCAACATCAATAAGAGTGCGACCGGTCCTCAAGAATGGACGACCAACAATGAGTGGTACACGAGGGTCCATCTCGTAGTCGACGAAAACAAAATCAGCAGGGAAGGTGAATTTGTCGACTCCTACAATGACATCTTCGGCTATCCCCACTGGATAAGCAACCGTACGGTTGGCCAATTCCAAAGTCATTTTAGTGGGGACTAGCTCTGGGAGAGATAATTGCTTCCAAACACTTAGAGGCATGAGATTAATACTGGCACCTAGATCGGCTAGGGCCATGCAATTCTCTACTCCCGGGAAATTGCAAGGGATAAGAAAACGACCCGGATCACCAAGCTTGGTTGGCAATTTCCTTAAGAGCACTGCAGAGCAGTTCTCATTAAGTTGGGTGTTGGCAATGTCGAGGAGCTTTTCCTTGTCGCTCAGAAGATCTTTAAACATTTTCGCGTACTTGGGCATGTGAGCGAGAGCTTCAGCGAAGGAGATATTGAAATTCAGTTGTTTGAACATTTTAAGGAAATTCGAAACCTGAATATCATCCTTGCTCTTTTGCTTCTCTTTCCTCAACCTTGAAGGATAAGGTATATTGGAAGAAGAGGAAGGCTTTGGGAGAATAGGAGCACTCACAACCACGGGTGGAGGAGGGGTAGAAGGAAGAGGTGGAGAAATTGGGGAAGGAGAAGGATGAGGAATAGGAGCAGGCGACTCGTTCTCCTTAGTCACAATCACCGGTGGAGGTATAGGAGTCTCGGGTTCCTTGGTACCTTTACCACTTCGAGTAGTGATTGCTTTCATCTCCCCTCTTGGGTTCGCAACGGTGTTACTCGAAAGAGTACCCGAAGAAGAGGGTTGACTACTTTGGAAAAAACTAGCCATCATGTTCCTCAGATCATTAGTCTGGCTATCCAACGTGTTTCTCATGTCAGCTCTCAAATCATTTCCTTGCTTAACCAAATCTGCCTTCAAATTGCGCACTTCCTCTTGGATATTTCCCACAATCACATCATTGGTCCTCATGTAGGTTGCAACCTCTTGGTGTAATGCAGTGTTGGTTTGGTTGGGAGGAGCAGTGTATGCAGGTGGTTGGTAAGCAGGTTGTTGGTAGACTTGATTGTTACGTGGAGGTGGTTGTTGTTGCTTGTGAGGTGGGATGTATGGTTGTCGAGGTTGTTGTTGTTGTTGAGGAGAGCGGTTAAGGTTTTGTTGTTGGTTTGGGTTGGTAGGAGGGAAACCAGGTGGTGAAAGATAATTGTTGTTGCGATAGCTAAGCAAGTTACGGTCACCTTGGGGTTTTGCTTGATAAGCGGGTTGAGGATAGGTGCCATATGCCGCATTCACATTCTCAGCAGGGTAATCTTGGGTGGCGGTACAAGTTGTGTAAGAGTGGGGACCACCACATATCTCACAAGGTTGGCTGACAGCGTTCACTTGTGCATTTTTGGCGTTGTTGCTGTTGTTGTTGCTGTCGGTGTGGGTGACAAGCGATTCAAGAAGCGTGGTGATTTTGTCAAGTCGCTTGTCGCTGTCATTAGTGCTAGCACTAGCAACATTGGTCCTAACACTCTTGGTTTGCACACGAGATTTGTTCTCAATGATATCCCAAGCAGCATTGGAAGTTTTAGCCAATAAATTACCCCCTGAGGCACTGTTCAGTGAATCTTGGTCACTCATGCTTAAACCATTGTAAAAAGTATTAATTTGATGTACTTTGGTAAAACCATGTTGTGGGCATTTTCTTAAAAGATCTTTGAAACGATCCCAAGATTCACTGAATGACTCATCGTACTTTTGTTCAAAGTTTATAATCTCATTCCGCAAAGCGGTAGTACGAGAGGGTGGAAAAAAGTAATTGATGAACTTTGTTTCCAAATCCGTCCACGAGAGAATACTCTGTGGCGGTTCCTTAGCAAGCCAATGCCGGGCTTGTCCCTCTAAAGAAAAGGGAAAAAGTTGTAACCTTATAACCTCCTGTGGAACTCCATTGAACTTGACCGTGTTGGTGAGTTGTAGAAATCTCTTGATGTGGTCGTGTGGATCATCAATGATGCGTCCCAAGAATGGTTGAGCTGAGACCATCTGGATAAAGCCTGACTTGAGCTCGAAATTGTTGGCGGCAATTGGTGGTATAACAATTGGATCCGTGTTGCCATCAACATGAGCTTGGAGCAATTCAATCATGGGGCGGTTATCCGGAAGTGGCTCATTGTTGTTGTTATTCATGTTGTTGAATGGCGGGTTGTTGTTGTTATTATTGTTGTTCGGAGGTGGTATGTTATTGTTGTTTTGTACACCAGCCATGTCTAAGTTATCGAGAGGCTCGGGCTCTTGATAAGACGTGGATCGAGTGCGCATACACCTGCAAAAGAACGAACAAAACAAAGAAAAATATTTTTGGTTTTTATGTTTTTTACTTTTTAGGATTTTTGAAAGTTTTATATTTTTTAGTGTTTTTGAAAGTTCTTTATGAAAAAGTAACGTTCACGGGGAACGGATCCCAAAATCCAAGTTCTCACAAAAAACTTTTGATCTTAACGAGAGGAGCCGGCAGCGGCGCCATTTGATACACGCATTTTGTGTGGGGTTCAAAATTATTTCTCGGTATCCTCTCGAATTGATCTCAGTTAAAAGTGGAATGATTTGTTCTTGGTGACAAAAAGTGGATTTGGTTTTCTATTCTACTAAACAGATAAATGAATAAAATGGTAATGAAATAAACTTAAAACTAGCAACAAACAAAACTTGAATTAATACTTGGAGAAATACCCTTACAGTAAAATACCCTATGCGGAATGTTGGGCTTATGCGGAAAGTATGGCCATTCGGAAAGTTCCCTATGCGGAATGATTGCTATGCTGAATAAAAAAGCTCAATTCGGAAAACTTGCCCTATGCGGAAAAAAATAAGTTTTATGCGGAAAATAAGGACCATTCGGAAAAACCGGGCTATTCGGAATATTTGGCTTATGCGGAAAAATGCTCTATGCGGAAAGTAAGGATCATTCGGAAAGTTAGCTCTTATGCGGAAAATACTTCTATTCGGAAAAATCAAGTCTATGCGGAAAGATAGGTTCTATGCGGAAAAATGTGGCTATTCGGAAAAACTAACCCTATGCGGAAAATCAACACCATTCGGAATATTTCAAATATTCCGAGTAAAAGAAAGTTAAAAACTCCATTCGGAATACCCAAAATTCCGAATAAGGCAAATGGAAGTCTCGCCTATTCGGAATATTGGGTCTGTTCGGAAAGTTTTGAAATGAAAGAACAGAAACAGTAGAGACGGAACAGGGGATACGAATTACAACCAAAATCTAACCAAAAACTCAAAAAGGTTTTACCAAACTAACCAATAATCATTAACATACCATAAGAAACAAATCCCACCAATAAAAACACTAAATCAACAACTTTTTAAGATCAAACTAAAATCAAATAAAAGCTTAAGAACTTGCAATAAAAATGATGAAGAACAAGATGAATAGAAAGATGGAATAGATTGATTAATGGAAGAATAACAAGGTTAATGAACAATGATTACAAGATTGAAAAAGAAAAATGAAAAATCATCAAACACCCTAGTGGTGTTTGTGATGAAAACCACGAACCAAAGGAACTGGGAAAGAAAAATGAACTCACTCCCTCATTGTGTGAAGGGAAAGACTATTTATACTCCTAGTGGTTGGTTGGTGAGTGGGCTTTCTCCCTTTCTTCTTGTCTTCTCGTCTTTTCAGAAAAGTTGACGTTTTCGATTCTGATTCGGGATTTGTCGTCGATTAAATCCAACTCGTCTTTTAATTTCTTCGTTAAATAGACTTGAGTTTCTTCGACTTATGAAAATCTTCCATCTTTAGTCCTTTTCTTCGATAAATCTTCGAATAGGCCTAGTGACTTCAAATCTTTTGCATCTCTTGGACAATAGACTTCGTCTTGAGTCTTTTTCCCTTGGTAAATCCCGTGCAATCCCATGTTTTCTTTAATATTTATCCGGTTAGCTCTGAAAACACAATAAACACAAAAACCACGCATAATTCCAACCAACTGATATTAAATACGTGTTTTGGTCTTGTTTTAGCCCGAATTAAGTGGTAAAAGGATGGGTGTTTACACACCTATCAGAGTCGCACTTTGAACTGGAAATCAATTCGTTAAGACACCGAGAAAACGTACTTTTTAACTAGCAAAAATCTCAATTTCATGCACCAGCATTGGATGAACTTGGTCTCCCTTGAAGTGGTTGCACAGTAACTCTACCATCTTGGATTGTTGCTAGTTGACGAGAGTTAAAAGAAGTTCTCAACTGATTGTTTGTTGGAGATGGTCCTCGATAACCTCTTTTGTTCAACGTTTGAGTTATGTAGGCAGATATTTGTGCTAGTATATCAGTAGGATTATCCCCTTGTCTGAACTCGGGAACTGGAACCTCATCATCGCAGTAGAAAACTTGTGCTGGTGGAGCTGCATACACACTTGAAGGAGTACTGACATGTTGTGAATAGTGGGGTTGAGGAACTTCATGTTGCTGGTATGTGATAGCAGAATTTGTTGGTGGTTGATAAGGAGATTATGGTTGTTGAGCATGTTGTGATGATAATGTTGGTTGCTGATATTGTTGTTGATATGATGTAGGTGGTTGTGGTAGTATCGAATACTGAGGAAAGCTTGGAGTTTGATACAAGGGATGATATGAAGATTGTTGTCCTATAGAATACGGAGTGTTGTTATATGACAAAGTTGGATGATTTGCCATTAACTCCAATGGTTCGGAATAAGATCCTTGAGACATGCGTTTCTAGAGCACATGCTTCTCGTGTTGCTGCACAAAAGCCTACAGTTGATCTAAATTAGATTTATGCAAATGCCGAATCAATTTAATGTCAGTGATGTATTGGCTCCACTCTGGGGGTAACGTGTTCAAAAACTTGGTGTTGAGCTGAAATTGAGCAATCGAGAGATTATACACGTTCAAATCATTCATCAATGTAGTGAAGCGCCAATAGTAGTCATGAAGTGTTTCCCCTGTAATGTATGAGAACCTATCGAACAAGTCATAAAGTTGACACTCTCGTTCCTGCTTGGTGAATGAAGTCCCTTGTAACAAAACCGTTAATCGATCCCAAAGTTCCTTTGCTACCTTGTGTTCGCTTACTATTCGATAAATATCGGGTGGAAGAGCTTGAAGTATAGTCTGAACGGCCTTGTCATCCGCATCGGAAATAATGTGATTAGCAGCCGTTAATTCATGAGATAGCCTTGGCCGAGTCACATTGTCTACAGTAACTTTGCCCCAATCGAGTGGTCCTTGCTCAATGGATTGAACCATAAGTGTCCCACTAGTTCTACCCATAATATAAGACCTCATGCAACCTTGCCATGCTTCAAATAGCTCTTTGATAAGCAACGATGGACGGGTGTCGGTACCCGATATGATATAAAGATTGGTAAGCGATGTCATTGTCGGCATAAATGAATGAGGATTCATTATTGATCACTTGAAGGAAAAAAGATTATCTTTTGATTGAGCAGTGAAGTAAGGTTGTGAAAAGTGTTGTTGTTGATGTAGTTCGTGTGTTGATGTAACAATGTTAAAATCCTCTAAAAATCCTTGAAAAATCTTCTAAGTTAAACAAATCAAAAAACAGTCTTCACTTTCGGAATAAAGCACTATCTTCGGATTACACTGTTTTCGGAATAACAGAGATATTCGGAATAAATAAGATTTTCGGATAAATCAGATATTCGGAATAAATCAAATTTTTGGATAAATTCTGATATTCGGATAAAATCTGATATTCAAAATAAATCAAATTTTCGGATAAATTCTGATATTCGGATAAAATATGATATTCGGAATAAATCAATGTTCGGATAATTGCACAGTTTTCGGATAATTGCACTAATTTCGGATAATTGCACTAATTCGGAATGTTTTGACTACTTTCAGATACTTGCACTAATTTGGAATATTTGGTGAGTTTCGAAATTATAAACCCTGTTCCGAAAATTGACTTTCGGAAAAAACTGAAAACCCTCTTCCGAAAATAGAATATCGCCAAAAATCAATCCTAACAAAACCCAATTTTTTGCAACCGTATTCCAATGAAACCCCACACGAATAAAAAAATTGTGATTTCTACCAAAATACGTAAACCAAATCACTACCACAACTATGTAGTTGATTTGTTTACAAACCTAAACCAAAAAAGCACAAAAGTTTCAAGATTTGAGATTAACTATCCTAAAACCCACTAACACAATCAAAAACTAAAGAACAACACGAATCAACACCCTAAATCACCCCATGGCTCTTGATACCAATTGTAGAATAATGATAATCTATTATCCTATCAAGAGGGTTGTTGTTTCTGGAGAGAGAAACTAGAGAGAGAAAGATGAGAGAAAACTATATTTATTGAGATGATAAAATAAACAACCAACCTCTTTCCATGATGTAAAGGGGGCTTATATACCCAAGCCTATGTGGGCTTGGGCCTTCAACCCATGGACAAGACCATGGGTTGGTTTGTTACTTACTTTAATACAATCAACTAACTACGAGCTAGTTACATTTAATAATATTGTTGGAGTGACCGATACTTCTGATATACGTAAAAATGTATTTCCAACAGAAACTCGTTTGATACTTTGAGTATGTATACAGTTTCGTAATCTATCGCATATCGACTTGTTTAAGTTCGATTGTTATCATCGTATCGTGATGTGCCATTTTAGGACATCTCCTTTCGAAACGTAGTCGATTAATGTGATATTTGTGTATTGAGTACTTCTTATGATTTTGACAAATTTTATCTGAGGCGACATCTTCTATGTAATGCAACGTGTGATTTGATTTTATCTGACTATGTTTTATTGACGAAAAGGAGGATGCCAATGTTGGTCTTAAGATATATATACCCAAATCAACTATATATAATTTGGGTACAACAAAGATATGCTCATAGTAGTCGTTAGTTGAGCAATTTAATACCTTGTATTTAAATGGAATGAGACATGTAAATATAGAGATTTTAAATCGTCCAACTATGTGTCATTTAAGGTTCTCTTATTGAATGGGATTGGGACATTTGAATAAGAAAGTTTTAAACCACTAGACCTTAGAGTAAGTTTGACACCTTGTACTTTTCTTGGCATTTAATTTGGTTATGATATCATGTTTGTGACGGTATTACTGAGTAGGATGATTTATAATCTTCTTGTTGAAATAAATTGGGACGCCTTTTTATTTGAACAAGAAAGTTATAAGTTCCCAAACCATAATGTTATAATTCTTGTTTACATGGATTGGGACACCTTTGGATGTAAACAATGATTTATAAACGAGTGGGCTCAAGTCTGCCCGACTTGGTTTGTGATTATTTTGTATATGGACGTCTTTCTTTGACTCGTATTTCGTTGGTACGAATCGTTCATTACCGTCGTCATTGTATTTATTATTGGTTATTGTCTATGTACGAGTAACAATTACTCTTATCTCGAGTTATGCTTTGCGTCTATGGACCATTTGTATGTGTCCCGACTATCGTGAGCTTTATAAGCTAACCGTTAAGAACCTTTATTCAACCCGAGAATAAACGACTTGTTTAATCGACTTCAGGATTCAAGTGTATAATTCTAGGTCGATTAACAATCGAATTATCATCAACAAATAATTTTAAGCGAAAGTATTTTGAATGTTTGTTTTTCATTATCGATGGTTCATCGAAGAATTTATCAAACGTAACGAGAATATCTTTTGGGTATGGATCCGTTTGTGAGCACCCTGTAATATCTTTTGGGTATGGATCCGTTTATGAGCACCATGTAATATCTTTTGGGTATAAATCCATTTGTGAACACCCTATAATATCTTTTGGGTATTGATCCGTTTGTGAGAACCCTGTAATATCATTTGGGTATGGATCCGTGTGTGAGCACCCTCCGATGGCAAAAATATATTTGGATATGCATCCATGGCTATCAGGCTCGTGAACATTGTTTAACTTGCAAACTTTCCTTTGATTGGACTTCTTGGAAATTCCTACAAAATATTTTTATTGATTTGGCATAGCTTTGCTATTTTGCAAGCATGTCGTAATGTGATTATATGTGTTTAGTGATAGATTTCGTGTTGATTTAGATCATAGTGCTTTTGATAGAGTAATGTATACTCAAAACAATTTCCGTGTCGATGGATTCACTTTTGACGAAATAGGTTTGCATGTTTGAGATCATGCAACTAGATGATTTTGTGCGACTAGTGATAATCGTCATGAATATTTTGTAACGTTTTCGATGGAGTTATGTGTGATCCATGCGATTTTCTTTTATGACGTAATTTTTTTTATGAAACCCGTGGACGATATGTGTTTCGATTTGATCGATGTGATATCCAATAGTTTTGAATTGATTATCGCATTGAGATTTTTCAAATGCGCCTACTCCTTTCGACTCGTCACTTGTCGTGTGTATTTTTTCAAGCATATATCGACTACCATATGTTTGGTAAGCTAGTAGTAATGTACCTTGAAGCAGTCCTAAAAATACACGACTTGTTAAGTTTTCGCTTCTAATGGTTTTTCCTTTGAGTTATCTATTGCTCTCTCCTTATAAGGATTGAAGCATCATTCAAACCGTTCATTTATGCCCGTTATGTAGAATCGTTTCTTTGAATTTTGTTCATTTAACCTTTGTTAGAAACCTCGGCAATGACTTGTCTATTCCTCACGTCTTCCCTATTAAACCAAATACTATTAAGACGAATTAAGCGTCGGGCGTCGCTTCCTAAAGGGGTAGCTACTGTAGTAACTCGAACTTTAAAATCAACATTTAGACCGAGTTCTAATACTATTTCTAATATTCAGGCCAATAATTATTACCCGACTTTTATTTGTCATGTTCGTTCGCCGAATAATATTGATTTTTGGGCTAACCGACAAGGTTAAGGTTTTAACGTCTCAAATACATGTCATTTATTGTTTATTGACAAAGTCTAT
This sequence comes from Glebionis coronaria, assembly GCA_025667525.1. Classification (NCBI taxonomy): domain Eukaryota; kingdom Viridiplantae; phylum Streptophyta; class Magnoliopsida; order Asterales; family Asteraceae; genus Glebionis; species Glebionis coronaria. The sequence goes on from CM046881.1 coordinate 191,412,505, forward strand.
ATCCGTTATCGACCGTGAACATTTTCATTATGACATAGAAATATTTTCTATTGTCGTTGTTTTATTTTCTCGGTTTACGGGCATTCTTCATAATTTATGCTAAACCATTAGCCGTCGTACATATATAATGTGTTATCGTATTTTAAAACACAAGTCCTCATTTAATTATCAGAATATCAATGTTCTCTGAATGTCGACGTTTTTATATCATAATTAACGTTTATTTTTCGTGTTTTACGTGTAACTTCTAAATCGCGTAATATTTAAAATAGCGGGAATCGATAATACCCCGTTTTTATAATTTTAGAATAAAGTTTTATAAAATAAAACCTTCCACATCACCAAATGTGACAGATATAGCAAAGACGCTATGTGTCCCTTTGTTATTGATTTTATGCTAAAAGTTAGACGTTTGTATTTAGCTTATACACTACATATATACATCTAGTTCTTATCCTTATCATATTTACCAAAATAAACAAAGATCATCCTTTCTCTTGTATCCATCTTTGCCGTGACATCCCACAAGAGCAAGACCTTTCCATCTCATAGTTCTAACTAGTTACAAGATTGAGCAAGTGAAACTTTATAAAAGCTAGTCATATCTTGTGTTGATTCTTTATAAAAACAAGGTTTTCAAAGAGATCTTTGATCAAGTTAGGGACTGAATAAAAGAAGTTTTTGCATGGTATGATCTTGGGGTAAATAAGTATATTGGGTGCTTGGAGATTGGATTGGTAACAAGGTCTTATTATAAGTTACTTTGATCATCATCCTTGTAAGGATTTTATGTTTATCACTTTTCTTGTAAATTTCATTTGTGTATCTATTTGTGTAATCATGTATTTACAATTTATATACTGATAATATATTATTTAATAGTTAAATTAGAGGTTTGGTAACATTGTATATGATTTTGTGATGAATTAAAAGTGATAAACAAGTCCTAGGATCATATTAATTTGAACAGTTGCAAAACGTGGCACTTTGAGTAACATCATTAGTTTTGAGATACTGATAATTGACATATTATTATAGAGGATTATTTTATGAGTATTTCTTCGGGTGGCACGACCCGTGATGATGCTCGGAGAGTGAGATATGGCCAAAATATGAAAATGGGTCAGTTCTGAACATGCTGAATGAACAGACTGTAAACTCATATTAGAACCCCGAACCATTGCAAAAGCTAAAACTATGGGTTGTATCTAAACTTATGTATAACACACATGAATCGTATAGTTTTCTACGGATAAACGGTTTGGAAATGGCGTCCAAAACGGTGGAACTGAAGTTGGCTGAGAATCACAGCTCATACTTCTAAATGGTTTAATGAATGTTTAGGATAGGCCAAATATAATTAGAGGTGGTAAGGACTTGAGATCAGTAGATTTCATGATTTAACTATAATGTCGATATAAGGAACTCGTTTATATAATTTACGGGTTATGAGAAACTGTCTAATAAGCAGGACATGTCGTAAAATCGGTGTAATTGAACCATAGTAATAAAACGTAAAAATTAGACATTTTTATAAATCTCGATATGGTAAGACCTATATATCGGGAAGTCGAGACCCATTTACACACATATATCTATGAGAAACCGAGACCCGACCAACATGAGATATTAAGTGGACATTGTTTGGAGGCGTTTTAGAACCCGTAATGCATATAAAGTGAAATTGTGCCATGAACGCCCAACATACACTTATAATGGCTATTGGTTAATTATTGGACCTGAGATTAATAACCAAATTAGAGTCTAATAATGATTTTTAAATGGACTTATGTTATATAAAATGTATAATGGGCTTAAGAAAATATTTAATGGGCCATTAGTAGGCTAGTAATGGGCTTGTTTGTCAAATAATTGGTTAATTCTTTAAAAATAAAAAAATCTCAGTTAAAGTTTTATAATAATTCTATAAAACTTATACAATGTCCCAAACTTCCTAAACGTATACTATTTACGTGATATGATTTATTGTTTCGAGCCTAAGACGAGTCTCGTCATGATTAGGTCTCGCTCGGTCATATGTCGATCGTTCGGTGTTTCGTTCTCGATCAACGAGTAATTGTTATCTCGTGAACTCGTATATCGACTATTGGACGTGTGTTCCTTGATCTACGTGTGATAGCTATATCAGGTGAGTTCATAACCTCGCTTTTACTGCTTTATATGTGTTTATAAGCCCGTGAGGGGGAATACATGCTCTTGGTAAATAAACATTCATTGTTTGAATATATGCTTTGAACGAATACAAGTTGTTGTAAATAAACGGAAGACGTTTAGTTGAATGCTTTTGATAAATGGACACAAGTGTTGATTGTATAGGTAATGAGCCACTATTAGTAAGGCTAAGTTGCTTATTGCCAGTGAAAAGTCCCTATAAATCGTAAACCTTTAACTACCTGTGATGGGTAGGCGCTCGTATAGACGAATGGATCCATTGCGAATGATGACCCCCACCCGGGAAGGTCGCTCCTGTGAGTTGGAGGCTCATCCGGGTGTGTTGTACGTGAGGTATGGAGTATTTGGCATGATACCTGACTAGGGAAAATTTATAGATTAAGGCATCGGTGTCATGAGCTTAGCATAATAGTGTGGAATATAGGTATTGTATGTGTTGCAATATCGCCAATGAATAAGATTCTTGTGTTCAAAAGTTTTATGGTTTATTTAAAACCCCGTTATCGTTTATTTTAAAACCTATGAATTCACTCAACCGTTGTGTTGACATGCTAGCATGTATTCTCATGTGTGTAGGTTTAAGAGCAGTTGGAGCATGGAGCCGCACAGGATAAAGTAAAGGCAAAACAAACAATTTCCATTCGATACATTTGACAAATCTTTACTACTTCTTAAGATTTGTATAAATTGGTGGGACCTATTTTTAGTTAACTCTGATTTAATAAAATTATCGAACGATTTATTTTATAAAATGTCTCTTATGAGGTCGTTTTCTATGACTGTGTGTGATGTGCTATGAAGTAACACCAAATGTTGATATTCCACTGCCTTGTAAAATTGGGGGTGTTACAAAAAGTAAGAGGATGGGGATGGGTGGAGAGGTTGAAGGTGATGCTCATAGAGGGTTGGTCCACTTCGGCTGAGAACCAAAACTCCTTAAGGTATTGTAAGTAACAGGTAGAAGGAGTTCTTGTTATGGCCTCCGCGATGGTGCAGTTCTTCAAGAACTTTAGCAATGGTGCGTAGAGAGGGTTTTGGTGTTCGAGAAGAGCAATACAGTTGTTTAGTGCAATCTTCCCATCATTTACGCCAAAATCAATGTTTGATGCTGCCAAGATGGTGAAATTTTGGTTTTCAGTTGAAGACGCCATTGATGAAAGAGTGAAGGTTTAGAAGGTTTGAGAGAGATGAAAGGTGTGTGTGTGTGTGTGAATGAGAATGATAGAGAGAAAATTAATTGAGTCAAGGGGTAACGAAAAGCTTTTCCGTTTTCCAATTAAAGCATTTAATGCAAAATTTACCTTTTGAGAAAAACGTGTGACCCTTGACTCTTCATGTGATCTTTGTCCCCTTGGAAAGCGGGAAAGTTGTTGACATTTAAAGGAAATCATTTGAATTAAATGCAAGAATATATTAAATCCCTTTGGAATGCAACTACCTAGTTACATTAAATTCCCAGAGACATGGATCACTTATCAAACTTATTTCCCAATATTGAGCATACCCAGCTCAGCGACCAACCTACTAAAACTTCGCTCAGCCAGAGGTTTGGTGAAAATATCAGCGAGCTGGTATTCCGTGGGTATAAAATGAAGCTGAATATCACCTTTTAAAATATGGTCTCTGATAAAGTGATACCTGATGTCAATATGTTTGGTTCTAGAATGAAGTACCGGACTATTCGAGATGGGTATTGCACTTGTGTTGTCACTGAATATGGGAAACTTTTCATAGTTGATCCCATAATCAGCCAATTGACTTTTCATCCAGAGAACTTGTGCAGAGCAGCCAGCAGCAGCGACATACTCAGCTTCAGCTGATGACATGGCCATAGAGTTTTGCTTCTTTGCACTCTAACATACTAACTTTCCTCCAAGGATTTGAAAACTCCCAGAGATGCTTTTCCTATCAAGGCAGCACCCAGCATAGTCTGAGTCTGAGTAGGATTTGAGGTCGAAGCCTGATCCATTTGGATACCAGAGACCCAATGAAGGAGATCCTTTGAGGTACCTGAAAATTCTTTTGACAGCTACAAGGTGGGATTCCTTAGGGTTAGCTTGGTACCTAGCACAGAGACATGTGAAGAATTGGATATCTGGTCTGCTAGTTGTAAGATACATCAGTGACCCTATCATGCCTCTGTATAAGGCCTCATTGATAGATACCCCTGAGTCATCAACACCCAAATTGTTGGGAGGAAGCATGGGGCATTTCGCTGAAGCACAGTCAGATAGATCATACTTCTTAAGCAAGTCTCTAACATATTTTTTCTTGAAAAATAGAAATTCCTTTTGAATTTTGTTTAATTTGAAAACCTAAGAAAAAATTTAGTTCCCCCATCATGCTCATTTCATACTTTTTGGTCATAAGTTTGGAAAATTGCTTGCTCGAGGTAATGTTGGTTGAACCAAAAATTATATCATCCACATATATTTGTACTATAACGACATCACCCTTGGAGCTATAAGTGAACAAGGTTTGGTCAATAGTACCTCTGACAAACTTATTTTCATGTAGAAATTTTGACAGAGTTTCATACCAGGCTCTAGGTGCTTGTTTCAGCCCATAGAGTGCTTTGTGAAGTCTGCAGACGTGGTTAGGATAGTCATTGTTCTCAAACCCTGGGGGTTGTTTGACATATACTTCTTCTAAAAGATTCCCATTAAGAAACACTCTTTACATCCACTGGTATACCAAGAAACCCATATAAGCTGCATAGGTTAATAGATTCTGATCTGGCCACTGGTGCAAAGGTGTCATCATAATCAATACCCTCTGATTGATTGTAACCCAACACCACAAACCTAGCCTTGTTTTTAACTACCATGCCAGCTTCATATATTTTGTTCCTGTAGACCCATTTTGTTCCATCCACTTGCTTTCCAACTGGAACTTTTACCAGAGTACATACCTTGTTTCTCTTAATCTGATTCAATTCCTCTTGCATGGCCACAACCTATCCTTCAGCCAGCAAGGCTACAACAACATTCTTTGGTTCATCTTCAGAGAGAAAATCAGCGAAAAGGCATTCATTCGTTGAGGCTTTTTCTAGAGATCCTAACTTTCCTCTGGTGGTGACTCCCTCAGAGGGTTCACCAAGAATATTCACAAGAAGAATATCTTGGTTTCTACTCCACTTGGATTGACGAGCAGGAGTCCCTGTGGGTTTAGGAGTCACAGTAGGTTTATTGCATGATGGTGTTTCATCACAAATAATTTCTTCATCCATGTTCTCTTCATCCATTTGAGAGATTCGAGAGTCATGATCAGCATTTTCCTCTGCAAGAGGTGGAGAGTGTGATTCAGCTACTACAACCTCTAGAGTAAGATCAGAGATTGAGTGAGGATCAAATACATGAACATAAGGGAAGTCCTTGTGACAAATTTGAGATGATTCATTGAGGATTGAGAAATCATCCTCTGGATATGATTGAACTTCATTGAAGTCAATGTCACAAGCATCTGAGTTGGTGTGAGTGATTACAGCATCTGCTTCATTGAAGGTGACATGGATAGATTCTTCAAGCTCTTTCCTGTGGATATTGAATACTCTATATGCTCTGGAGGTAGGAGAGTATCCAAGAAAGAACCCATTATCTGACTTTTCATCAAATATACCCAGATGATCCTTGTAGTTGTGAATGAAAACAGGGAAACCAAAGACGTGGAAGTAGCTTACATCAGGGGCTCTCTTCCTGTACACTTCATAAGCAGTCTTACCATGTCTCTTCACAATAATGGATCTGTTTTGTGTGTAACATGTTGTATATACAACTTCACCCTAAAAATGCTTTGGAAGTCTTGATTCGCTGAGCATAGTTCTAGTAGCCTCTATGAAGGTTCTGTTTCTTCTTTCAGTGACACCATTTTGTTCTGGAGTGCCTGGGTTTGAAAAGTTCTGTGAGATTCCCTTTTCATCACAAAAGGCTTTCCATGGCATGGTTCTTGAATTCGACGCCATTATCACTTCTGATAGCCTTTACTCTGCAGTCATTGAAGTTCTCTATTTCTTTGATGAAGGACATGATCCTTTCAGCTGCATCACTCTTTTTTTTTAAGAAAGAATACCCAAGTGAACCTAGAGAATTCATCGACAATGACCCGTGTGTACTTGTTATGATTTAGGGATTGAGGTTTTATTGGTCCAAATAAGTCCATATGAAGAAGATGGAGGAACTTATTTATGGAGAATGATTGTTTGGTTTTGAACTATGCTCTGTGGTGCTTCCCTTTTTCACAGGCTAAGCATGATATGTCTTTGCTGAAGGTCAGAGAAGGAAGCCCAGCGACTAAATCATTCTTGGTTAGTTTGTTGATGTTTTCAAAGTTGAGGTGAGAGAGTCTCTTGTGCCAGAGCCAGTTTTCACTATCAGAGGATTTGGCAAAGAGACATGTGTTGTTTCCTTCTGGACATGATGTCATGTCAATAACATACACATCCATTCTTCTAGGTGCAACAAGAACAACATCATCAATTTGATTGAAGATTATTCCTTGGATCTTTGTGAATAGAACTTTGAAACCAGCATCATAGAGTTTACTGATGTTGATTAAGTTTTGCTTCAGTCCATTGACATAAGCGACCCTTGTGAAGGTGATTCCATTACAATCCACTGAGCCATATCCTCCAGTATCCCCTGAGGAGTCATCTCCAAATACTACCTTGGGACCAGACTCCTTTTTATATCTATGCAGATATTGTTTAACCCCTTGTCATGTGTCTGGATCACCCACTATCTAGATACCAAATAGATTTCTTCAAATATTCCTGCATAGATATAATGAAAACCAAATTAGTTTCGATGATGAACCCACTTTCCAGTGGGTCTATGTTGTCGCTGACTAGCAACATTGGGTCGTCTTTGGTTCCTTTCTCCCCCTCTTTGGTTGCAATCTATAGTTTCATGACACATACTTCCACAGATGTCACATCCGGGATAATGTTCACACTCAACAGAGTGATGATCATAGAAACCACATTACTTGGTAGGAGGAGAGGTTCTGAAACTCTGAGGATCTGGGTTTGGGTTCTGGTCTCCTAGAGGAATTGTGAGGAGTTTGAGACTTGATTTTGAGTCTGGCCTTTTAGACAGTGATAGTCTCCTCATGTTCGTTGGAGGTATGTTCAGTAGACTCACATGTGATACATTTGGGTTTCTTTGAACAATTTTCAGACAAGTAATTTTTGAACCCATAATGCTTGCAAGGTCTGAACATAGTTCTACCCTTTGAGCTGCTGGACCCCTCACCATGAGAGCTAACAGATAAACTATCAGATGATGGTTTGATATGAGCTTTCAAACCTTTAACTTCTTCCATTATGGTAGGAAGAAATTTCTTGGTGGGAGATAGCTCCTTAGAGACGGGTTTTGTTTTGGTCTCTTTGGGTTCTTGGCCACAAAAACCTTTTTATGGGTTTTTTCAGCAACTCTGGTTGTTGATGTGACAAGGTGGGGTGTACCAGAGGCTTTCGTGATTGGTTTGGAACCTAGTATAAATTCAGAAGGCTCAGCCCCAACAAGTTTTAGAAAAGCTAGAGGGGGTGGAATCATATAACTCTTCTTCAGAGACATTCCCTACCACTGGGGTGGTATCATCTGATGGGACAAATTTAACTTTGGCCACTGGTATATGTTTCTTATACCTACCCTTTCCCCCAATTCCTTGAACCACATTTCTCAGAATGGTTTCAACAACAAAATCTTCCACAGTGTATTGACCTTTGTTCCATTTTTCAATGGTCTATCTAAGTTCAGCATTTTCATCAGTCAAAGATTCATTTTTAGAGGTGAGGTGCTTACTTTTGTTGATTAGCAAGATTTACAAAAGGTTTAAGATTGGTTAACTCAGATTGACAAAGATTTAACTCAGTTTTAAGATTATGAAATTTGTTTAACAGATTTTTTCTTTGTTCTTCCACAAAGTGGAGGTCAACCAAGGTGTAGTCACTAACATTGTCTCTATCAGGACCTTCAGGCATAGTAAGTAATCTCTATACCTTTTTATGGTGATATCAACCCATTGTCCAGATCTTGCTTCATGTTTACCAATAGCTGGTTCCTCATCAGAGACAAGCATGAAAGCTCTGACAGTAGTGGTGGCTTTATCCTCGGATGTAAGAGGTTCATCATCCTAATCAAACGAAGTAGCAATAAGACCCTTTTCAGTCTTTTTGATATTATTTTTCTTGGTTGCTTCCTTAACTTTTTTATTGAGCTTCACTAGCTCTGCTTTCAGTGCTTTGTATTTAACCTTCTAGTCCTTCTTTCCCTCACCAGAGTGAGAAGTTTGCTTGAAATGAGATGGAGAAAACTTCTTCTTACTGCTATGATCACTACTAGAAGAGGGAAATCTTGGAGAGGAGGTTTTGTTAGACCAGCAGTCTTTTTGGAAATGACCAGCTTTATCACAAGTGTAGCAAATCACTTTGGACTTGTCAACTTTAGCAGCTCCAACTCTACCAAATCTCTTGTAATATCTCTTTTGATCAGCGAGAAGAGCTCTGTCTTGGAAGTCAGCATGCAAGCTCATCAAGAAATTCTTGACTGCTTCGAGTATCTTCTTCTATATTAGAGTCGTTGTCCTGAAAGGAATGGTTAGCAACAAGAGCTTTTGATCCAGAGATCTGAGTGGTAAACTTGTCAGTTTCAGACTTATAGATTGAATCAGTCAGACCTTCTTCATAATTTTACCTTCCAAACAGTTGAACCAGAGTGTCATTTTTATTTCATTATTTGCTCTAAGGGTCTGGATTAAGCTAGCCATTTCCTAGGCAAACTGTTAACAAATGTAGCATTGACCTCATCCTTTGGTAGAACTACACCATTATTTCCTAGATCATTCAACAAAATCTTAAGCTTAGTGTAAGTTTGAGAAACAGATTCTGTTTCTAAGGCTTTAAAAGCATTAAACTTAAGTCTCAAGGCTTAGATTTTGGTTTCTTTTGTTTCTTTTGGACCTTCATACCCTAGAACCAATTCAGTCCACATTTCTTTTGCAGAATTGCATTTGATGATAGACTTCATTATGTTCTTGGGTAGGCAAGAGACTATGATACTTTTGAGTCTCTTGTCCTGGTTTGCCAGACATCTATCCGCTGGAGACCACTGCTTAACAGGCTTCTTAATGGGTCTTTCAAGGGTAGATGAAACAGCTAAAGGGTCTATTTTCCAATATTTCTATTAAGAAAGGTTCTAAACCATCTATAAATAATAGAAATTCGCTTTTCCAACTAGAAAAGTCTTCTTCATCGAATGTCGGGACATTAGACACATGTAACCTCCCTCGAACATCAAGAAGTTGAGGAAGGTCATCATCATTATTACCAGTGCTTACAACAGGTGTAGGCATGGTAGTAGAGGATGTGGTGGCCGGGTGGTGGTCGAAGCATTAGCTTGACTTGTTTGACCAAAGGGTGGTGGTATAGGATGCAAAGTATCAGTCATATTAGGATCTTGATGTTAAAAACAAGAACGGTTTATAAAAGTTTTACAAATCAAACCGCTCTGATACCAATTGAAAGTCCCAAAATATAACACTTGTTGATACAATGTCTCGTATACAAGATAACATAATATGAATTACTTTTCAAACGCGTAATGCTTTATTAATCTTTATAAACAAAGTATTACAAACTGCTATGAATACACCCGTTGAGTGACAATAAGAAATGAACCCTAGAACAAGTAAACTTGATTCGAGACTCAAGTTTATGAGAGAACCTTAGAGTCGTTGGTAGACAGTTGGGGACTCAAAGGTTCTAGAGGGAGAAAGAACTTAGATAATTTATCCAAGCACAAGGGTTGCCTTTAACTTCTTTCTCCCTCCTATTTATAGTAGTACGAGGTTGCATCCTTAGCGGGGGGTAGTTGATACGTGTCCACTTCTGTGTGGAAGAGTACAACGCATTAAATGTATGTCCATAAAGATACATACTGTGACAACCTGACATTTTCAGGCAGTAAATTTATTCTCGTATATTATTTCTATATTTTATTTTAATGTTGGTTCATGAACTCACATATTTACGGGATGAAATTAGGGCTTACGTGCATATTTAACGTCTTTTATGATTAAACCAGGAACCCTAGGTTTACGTATTTACGCTTTTGTGCTCCGTTTTTTATGAGACAATATTTATTAGGATCGTTTTGTGCCGAAGATTCATAATTTGTAAAAATGTTTATCGTAAATCGACCCGAGGGCACGTAAATCGAGGAAACTAGAATCGAGGAGTACCCGTAAATTTAATGGGGTGAAACAAGTTTACACTTGTCTCACCCCCACTAAGGGCAGATAAAACCAAGGGGAGACGCCCTTTGGTGTCAAAACATGGTGCCTCCATGAGACACTTGTCTCACATACTTGCAAGACACAAAAACCTCAAGCTTCCTTCACACTTCTCACACACATGCAAAGTTAATAAACAAACTTCACCAAATCTCTCTTCCTCTCCCTCTCTTGTCGTCCAACACCACCACCAAATCACCATCATCATCAAAATTTAACCTACAACTTTATCAACAATTCACATATGCTGAAAGCTACTTGAAAGGAGATTGTTTGGAGGTGATTACATCTTGTGAAAAGGAGTTTTCATAAGGTTAAAGGGCTGATTTCAATAAGGATTTTAGACACTTGGAGATTTCTTAAAGTGGTCTTGCTAAGTTCATAAGATTTGATGCCAAGATCAAGTCTTGTTCATAATAAATCTCATCTTTTTCATCACAATTGGTTGGTATAGAGATTGTTCTTTCTATCATCCTATTAATATTGTAAATGTATTCATATATTTTATTCAAAAAATGTATATGTATGATGATGATAAATGATGATCAATATATTGCATGGGGATTTTATGTCACTAGATTAGGTTAAAATGCTAAAACTACATGTAAAAGTTGATGAAAACTTAACCTAACAAGTAGGCTGTAATAAATAGAAACTTTCAATATTTTTACTTGGTTAAATGTATTGGATTATTTGATATAATTATACATAAATGATGAATTTACCACACAATAGAATGTTAAAAATGAGCAAGATATGGCCAAAACACTTTTGTGGTACTAATATGTCTGGTCTGTTTTGGACGAATTAAAACAAATACTTAGAGGCTGTTTGAGAAGGAGCTATAGAAGAGTTATTTGTAGCACATATCATATAGTTTATACAGTAAACATTTGGGATTTCAACTCCTTGTAAAACTCAAGATATGATCAAAATGGTGGACTTGAAATTTTACATCAGATTTGACTTAAAAGTATATAATATTAAAATGCCACTTGAAGTAAATAAATATATAAATCAAGTATGTATAAGTAATTAATTGATATAACTAATATAAAATATGTTTATACACTATAATAAGTAAATATTATATTGTATAAAACAAAACTTAAATGGTTTAGTAAACTACAAACTATATATATATAAATTTTACGTCTTTTCGGCTAAAACCGAAAGGATGGCGTTTTTGCCAAATAAAACTTAGATGGTCGGACCCGTCTAATGTAACATTTTTATAAATCATATACTGATATTTAAACACACTTGACAAGTAAAAATCGACAAAACCGAGCTTTGTAACTTATGGACCATAATGGGCCAAATTAGCCTTGTTGGACTACTGGGCCCAACTAGCTTGGTTTAATATTATTGGACTTACTCATGGGCTTAACCCACTTGGGTCCAATATATGAGTATGAGCCTGGTCTTAAATGAATAAATGGACTAATATAATGTATTGGACTCTTAATGGCCTTATTGGGCCTTAACATGTAAATGGGCTAAAACTAGTATAATAAGCCTAAGTTAACTAATACTTAACAACTAATAATGTTGTATAAAGTAATAAAACCCCACTTGATTATCATGTTATGCATCATTACATATACATAACAACTTTTATAAATATTATTCGACATAGTCTAAGATCGAGTATTATTTGTTTAGGTTTCCGTGATCGAGGCACGTATCGTACATCCTAATCGCTGATAACCCGCCTTTCCCAACCAACGTGAGTTCATAGCCTCACACTCTTTTAAATGTTTTATGAGATGTTTTGTAAACCCGCGAGGGAGATAACATGCGAGTTTTGATAAAAGTAGAACACAAGTAGTCCCGATTGTATGCTTATTGATTTGGACCCGATTGATTGTATGACCCAAATTGGATGGATTGAAATGGATTATTAAAAGTTAGGCTATGTCACTATAAGTCCCACTAGCATGAATTGTGAACTACCGGGAGTTGGTAGACGCTTATGCATATAATAGTACTATTTGGGGAAGATCACCCCAGTTCGCGCCTTGACGGTTGATCTCCGTCCTGCCACATTGATTGGTAAGCGAATTTATGTATGAGAAGATTTATATAGCGTGATATTAGTGACGACACACTGATTTAGATGGGCACATATTTGTCGGGCTCGCGACCCATTGTATTTTATAGAAAGGCAACAATATCATGCGGCTTATAATAATCCGATAATAATACCAATAATGGTAAATAGTGAGGCTACGGTCTCATAAATAATGTTTGCTATATGATTTGAATTATAATATATTGCCTGACTAGCAATATGGGGTCTCATTACTGATATTATGATTGTGTTTCTGATTTACATAACTATTTTATATAACGGTTTTCACTAAACTCTATGAATTCACTCGGCATTCGCTGATATATTTTTTACATGTTGTATCTCAGGTGCTTGAAGGTAACTTGGATGGAGATCGACTCTGATGGCCCACATAATAATAATATTCATTCGAAATATGTTTTGTAAACTTTATGACTGTGAAACTGGGGACCTTGTGTAAACTTTAAACTTGTACTCGAATGAATGTAGTTTAACCTTGTACAACCCTTTTTATGCGTTGTCTATGATTTGAGTTACTGTGCTATCCCGTAACACTCTATTGACCCTTCCTATGTACCTATATGAAATTTGAGAGTGTTACAGTTTGGTACCAGCGCTCTCGTTATAGAGAACAAAAGATTTTTAAAACCAAGGTTTTGAATAAAACATTTCAAAAATCTTTTAACCATAAATATTTTTAAATAAATATTTGAGTAAAATGTTTAAAAATCTTTTGACTATAACGGTGCCGAAGATCTCCGATGTTACCAACAAGCCTTATTAGGAAGATATATATTTTGATATATAATTTATATATATATATATATATATATATATATATATATCGTGGTTTCAGTATGTAACTGCTTAATAATTATTTTTATGCTAATAAGAGATATATTATATAATGCAGATTTGTCATGGCAGACCCTAATATTCCCGTAGAGAACCCTGTTATTCCTGAACCTAACGTAGATGATAACCCTTACTTAGACTTAGTGGATTATAATGTAGAAGATGATATGGATGATGAAAAAGAGGAACCATTTGAGGATCCTGAGTCCGAAATAGGACTAGGAGATCAGATTGCCCCTTAGGTTGATATTATAGAGAATGATAATGTTGGTGTCGAGGAAGATGATGAGGTTGATATAGATGATGTAGGTAATGAGGATGACGATGAGGATGTCGAGGAGGAGGTAGATATAGGTGATGAGATTGATGATGATAAGGCAGAGCTTATCTTTCCTTATGATGTAGAGGATGGTGAGCCCTTACCCCCTCTAGTTGAGTGGTTTGATTCTGATTCTGAGTTACCTAGTGATAAATCGTCCGAGTCTGAGTCTGATTTAGAGGATGATGAGGATGATGATGATGCACCTGATGGCACTAATGGGATTAATACTCGTAGGCCGATTGATAGGGTTGACTTTCAGAGGATGTGCATGTAGTAGGAGAGTCGTCGAGGGTTCGAGAGGCTACTCATATTGATGGACATGCACCTTGGGCCTTAAGACGTGATTTAGATGCTTCCCGAGTCCAGGGTAGTATGACAGAGATTGGTTTAGGTATTGTTCAGACTCATGTTGCTTTATTAGAGTCGAAGACAAAGATTGGTGAGAAAGAGCGAGAGTTTCTTGATTTGGGTTTGAGTGATGTGGAGCGTAGTTTGAAAGAAGCATTTAGGAGATTGTCTGTGTTGGAAAGTGGTGAGTATGCAGAGATGAAGAAAAATGTGAACTCGATGGAGATCCAGTTGAGTGTGGCTCGTGCGATGCGCGAAAAGGCAGAAAAAGAGTTAAATGTGTCTGTTGGTTAGAACAGTAGATTTTATGCTGAGATGGTTGAGAGAGGAGTGATTCATAAGCGCCCAACTGATGAGGAGTCTTGTGATCATCCGAGGAAGATACCAAAGAAGAAGGATGATGATGGACCTTCTAGCAGTTCTCAGTAGACTAGTTTATCCTTAGTAGTATCTTGGTATCTTTTGTAAAACCTTAACTAAACCGGTATGTCAGTTAGTAGATCTAGCACAAATTTTGGGCTTGTATAGTGCTGGACTTATGATGTGGAATTTAACTAAGACAATGTGTGAAGGTCTACGAAATCTTAGGATTTGGTAAACTATGAATAGATCTATTGATTGAGTGGATGAAAGAGGAAGAAGATGGGTATAGAGAGAGAAAGAAGAGAGAAAAGAAAGATAGAAAGAGAAAGTAAATTTATTAATATGAAAAGTGAGAAAATGAAAGAACCACCCCTCCTAACATGCTAGGAGGGGGTATATATAGTCCGCCCTACATGTGGGCTATATGGGCTATACTGTTTACAAATGGATCACGAGCCCAATACTAGAATATATCTTTGGAGTGACCGATCCTTTCTAAATACGTAAAAACGTATTTCCAACAATCTCCCCCTAAGGGAGGTCACTCCAAGTTACAATGTCCTAAATAGTCTATAGCTCGTGATCTATGCTAATAATGATGTGACCGAGACTTTCTTTGGAAAAACGTATTTCCAACAATCTCCCCCTAAGGGAGGTCACACCATTTTACAAAATCTTAAACCTAGCATACTATGCTAGATTCTTTGATCTTTTTCTTGTGAATATGCTTGATGTGATCTTTGACTTTAGTCTTGAGCATGTTTCCTTGCCTTGACCTTGTGCATTCATCACTTGTGATGTTTGCCTCTTCGTGACTTCATGTTCCACATACTTATACCTTTAAATTCTTGAAAGCTTCAGAGTTTGATACAGCGGAAGACTTGACCTTCAGACTTTCTTGAATTTGTTGAAGTACTAAGTGTATGTAGTATAAGCATGTGGTGACGACTTCTTCTGGATTATACACCGCAATGCCACCTTCTTGTTACGCTGCATAAGACAGTTAGCAACAAACCATATACACAGATGAAATGGCCTTGAACATTTCATTCTAATTCGGTAGCATTTTACCTCCGGTCGGTGAAGACCGTTGGACGATATTAAATATCGTACTTGTGGCAGCTAGTTTCAATAAAGAACCTCCTTGACAAGATTTCACGGGTAAACCCGTTCTCTTTACTCGACCGTCCAAAGCTGACTGCGAACGTAAAGAGTGAATCATTTGGATAATATTATCCGCATGATTTGAAGTCGTCAATTCATGTTCCTGGAACAAGTGAAGTTCAATTAAGAACCGCACCATCGTTGCTTTCCAGTTGTCACTAGCTTGATTCGTATAGAATCTTGCAAGTTACCTACCAAGTGCTGTTTGATGTTAACACTAGAAGGATTTCCATTCGTCACTGTAAATACTTAATAGTATTACTCTGAATGTTCTGGCAAGATCACTAAGATATTGTGTAGAGGCCTGGAACGTGTTTAAATTCATTTAAGAGTTTAAACCACTGTTGCTTTCCAGTTATCACAAGTTTGATTCATAAAGAATCGCACAAGCACCTACCATGAGCTTTTTGACGTTCGCTCAAGAAGGATTTCCATCTTCATTGTAAATACTTTTGTATTACTCGGATGTTCAGGCAAGATCATGAAGATTTTGCGTAGGACTCTTAATATCTTTCTTACTTTTCACATTGTGTGAATAAGCAAGGAATAATGAAAATGTGTCCTAATGAGATATTTGATGATCTCAAATGGCTCTAGACTCGATCGTGCATTTTGGATTTTAGTGATCGGAGGCTGGAGAGGAGTGCCACCTTTTCAATACCAATTTATTCGGAGTGAATAAATCAATAGATAATGCGTTGTCTCCGTGTGATTAAAACAAATATCTTTTGAGAGATATCTGAGTTAGCTGGGATGGGTTGTGCCTTGCATCACTGGGTCCATGATGTCTATCTTCAATATCGAGAATCATAAATCATCTCAATAGCATATGAATTGACCCAGTTTCTGCCTAAGGTTGTAAGGAGAGCTACTTTCTTTACACCCTTTATCTTTACAATTCTTTTTCATTCTTCAACCCCTTCAATGCTTACCAATACGTCATAACTAGCACCTTGTTGTGATTGTTCCAGTGCTAACTTAAGTACTTGGTCGGCATTCAGCTACGTTCACAATCTTTCTCCATCTTTCCTAAGGACTACTATTTCTAGCTATGGAATGTCCTTGGGAAGATTCCTCCGGATATGGAAGAATCACTGGACTTTAACCTATCCTACCATCCTTATGTCACCACAATCGTCACCGTCGTGAATTTAGATGTTGTGGGTAAGTATACGTCACCATGAAATCCATTTTAATATCCAAATCCATTCTGCTCCCCCTTAACATATGCCACGATATTCGAAAACATTTCGCACATGTCGGGATGAGCCAGCACATTAAGTCAAACCATTATTGATCTCAATATTAAATCACATTTCCTCCCCCATATTAAAAATATTAATCCAATCGATGTTTTTAATATCAATTAATTTAATGATGTTTTAAGAAAAATTTGGGAAGAAAAATGCAAAACCGATTAAATTCATTTATCTTCATGATATTAACAAGCTCCCCCTCAAATGAATAAGGGTGCACTTGATTCGCAAATAATAATATTCACGAGCAAAGATCATATATAAAAATGAATTCACAAGATTATAGTATACGAGTTAGGACCTGAAATGATGAGAACATCATGTGATAAGATCATGTGGTTCTTGTCTGCGGACGTTGGTCTTCCTCGTAACTTCTGAAATTATCTTCTCCTTTACACCACATGGACAATTGATATCGTTGTCTTGACACCAACTTGTGAACATTGGCACTTTCGGCATCGAAGAGTCTGAATGCTTGACAATTGCTCCCCCTCAATTGTTGACCCGTGTTCTACTTAAAGAGCTGTAGTCGTCGTTTGAGCAGTCGCATCGTCTAGTATGTAGATATCAATTGCAACGAACTTTGGATTGTGGATTTGATAACTTCGGATTCTGAAGTCAAAGCTTTCCGGTGAAATGCTTGACTTCAATGTGAAAAACGGGTTACTATCGGAAATAATAGCAAACCATATGGAGCATGTTTTAAATCTTTTAAACTTCTGCTCGAACTTTATTTACAACCCCGTGTCATTATTGAACGACATTTCTAGGATCATAAATATTATCGATTCCAGAAGACATGCTCTTTTTATCAAAACATATTTGAAAACACAATTTTGAAGGATTTAGAAAAAACCTTTTGAAAAATTCTTGAAAAATTGTGTTCAAAGTTTTGAAAAACAATTACTTGAGCTTAAGATGTTGAATATCTTAAAATCGAGCTCAAGTCCGAGAAGTTGTAAACTTCTCGTTGTAGGGATAAGTTACCATCGGCGATAAACTTTCCTTTCATCTGAAGGACGAGTCCTAATCTGACATTTACTTAGAAGTCGTTTTCATGAGCTTGAAAACTTTGACTGTTTTAACGGAAAGCTCATGACCGAGAAAGGTTAATTTCTCGTTATGAGGAAAAGTTCTCTTATTAAAAAGATACACTTTCCTTTCTGAGCTTAAAACTTTGAATGTTTTAAGACAAGCTCATGACCGAGAAAATTGAATTTCTCGTTATGAGGATAAGTTATCATTAAAGATAATCATTCCTTTATTTGAAGTTCGGGTCATTGTCTGACATTTAACAATGAACCATATACACGAGCTTAAAACCTTTGAATAGTTTTAATTATAGCTCGTGTGCGAGAAAATTTAATTTCTCGTTAGTGAGGATAAGTTTATCATCAGCGATAAACTTTCCTCTCTTTGAAGTCCGGGGCATAAAATGTGATGTGATTATACGCCATTGTGCATGCGCTTAAAAACGTTGAATGTTTTTAATATAATCTCATGCCCGAGAAAAATTAATTTCTCGTTGTAAGGATAAGTTTATCATCGGCGATAAACTTTCCTTTCTTTTGAGAGCGAGTTACAGTCTGTTATGTGACTGTAAATCCTATACACGAGCTTAAAACCTTTGAATAGTTTTAATATAAGCTCGTGTCCGAGAAAAATTAATTTCTCGTTGTGAGGGTAAGTTATCGTTGACGAGATAAGCTTCCCTTTCTTTAAAGTTCGGGTTACAGACTGTGATCTGACTGTAAGCCATATACAATTGAAGGTCTACGAAATCTTGGGATTTGGTAAACTATGAATAGATCTATTGATTGAGTGGATGAAGGAGGAAGAAGATGGGTATAGAGAGAGAAAGAAGAGAGAAAAGAAAGATAGAGAGAGAAAGTAAATTTATTAATATGAAAAGTGAGAAATGAAAGAACCACCCCTCCTAACATGCTAGGAGGGGGTATATATAGTCCACCCTACATGTGGGCTATATGGGCTATACTGTTTACAAATGGATCACGAGCCCAATACTAGAATATATCTTTGGAGTGAACGATCCTTTCTAAATATGTAAAAACATATTTCCAACAATGTGGTTGTTTATGATCTAATGAAATGTGTATCTTTTGTCTTAAATTCCATGTCGTACCTTATATATATTTGCTTCCTTGATTATCAATTCGACCTTTTTTATTTAAACCTCTCATTAAGTGAATGCTTATTATACTTTGAATTGTGCGATAATAGAATCATGCCGCCCAAGAAAGCCGTGACTGAGGAAGATGTGCATAGGATCATTGCGGAGCAAGTTGCCGCATCTATGGCTGAGTTTATGGCAAATGCTAGAAATGGAGCTGGCGATAGTGGAGTTGGCGGTAGTGGAGCTGGCGATAGTGGAGTTGGCGGTAGTGGAGCTGGCGGTAGTGGAGTTGGCGGTAGTGGAGCTGGCGGTAGTGGAGCTGGCGGTAATAATACGAATGTTAATAATGTTAATGCTAATGGTGGAGGAAATGTAGGAGGACCTATACCTAATGCACCTGAAGTCGGTGGTTGTACTTATGTGACATTCATGAAGTGTAACCCACTCCCTTTTAATGGAACCGAAGGTGTTGTATGATTAAGTCAGTGGATCGAAAAGATTGAGTCTGTGTTCCGCATTAGTAAGTGTAAGGAGGAAGATAAGGTGACTTTTGCTATGGCTACCCTTAGAGGTCGTGCTTTGACTTGGTGGAATGGGAGGATTGCTTTTATAGGCATTGATGTTGCTAATGCTACTCCATGGGCTAAAATTAAAAATGGATGACACAGGAGTTTTGTCTTCGTAGTGTGATTATAACATTGGAACAAGAGTTGATTCATTTGAAGATGAAAGGTGTGTACATTGATAGTTATACAAACCGATTCCATGAGTTGGCTTTGTTATGTCCCCGGTTGGTTGAACCTGAGGAGATAAGGATTGAGCAATACATTAAGGGGTAGACCAAGAACATCCGAGGGGATGTGACATCGTCAAATCCATTGACCATTGATGATGCGGTTCGAATGGCTTACTGATAGGTGTGTAAACACCCATCTTTTCTACCACTTAACTACAATAATAACCGGACCAAAACGTGTATTTTATGTCTTTTATGTCGGAATTATGCGTGGTTTGTGTTTTTGTTGTGATTTAGGATGAAAAGGTGAAAAATGGATAAAACACGGACATTCACGGGCATTTATGGACTTTTATTGAAGAAAAGGATAAAAGACGAAGTCAAGAAGTCAAGAGTGCAAAAAGAACGGAAGTCCACGACCAATTCTGAAGATTTATCGAAGAAAAAGTCAAAAGACGGAAGTTTATCAAAAGCCGGAGAATTCAAGTCTATTTTATTGAAGAATTTAAAGACGAGTTCAAAAGAAATCCCGAAGTCAAAAGTCCCTTAAAGTCCAAGATTAAAGAAGATTAGAAGAAAAGGACTAATGACGCAATTAATGAAGATTAATAAAAGAAGGGACTTAAACTTATAATTAAGAAGAAAAGAAAGAGGGGAGGAAGCTTCCTTTATCCTCCCCTATATATAGATTAGGATAGTTATCATTTCACTCTTGTTGGCTAAGGTGACAATTAGTCTTCCACCATTTAAATACTTGTTCATTTATTTTTCATGTCATGCACCTTAATTACCATTTAATTCAAGTAAGTTTTTCATTTTAATTCTTGTCAAATCTTTATTTTATCTTGTCAATCTCTTATCTACCTTTCTTCTTCTTTGATTCATGAGTTTATGTTATGTTCATGTTTATGCTTTGATTTGATCCAAAGTGGTTTTTGATTATTGTGGTAAAAGTTGTTTGATTTCATGTTTTTAATTGTTTGTTGATGCTTATTCATTGAATCGTTACTGTTTAAATTGATACGAGTGTTTGATTTTGATTACTTTTTGTTTATAACTGCTACTGTACACATCTTCCTTGTTCTTCGGAAGTATTGCTTTGTTTCTGTGTTTCCAGAAAAAGTTCCGAACCAAGGATAGGATAGAAGGTTTCATTCGGAAGTTATAATTTTCCGAATCAAGGAGCTTCATCCGGAAGTCAAAACTTCCGAACCAAGGTTGCTCATTCGGAACTTCAAAAGTTCCGAACCAAACTTGTTCATTCGGAAGTCAAAACTTCCGAATCAGGACTCTTCATTCGGAACCTTCCGAGTCAGTAACTTCCGAACCAATTCCAACAGTTCCGAACCAAGAGCCTTCATTCGGAACTTCAAAAGTTCCGAATAAGGGAGCTTCATCCGGAAAGTTCCGAATCAGGGGGTGACCAAAACTTCCGAATCAAGGCGAGATTTACAAGTTCCGAATCAGCAAGTTCCGAACGAAGAATTATTTTGGATAAGTGACATATTCAGACAAATTTGTTCCGGATCAAGGATTTTGGTAATATTCCAAGTGAAGAAGAATCAATTCAACCAAAGGTGACATTTAGGACGAGTGATTGTTCCAAACGAAGGTTTATTCCAAATGAGCTGTATTCAGGTTCTTATTAGCTTTTATTTTTAATTTTTATC
This sequence comes from Glebionis coronaria, assembly GCA_025667525.1. Taxonomy (NCBI): domain Eukaryota; kingdom Viridiplantae; phylum Streptophyta; class Magnoliopsida; order Asterales; family Asteraceae; genus Glebionis; species Glebionis coronaria. The sequence goes on from CM046881.1 coordinate 191,433,909, forward strand.
TTCAAGCTTTATTTTACTTGCCTTTTTATTTAATTGCACTTTTAGATTATTTGCCTAGTTTTAGTCGCACTTTAAGTTTGCCTTAGATAGATTTAAGTTTACGTCATTTTACTTTAGTGCCCTTTAATTTTAGTCACGTTTTAAAATACTCGCACTTTACTTTAATTAGACTTAGACTTACTTTAAGAGCACTTTCACTTTTAAGTCTTTGCATTTTACTTTAAACACTACAACGACACATCTTTGTTCCACCAAAATAAAACAAAGTCACATAGAGAGCTAAGATCAATTCGATTAGACACACTTAAACGAATCTTTTTAACTTGAGTAAAAACGAGTTATCAAATGGCGCCGCTGCCGGCTCTTTTCGTTAAGATCAACAGTTTTCTGTGCTAGATACGTTGCTTTTTGGGATCCGTTCACTTGTGAACGTTATTTTCTTGCCTTAAAAATTCCAAAAAAAAAATCATAAAAATTAAAAAATTCATAAAAACCATAAAAATTAAAAATTTCAAAAATCCAAAAAGATTTTCTTTTTATTGTGTATATATATTGTCTTTGCGTTTGGTTTCTTTTTCTTTTGCATTTTCAGGTGTATGCGTACTAGATCTTCTAATTATCAAGAGCCCGAGCCTCAAGA